>CM070021.1:3105872-3234534 GCA_036247105.1 Cirrhinus mrigala
TCAGATGCTAAGTTCAACTTGTGAAAATGGGCATCCGATGACCCCTTTAACAACTTGAAATCTACATGATATTTCTCACAAGTGAGGTAACAACAGCACTGTTCCTGAAGAAAATTACGTTTCACTATTAGTAGAGACGCTGCTACCGAGAGACACGCAGACTCACAGAAGTAATCCACAAACGCTCAATCTCGCTTTCTCTCTCTCTCTCTCTCTCTCTCTCTCTCTCTCATGATTAATGTTATTAATCGCAATCTGCTATCAATGGCTCAAGCATCGTTTCTAGGTTTAAAATGATGTTTTGGAATTAGCAACGGAGGTGCTTGATGAGATGCATAAGAAATGATTCCCACTTACAATAGCGTTTTAAGGACAAAAAAATAAATAAAATAAAGAAATAAAAAACGGACAAATGCCTTGAAATGTATCATCTGAGTTGTGGTAACTGTAGTATAAGTGGAATAATTGACTTCAGTCCGTTGAATTCTTAGAAAATAAAACCTGTTGTCAATTATTCCTCACATATTTCATGAGTTTTTGCTCAACATTAATATGTTATTATATATTAATATATTTAATATATTATTCACTCATTAATAACATGTTAACGTATGTTTATTTGTGTATGAAGAGATGATCAAACTCACCTGATACTGTTAATTTAACTGCATCACTCATTTGTGACCAGCGTGATCCTTCTGTCACTGATCCTTTACAGGAGTATTTACCTGCATCAGACTCAGTAACAGAACTGAATATCAGTTTCTGTTGATCACTGAAAGCAATGAATGAACCTTCTTTATACCAGTTGTAGCGCCAGCTAGTGACTCCTTCACCATATATGTCACATCTGAGAGTGACTGTGTCTCCTCTGAATACATGTTGAGCAGGTTTAATGGTCACTTTGGGTTTTGATCTTTCTGTACAATGACAACAATTCACAATGAAAATAATGAAATAATAATAATAAAATGAGCTGTTTTTATTTGTATAAACATTTTTTTTTTTTTTGCAAAACATGCATGCTATATCAGGTTAGACTGAAGTATTGATCTATAGCTGTTATAGTCACTTATTTAGTGTCTTATGAAACATTTTCACTAAATTTTCAGAGCAAATTATTATGTGAGGAAATATATGTGCTGTATATTGACACTGCTGTTGGTTCACTGTAATTTCTTCCTCTACTCACAACACACAAATAACTTGTTAAAAAGATGTATTTATAATCAATAAAAATCATAACACTCTTTTCACAGCTAGTTTGTAACAGTGTAGAATCACTCATAGGTGAATATGTGATGAAATTCACTCACCTTCAGTTTGTCCAGAGTGAATGATTGAAATCAGCCCTAAAAACACAAAAAGAAAATGTAAGCATTGAGCTGATATTGCAGGGCCAGCCTGTGGCATAGGCGGGATAGGCAAATGCTATGGGTGCCAAAATGCATTTTTTTTTTTTTTTATTACCAATACTAGTTCAATACTATGAATTTAAAATATTAGCATACAAAAAAGCAACTGTCCTACAAAAACATATATTGCTTTCAGCTCTCACGACTCACCCTGGTTCAAAGGATGATCAGTCTTTCTCCTCACAGCCGCACTTACACATACATCTATCATCTAGTGATACATGTTCACTAATAAATTACCATCATGTCAAAAGGCCAAAGCCCTCTGGTGACCAGAGAAGAAGAAGAAAAAAAAAAACTGATCATACAAATGATCATATAAATAAACTAGATGAGGTAAAACTTTGTTGATGTTTGTTATGTTTGTTTACTGAGTCCTTAGCCATCTTCAAATAAATAAAAAAATACTGTTCAGTCTCCTTGGGGTCCCCACATTGAAAATGAATGGGAAAAGTTTGTTTGTCCAAAAAAAGTAGTAAATCCAGTTGAAATAATCTACATTTAAATTAAGGCCTGGTCCTAGAGCATAAACTCAAAGTGGAACAAACTTTCTATCTCACACACACACACACACACACACACACACACACACACACACCATATACACCACAAAGACACCACATACACACACACAACACTACACTACTTGATTTTACTTGATCTCTTGACCATGTACATTCTCAATTTTGTTTCTTCTTGTGGTAAGTATGACAAGTTTTGCTTGACCCACTAAAAAGTTAATTAACTGTCATTTTATTTTTTGTTTCTGGCTATAACCAGCACCCAGAATAAATTTACAATGAGTATATTCCTCTCCACATTTAAAAAAAGCTCTACTCAAAATATCAAACAATGGCATTAATCGTGTACATTCCAAATAACAATCAAATACAGTTTCTCTATTCCCACAAAAAATACACTTGTCATCAACACAGGGATTAACAACAGATATAAAAGCAATAACTGCTACAATCCCATGTAAAATCCTTCACTGTAAATCTCCAACACGTTTTGTCAATGGTGGTTTTATACAAAGCTCTCCACACTGGTTTTATTCCCTCATTTAAAACAAGTTTGCTTCTCCACACAATATAATTTCTTTTATCTAAAAAAAAAGTTTTGTTATACACTTTCACAAAACATTTGTACATCAGTTTCCCCCCCAGCATAGTTAAGTCCAAATCCGTTAACCCTTCCATATCTAATAAAGGCCCTGATGTATCTTTTAAATCTGGTGTGAGACCAAGTCTTGGAAAAGGGTCTGTCCGATCCAAGGTTATAAATCCATTTTCAAAACATTTTAGCAACTTCAAGTCCTCTTCTGTTAACCTTCTTTTCCAAAGTTCAATAATCTTTGCAGTTCCAGCAAGTTGGCCACTGCATCTACATTATTCAATTCAGTCCCAGCCACATCAACTATATGCTTCAGTTGAACAAATTTAGAAGAGCACAGTATCTGAGTGAGTCCCAACATGCATTCATCCCTTACATCAAGCCTGGCTCCTTTAACCAAGGGTTCTTCAAACAGCCAGAACAAAGAGCATGTTTTTTTTTCCAATCTGCGAACAAAAAAAGTTTCCAGACTTTAAAAAGTCCATGATAAAAAGATGGTAGTCCATTCAAACAAATATTCTTGGAATCCATTAAAAAAAAGAGCAGCGTCCAAACCAACACTTTCTACCTATTGCAAAATTGTTCTTGCCATCGTTCGCCATACTAAGTCAGACCCTTTCAAAAACTTTTGAATAAACTGCAGGCGAAAGGTAGATAACCTGCAAGTGCACCATACCCTGCCCACCTTCATCTTTTGGCAAATATAGCACACTTTGAGGTATCCAGTGTAGTTTGTCCCAAAAAAAGTTAACTAAAATTGACTGTAACTTTGGCAAAAGGCCAGCAGGTGGATCAATGCAAGACAATTTATGCAACTACGCTGACGCTACTAAATTAATAATTACCAGCACTCTTCCTCGAAAATACATTTTTGAATGGATCCAACTCCATTTTTTAAGTCTTCCTTCTATCTTTTCCACAATTCCCTCCCAGTTTTTCTGTTGTGCAACTTCATCACCAAGATATACTACCAAATATTTAAAGCCCCCTCTTTTCCATGTCATCTGACCAGGCAACTATGGTAAACCCTCTACCCATTTTCATATCGCCAAGGCGTCACTCTTTTCCCAATTTACTCGAGCAGATGAAATTAAACCAAAATCCTTAACCACAGACACCAAATTATCAATATCCTTTTGGCTATTAACTAATACCATAACATCATCAGCATACGCTGACACTTGATGCTGTAACTCTGTACAATGTAATGATAAACCCACAACCTTGTTCCTTAACTTAGTTAACATTGGGGTTTAATAGCTAGGGAGTATAACATTCCTGATAATGCACACCCTTGTCTTATACCCCTGCTAATATTAAAGGGAGCACTTAAACCACCATTGACTTTCAGCATGCTTTCAATGTTATGATACAACACTTGAATCATTTTAATAAAATTTGACCCAAAACCCAAAGACTCCAAAGTTTTCCACAGATACTGATGTTCGATTCTGTCAAAAGCTTTTTCCTGGTCAATTGAAATAAGTCCTAAATCCACCCCCAAGAAGCCTGAGACCTCCAAAACATCTCTAATTAAATGAACATTGTCTAAAATTGATCTACCTGGCACATAATAAGTCTGATCCAAATTAATAACTTGTTCCATTACATCATTCAGTCTGTTGGCCAAGGCCTTGGATAAAATCTTCATATCAGAACATAACAAACTAACAGGACACCAGTTCTTGATTTCCTGTAAATTGCCCTTCTGAGGAAGCAGTGTAATACTGCTCTTCTACAACTCAAAGGCAAAGAGCCTTCTGTCAGACTCTCATTGAGAACACTTAGCAGGTCCTCACCAAGCTCAGACCAAAATTCCTTATAAAACTCCACCGGGAGTCCATCAATACCAGGAGACTTCCCACCCTCCATATCTTTGAGGGCAATCTGAAGCTCCTGATTAGACAAGGTTCTTTCCTTCTGTGTCGTTGAGTCTTCAGCAACATTGGGCAATCCTTCATAGAAACTGGCAGAAAGTAAGTCATTTTCTTTATATTCACTCTTAAACAGTTCACTGTAGAACCTTACATCTCTCCGTCTTATATCATTTAGCTCCGTCAACACCTGGCTGCTTAAGGTGTGAATATACCTGCATTAGGGCTGCACGATTCTTGCTGAAATGTGGATCACGATTTTTCCCCGTGGGAACTGAGATCACGATTCTCTTACACGATTCTCATTTTTCAACCAAAAGTTACTGCACTCAAGTACAAAAAAAAAAACAGGACATTTAGTACAATAAAGTGCTGGAGTAACAAAAAAGTCTCTTTTCTTTATTTTAGACCCCTTAAAATGAATAAAAGTAAGTTAAAAGTTTTTTTAACATACAAGAACATTATATATATATATATATATATATATATATATATATATATATATATATATATATATATATATATATATATAACAAATAATAAATAAACCAATAATAAAATAACCAATAATAAACAAACCAATAATAAAATAAAGCAGACCATAGGTTTGTATTGTTTCAAATCAAGAAACAGGTTTGGGTTGTCTGATAATGATAATAATGATGATTATATTAATAATAATAATAATAATAATAATAATATCACTTTTTTTCCCCCTTTGAAATACACATTTGATAGCAGCTTGAGGATGTAGAGGTAAATTATGGTTCATCATCAATCAGTAACGTCTGTAAAAACGGTAGCAACCTCAGTTTTATATGGTTAAACTAGGGCTGGGCGATAATTGGATAACGATAATTTTCGCGATATAATTTGCCTCGATAAAACGATATGAAGAGCTCGATAAATGTTCGATATAATTTTTATGTGCCAAAAGCGGAACGAAATAGCGTGACTCATTTGAATCGCGCCACACGGACCGTTTATCCGCTCAGACCAAAGTTTAAACTGCCGCTGCGCCAGCTCACTAGACAAGATGCATTTATTGGCTGCGTTCGAGAGCCTAGTCAGCTGACTTGCTGCCTCGCTGCCTTATCAGGCAGTGACTTCGAAGGCTGCGAAGGCAACTCTAGAAACAGTTTCGGACAGACTTCAGAGGCAGCAGAACCTGACGCCGTTGCTAGGTTACCTAACGGTTAAGTTGTAGATTTTGTAGAAAAAAGATCTTATACAGTTATATATAAAAATATTTTAATAATACATAAAGACCTTAATGTCATTACCCACCGAAAGTCTGTGCGTCGGAGAAGACGACTGAGAATGGCAGATACTCTTTGCTTAAAAAAATAAAAGCACTGATGCAAGTAATATTGCAGAACAGGTCATTGTTATTAGTGGCTGTTTCGTTATTATTGGTAGTATATTGTAAATATTATTCTTATTCGCTACTCATTTGAACCCTTATAACATTTTATTAAATACTATTATTACAAACAATATTATTTATTATGCTTTTTACACTATTACGATTCATGAAGTATATCATGGTCAAGATCTCATCTATTATATAAAGTAACAAGTCTAATTTCACCAGAATATCTTTATTTATATAGCCTATATTGTGGGAAAATCGAAGGCAGCGAAGGATACATCTATGCTGCCTTCAAAATTCCATCAGAAGAAGGTACCTCCGGAGACAGGAAGTGAAGCAGAATTAGAATTCGGACGTGCCTTGATGCCTTCCTGCCTTGGAATGCTGCCTCCGATGGCAGAATTTTAGAGCTTTCGGACGCAGCCTTCATCTAGATGCAGCACGGACGCGCCTGGAAAAACAGAGTGCGTCGCTTCCGTAATGAGCGTAGCTGCCGCGCGCCTACATTTGAAATAACGAACTTGAACGCGCAAAAGATGCGATATGTGAACGGCTCCGTCACGCGAGCACTAAACAGCGCTGTGAGATCAAGTGTGAAACACTTGAATTCAGCGATGAACACAAATGACTCTGTAATTCAAACTAGTCTAAAGCTGTGTGCAACGAGACAGTCACAAGGCTTTTCAATCTACACATCGTCATCATTTACCATGGATTTACTGTAGTAACACTCACTGCACCATGGTATTGTGGCAGCAATGTGGGATATTCACACTGAATTTTATTACAGGAATAATGGTATATAATTATAGTATGTGTGTATTTGTGATTAAGCTATAGCATGTGTGCATTTATACTGAATGTTTTTAGACTACCATTTTTCCTACAAATAGGCTACCTATAAAATCATGTAGTTATATTTTTACCATGGTATTGAGGTACCTGTGGTTTTAACTGTTTATCATGATTTAAAACGTATGCTTGCTACTATGGGAGACCAATGCTTTAAAAAAAAAAAAAAAAGGGTCAGAATAAATTTAACCATATAAAACTGAGGTTGCTACAATTTTTACAGATGTTAAGAAAAAAAATACCTCTGCATCCTCAAGCTACTATCAAATGTGCATTTCTAAGAGACAAAAAAGTGATATTATTATTATTATTATTATTATTATTATTATTATTATTATCAGACAACCCAAACCCTGTTTCTTGATTTGAAACAATATAACTCATTAGAACATGCAGAAATTATTTTTTCTATTTAGATATTTATTTTATTAAAGAAAATTAATGATCTGGTTTCTACAACTTTTACTTTGGAGCAAAAATCTGACTTTAAACTTGAAAGAAATAGAGATTTGACATTTTTTGATCACGATTATAGTGACCTAAATGATCACGATTATCAGTATTATCACGGTATTGTTAAAATGTACTGGAAATTTTCAAAAGGTACTGACACATGAAAGATTTCACCAACTTTTGTATTTAAATGCAACAAAAATTAAATAAAATTACTTTTTGTTTGCATAAACACTAAAACAATAACTTTACCTATGATGTCTGGATTTTAAATGACAACAGTTTATCTCGAAATGTTCAAATAAAACTTTGAAAAGGTTTCATAAAATGGTAAACTTCACATTTTAGCCTTTAATAAAGAAAAGGGTTAAGTCAAAGTGATATTTGAATAACAAATGTTTCTATGTATTTTATCTGATTCATAAATATTTCTAGATACCTATCTGAATTGTTTAAATGTATATAACCCACATAAGCTTGTTTTTGATCCGTCAGTCAAAATGTACAGCAGGGCATGCAAGTCCCTGTAAGTCTCTGTAAATCCACTGTCTGACACTAGATGGCGCTTACGGAAATTGCTGAACTGCAGCTGTTTCCTGTAACCTCCGTGTATAAAGCAGCGTTACGATGAATCAGGTATTACAGGGAGCAAAGATGAAAACAAAATGTCATCGAGGTACATTCATATAAACCATTCATTCATATATTAATTTGTATTAATCCCTTAGCACTCTTTTAAAACCTTGCATCTTTCCGCCACGTTTTCACTAGTGATGGGAAGTTCGGATCATTTTACCGACTCGGACCTTTGATTCTCGTTCAGCAAAATGAACGAATCTCAATATAATTAAAATGTTAAAATATACTTTAATTAATGTTACACATAATTAAAATGTTACGTGTTACCTCCCTAACACATCTACTGCTTACACAAACGTTGATCACACTACAAACAAGAAAAACTATGATGCTATAAGAAACAGAAAAGATTCATTCATTGTTTACCTGGGTCTTTAGTCTATGATTAGCTCACCTCACCTCTTACCTGACAAGTTTTCGGGTTTGAGTCGTTCGTTCATCACGTGACAGCCCCATAAGCTTAACCTATGCAGCCTGAGCCAGAAAGAGAATTGACTAGTTCATCTCTCCAGTCTTAGGGTCTGAGTCATTCGTTCATCACGTGACAGCCCCATAAGGTGAACGAACGACTTTAAAAAACCCGAAGACTCGAAACTGGTGAACTAATTCCAGTACAGAACCTAATAGGATGTTGCGCATGCGCGACTGAACGAATCACTCCCCGAGACGACTCGTTCGTCCCGAGTCACATTAAAGATTCGTTCAAAATGAACAAATCGTTCAAGAACTATTTTCACTAATTTTCACACCAAACGAAACTAGTCCACGTGCTGTGTGCATGTGAAACTGTTTCCTAAAACTTTGCTTTAGGCTGGACAGTATTTATATATCCTTAGCTGTTCAAATCACGGTAATTGGATACGGTTTTAATGATAATTAAATATGAAACGGTAATACTAACCATGGAGGGTTTTTATCACGATTGATCATTAAACCGGTAATCGTTCCATCCCTAATTGTAGTGAATGACATGTAAGGTTAAAGTTCTAGTTGAAACGCTGCTTAGAAAAATGTTACTTTATAAACGCGTTAACTTGTTATTTGCGTTCAATAGGTGGCATTTTATTCGATTATAACAGTATATAAAATATAATAGCCTTTTCTGTAGTCGAAAAGCTGCAAATGAATGCTGCACTTTGTAACGTGTTACTTTGTGACTTAACTAGCAGAATAATACTAAAAGTATGACATATAAACGTTGTTTTCTGCTTATATTCAAGTACTTGCAGTGGATATGTAGGCTAAATAATCATACGAAAATGGAAAAAAAAATAATAATAAAACGGAAACGTTAAACTATAATAAAAACATGGTACATTTTCTTCAGAGACTAACTGATGTCTCCTTTGATTAATATAAAAACTTGATGTTATTTCCACGTTGTTTTGCCTTTTTTCCTGTAGAAATACTTTGGAAAATTGATTTCTATTTCATTGTAGTGAATGAAATGACCCAGAACCTCTGTGTCGCTTTATAATTACTCAATTATAAGATTGTTGTCCTTTAAAAAACATTTTCATGGGGTTATTAAATATAGTTGGGCTCTTTGAAGTGTAAAACATGCTATAATATGTAAGAGCATGAACCGCTGGATCACACTTACTGTAGTAGGCTATGGGAAAATAATGTTAGGATTTTATATATTGTTATTATCAAATGTGATATCTAGTGACAAGTTAACACGTTTACAATGTAATATTTGTAAGCAGCGATTTGACTGTAAATAACGTTAATTTATTGCAGCAGTAAAATTAGATTTTGGCTAGCAAACACAGGGGTCACAAGTAAACACAGACACATTCAATTAACGCTACCTTAAGTCACAGCAAAAAAAAAAAAGTGGCTTAATTGTTTACAAAGATACCCATATATCTGTGCCGTAAATAGCTCGCCGTGATTGCACTTGTGGTATAATACTACGTGCTGTTTTATATGGGTTCCAACCCATATAAATACAGTACCAGTCAAGCTGATACTGTATGTGTTTTTTTTTTTTTTTTTAGGTATTTCATTTTCGTATGATCAAACTGTGTGATCATTTAGCCTATGTGTCGACTGCAAATATATTCACAAGCAGAAAACAACGTTTATATGTCATACTTTCAGAATTATTCTGCTAGTGAACTAGTGTTGGGTTCGAGTCCACCTAAGTCTAGTCCGAGTTGAGTCCGATTCTTTAACCAATCGAGTCCGAGACAAGTCCGAGTCCCAAAGGACCGATAATAATAATAATATCGTAATAAACAATATAATAATATATAATAATAATAATAATAATAATAATAATAATAATAATAATAATAATAAATAGAATCTTTTTAAAAACAGACTTTTTCATCTCTTTATTTTTATATTTTAGACGTCCACCAATTATGGTGATGAAAGAAAAAAAAAATAAAAAATCCGCACTGGTGGAAACAACTCGAGACTTCGCTTTCACTTTCGAGACAAGCTGGGAAGGCGTTTAGTGTCTCGGTCAGCAGCAGCAGCAGCAGCGAGCGCGCCTTTAGGGCAGTTCCCTATTCAAGTGCACGTAATAGGCTAAAGCTTGCGGTAAAGCACCGGCAAAAGTTATTACGATGAATGTGTCAGGGGAAAATAGTAAGGATATTTTTGAATTATATATTAATAAACTAGTGTTTTCTGAGTCAGTGTCGCTGGGATAAAGTACCCGATCCTGACTCGCCATCTCCTCTTTGGACGTGCGTTTAGGGAGAAAAGCATCTTTACAGATTACATAATGAAAGAGTTTTTGTGTTCGATTTGTTAAGTAATAATTTAAAGCTTTCTATAGATATATTTATCATGTCTGTGAGGGATGTATTCGCTGAGCTTCGGTTCATTTTTGTGAAGCGCTCCTGTTGAGACGACAGCGGCTTGGAGCGTTTTGTTGATATTGTGAATGCACACAAATAAAAATGATGTATTACCCTTTGCTTTATGGGCAAAAATGACGGAATGTTTTAAATTGTTTCCACTGAAAAAAAATGCAAGTGGTCGCGCTGGCGCCTCCATGTCTTGCAAAGCGGCTTCAGCTTCCACTCTCCGCACAAGCGATTTAATATGCGCCTGACAGAGCACATTTATCTAGGTTTAACGTTTAAACTAACATTGTTTTATGCTTGAACTGTTTATTTTAGGCAAGTCGTGATGATTTGAGAAGGCAAAATTGATCAAACAGACATGATCTTCCGCTGGCCGGTCCTCACTTTAAAAAACAAAAACGCATATTTAACGAACAGAAAATGCTTCAAACGTTTTTCTAAATTAACATAGACTAATAAAAAAACAACCCGAAACGAAATATAGTCAAGTCCGAGTAATAAATGCATCCGAGTCCGCGACAAGTCCGAGTCGCCTAAAAATTGTCCTCGAGACCGGACCCGAGTACCCCAACTCTACAAAGTGCAGCATTAATTTGCAGCTTTTCGACTACAGAAAAGGCTATTATATTTTATATACTGTTATAATCGAATAAAATACCACCTACTGAACGCAAATAACAAGTTAACACGTTTATAAAGTAACATTTCTAAGCAGCGTTTCAACTAGAACTTTAACATTACATGTCATTCACTACAATCAAGAAATCAAATCACAAGTACCCAGATAGCAAGAACGTTTGGGCCAAATGTGGCCAATAGCTGGCACATATGGCTTAGATATGGCATGGCTGAACAGATATGGGCCAGATTGTTACCTTATTTGTTTTGCCATAAGTTTAGAATTTGCGGGAAATTATTGCTTGGTTCACAGCTCCTTTTGAGGTATATGGTCCAGATAACAACAAACACATTAGAACCAAGTGAGGTTTAGCTGTGGCTGACATTGGTAAACAACGACTTCTGGCTAACATTTGGATTACACTTGGAAAACACATCAAGTTTGGCTGATGTCCGGCAGGCCACACCTCGGTTGCTACGACGACCGCGTCAATTTGACCGAAAGGCGCAATTCTCTCACGGATTTTCCGTCACACAAGTGCTTCAGGTAATGGATATTTTGGCATTTTAAAGTAATTTTATTTAAATATTCATGATTATGTGTCAGCATTTGTAGTTATTATATGTTTAGTTATTTGTTTCATTGGGAAAGCGTCCAGTTAGATCATTTTTCTTTGTTAAATGTGGTGTTTGCATAGCCCTCCGACCGATTCCAATAATCACGCAATCCGGGTTAATACAAAATCACTTATTTTAGATAGAGATTGATTTGTGAAAACGTTTATACGTTTATAAAGTGTTTTTCACGTTTTCAGTGTTTTTCACTGCTCTTTGGTGTGGTAAAACATACAGGCTGTCTTGACGTAAAATAACAGTCGAAGCCATTAGAAAAATCATCTTACATTTCTTAAAATGGGCTTTGATGTAACGTAGTAATACAGATTTCATAGTCCCGTTTTTAACCGTTTTAAGCGGTTTTCAAAAACTCAAATGATCGACAACATGTCAAGCTTTCTATAGATCTCCCAGTTAGCAAATTTCCTTTGGCTCGGATCTGGCCGTAATCTACAGATAAAGTGTGGCCCAGATTAGTTTTTGTTCGCCGGCCCAAAATTGGCACATATGTTTTTAGCCAGAACTGAACCAAACCAGTGCCATAACTCCGCCGTTCATGAGTACTTGATGCAATGTTGAGAAAATACTTAGAAAACTGAAAAAATGTTGTTATTTCAAGTCAAATGCTGTATACCTGGAGGCAAGTTTAGCCTAGTAAATGGTGTTTGTGTGAATATCCACAAAACTTGTAGACTTTATATTAACAGTAGGAAAGAAAATGTTAAAGATGAAAAAGAATTCATGAGATAATCATGAATAATTTGTTGCCATTGTGTGAATAATATGTAATAAATTAAAAGTAAGTATAGTTTGAAAATGTATTTGAAAATGTAACAACTTGATTATATAATCCAGATTACATGTATTTGGTTATCCCACACTGTTGAGCATTTTGATTTTTAGTGTAATCCTGCAAGTCTACTTTTCAGTTTGTACTACTGTTAATAATTATTAAATTTCTCTTCACTGTAGGTGCTGTCAGGCAGAATCCCCTGACTGGAAGGGCTTCAGATAAAGACAATGAAATTAACTGTATAAAGTGGCTGTACCTGTCTGGAGACCAAGATGGTGGGAGGAAAGAGAGAATGAATAAACAACAGTGCAACTCTTCTCTTCTCAACACTTCACTTCTCAACACTCAAGTTTAATGTTATTTGTTCTTAAAAACTGGTTCCGACTCAAATTTGTCCATTTAATATATTTTTTTTAATGCTAAATGTATGTCTGTTGAATATTCTTAAAAATGGATTTCAACTCAGATTTGTCCATTTCATAATTTTCTTTTTAAATGTTAAAAGTATATCTGTTGAATATTCTTAAAAAATTGATTCCAACTCAGATTGGTCAATTTCATAGTTTTTGGTTTGAATATTAATTGTGTTTGTTTTATATTCTTAAAAAATGATTCCAACTCAAATTGTAATGTTAAATATGTGTGTTATATATTTATAAGAATATTCTGACTCAATACTGAGTAACTGTAAAGCGCATTTAACCTGCACTGACAAAAGTAAATTATTTTATTTACATTTTTGTTGTTGAGTGTGTGATTTACTCTCTAGTTAATACGAATTTTACATATACAGTCAGCCGCATGTGGGCCACATTAGGGCAGTGAGGTCTTAACAGAACTCAGCCTTACTAAAATGAAACATAAGGCCCAAATATGGGCCACATAAAAATGTATTACTTGGCTCATGAACGGCAGAGTTATGGCTCTGGTTTGGTTCAGTTCTGGCTGAAAACATATGGGCCAATTTTGGGCCATAAAACTAATGTGGGCCACACTTTAGCTGTAGGTTTGGGCCAGACCCGGGCCAAAGGAAATTTGCTATCTGGGTATTTCTACGAGGAAAACGGCAAAACAACGTGGATATAACGTCAAGTTTTTATATTAATTAAAGGAGACATCAGCTAGTCTCTGAAGAAAATGTACCATGTTTTTTACTATAGTAAATATAGTTTAACGATAGCGTTTGTAATTAAACCACAGTAGCCACAAATTTACAGTTGTCTGAGACTGCATTAAAGGTACTTTAACATCATAAACCATACAATGTAATATACTTTTACTTTAATATTAGTTTTCATAACAAGTAAACACAGGTCAAGTTAACACGGGCACATTTTCTTGATTCAGCCAGTTGCATAAAATCCTACTTGAATCCAGAAATCTGTGATTGAATTACCGCCATTCGATAGCTCAATACGTTTGTTAGAGCCGTTTCATACTAGACTGTTTTTTGCGCGTGTTCGAAACCCATGCCAAACAAGCTTTTTTATTTGGTTTCCGTATTTCAGCCGCTACGGGTCATCAAACCAATCATTTGTAATCTTTACAAGAATACCAAAATCATGTAATGAGCAAGTGTGCGTTTGTTAGACAGCTTAATATCATGTCAGTTTGTGCTTTCAGAATCGGCGAATCTGCTGTGGTCGTTCCACTCACTCCTGCCAGACCACACTCTCACGCCGACTCCGCCCACTCACTCCCAACATCCGCTCAGAGAGAGAGAGAGAGAGGAGAAAAGTGCTGATGAAAAGATGAGACCACAACAAATTCTATTTTATGACAAAAATACAAATGTTTAATTTATTTTACTATATATATATATATATATATATATATATATATATATATATATATATATATATATATATTACATTAAAAAAAAAAAAAAATCATTTGCACGTTATTCGAGAACGGTTTGACTAATCAGCTTGAATTCCATAACTTTTTGCCAGCATGGTCTAAAGATGCTCTGAGTCAATTTTGGTGAAAATCGGACAAACCGTCTAGGATGAGTTTGAAAAAGTAGGTTTTACGAACAAAAATTACAATTTTTTTTTTTATTAGCATAAAATAATATAAAATTTGGGCAGGTGGTGGTGCTACAGAGTTTGAGTTAGAGACTCCAAATTTGCTGTGATTAATGATGAGACTGTCCTCTATCAGTGTGCCAAATTTCACAACTTTCCCACAAGTGGTTCAATGGGCTGCCATAGACTTCCAGAGCGGAGGAAAAAGAACGTTAAGGGATACAACAGGTGCCATCACACCTGCGGTGTTTGGCCAATAATAATAAAACAACACTAGCTTCTCTGTTCTTTTTGTAAGGCCTCTAACACTAGCTTGCATTTTTTGTTTTTCTATTCTATCCGTTTTCTTTTTATTTATAATATAATTTAAAAAAAAACTTTGCTACGTGTACTGCATTAGGCTAACTGAGACTTGTCATAACACTTACATGTTATTGCTCTTTTGTTGACTTTGATTGCTTCCATTGTCCTCTTTTCTAAGTCGCTTTGGATAAAAGCGTCTGCTAAATGTCTAAATGCAAATGTAATGTTGGCCTAATCTAAAAGTTTAAAATAGGGTAATAACAATGTCTGGAGTTTCAGAGTTTCGAGATTTCTGTTACAGTTGTGTAGTATTTGGGTATTTATGATTATTTTTATTTGTTTGTAAATTACTAAAATAATGGCGTTTTTTTTAAGAATGAAAAATAAATCAAATTTTTGAGGTTCCCGTATGAACACATCGAAACCATGTCTGGCACAGCCCTGATCGCAAAACACAGCTATACAGTATAGTTCAAAACTGTGCCCAAATAGATGAAACACATTCAGACAACTTTCCCCATCAGCACGACTGAAATATAAAAGTGGTAGTGTCTTCTGCTGACTTGCCAAGCATTAATAAACTGATAAATAACAGATTGGCAATTAAAATAATAGCAGATTTGTCTCATTTTAAATAAATACTAAAAACTGAGAAGTTTACTTCAGCCAAAATTTTACTTTTATTATGGTAAGAAAGGCAAGGCGAGTTTATTTATATAGCACATTTCATACACAAAGGTAATTCAAAGTGCTTTACATAAAAGTAAGTGGAATAATCATAAAAACAATAATAATAATAAAAAAAAAAAATAATCACAAAAAAGGAGGTAGAATAATCATAAAAACAATAATCACAACAATAAAACAAAAAAAAAAATTATAAACTTTTAAAATGATTTAAAAATTGATTTAAAATAAATTTAAGACAGTTAAAAATAGAAAAGGATTATACATAGTGCAATCAGTTCGGACGTATAGCACAGTGTTCATTCAGTAAATGCACAGCTAAACAGTTAAGTTTTGAGTCTAGATTTAGCTATATGTTTATATGTAGCTAATGTTTTAGCACATTTGATCTCTTCTGGAAGCTGATTCCAACTGTGGGCAGCATAATAGCTAAAAGTGGATTCCCCTTGTTTTGTGTGAACCCTTGGTATTTCTAACTGATCCTAATGATCTGAGTGGTCTGTTAGGTTTATGTTCAGTGAGCATATCTGCAATGTATTTAGGTCCTATAGGCCATTGAGTGAAATGAGTAAATGAGTAAAAATACTTTAAAATCAGTTCTAAATATAAGCCAGTGTAGGGACCTGAGGACTGGTGTGATATGCTCAGATTTTCTGGTTCTGGTTTTCTGGTAAAATAAATATAGAGTATGGGAACGTGACATCAGCAACGCACGGCATTCTGGGACTTTCGGACACGGACACTACAGTCTACACTGGGTAATAGTGAAGGTAGATGTTAAAATTTATATTGTACATTTAAAAACACATTAGAATGGAGAATGCTTGCTGTGACATAAACTGCCATATCTGCTGTCATGACCGGAGTGGAGAACGGATCTGAAATAAAGCGCAATGTTATGCTTTTCAGCTTGAAACAACACAATGGTGAAAGCAGCTCAATGAAAATAAACAACTTCAAAATATGTCTTTGTCGTTTGTATTTATTATTTATTACAGACTCATAATTTCCGATCCACATGAATTTGTAAGTGCTCACGCTATGAATAACACGTTTGGAAATGTAATTTAATCTGTGATATGACTCGTTGCGATCACTGTCATTGTTCATAACGTAACTCATCTGATTTACTGTTCAGCAGCTGTTTGTAAGAAATCGTGTATTTGTTCAATTTAAGTCCAGTAAAACTCATTGCACTTCATCCCTTAATGAAATTAGGGTGATATGATATATGATTACCCAGCTAACAATTTTTGGTTCCCAAAACGTTCTGGGAACGTTAGGTTTTGGTTCCCAGAACGTTCCCCTAACCTACAGGGAACATTCTATTTACATTAAGAAAACTTTCCTGGCTAACCAATAGGGAACGTTCTATTTATATTCCTAGAAGGTTCCCTGAAAGTTCTCTGAAGGTTCCCAGAATGTTCTCCTAACCTCTTCACTCGATACCGCTGCCGTATGTCAGCACTCCCGCGTCCCGTAGTAAGCAGCATGGAAGACGACTGGATGTGGACCTAATCACTACTACAAACCATGTCTTGTTTTAAACTATTGTTTTATCCTTACAGATATTTAGAGCACATTTAACCATCATAAGGAGCATTAAATGAGATTAAATTATCCTTTAATACGCTAGAATGTGAATTTTATTTTTACATACATTGAAAATGAATAACATTTGTTTGACTTTGCTTAGAATAATATTACATTTGTTTCTTACCACTGAATTAACGATGATGTGCTTCTCTCTTTTGGTCAGTACACAAAAACTTCTCTGTTAACATAATGTTCTCTTCATGTGTCCAAATTCCCTGAAATCACAATATTTACTCTCGTGTATATACATTAATTATAAGTAATTATCCATTAAAGAGATCAATCAACGAATGTTAGTCAGTCAGTAAAACGAAATGACCGTTAATTTTTAAATTACGCGAGTGCGTGGCTTTCTGTGGAAGGCAGGATTAAGTGCGTGCTAGAGAAGCGTGTGCAGATCAGAGTTTACATAGATACGACAACTAAAAATAACCTGCAGGGAACGTTCTGGGAAGGTTCTTTTTAGGTTATACAATTAAACCAAAAAATAACCTGCAGGGAACGTTCCCTGTAGGTTGTAAAAATACAATCTAAAAATAGATAGGTTATAAAAATAAAACCTAAAAATAACCTGCAGGGAACATTCCCTGTAGGTTATAAAAATAAAACCTAAAAATAACCTGCAGGGAACGTTCTAGGAAGGTTCTTCTTAGGTTATAAAATTAAACCAAAAAATAACCTGCAGGGAATGTTCTGGGAACGTTCCCTGTAGGTAATTAAAAAGAGAACCTATAGGGAATGTTCCTAGAACGTTCTCATTTGGTTCCCAAAAAAATAACCAAACGGGAACCATAGGGGAACGTTAGGGGAACGTTCTGTGTTTGCTGGGTAAATACATCAGTGCTTACTTTACTTAGGAATATTCATTCATGGATTTGCGCTACGCCACCACACCTGCATCGTCTTTACACACAGACTAAACTTACTAGAGAAGCGTGACATAATATCTGTAAATAAATGTAATTTAAATTCATGTCTTCATGTCGTACACTTTAATGCTCGTTGAATGGAACATATACGCTGTCTTCAAACTGGAATCAGGACGGAATATTTCAAGTTCGCAGGGCACTTACTTTTGAATAGAACAGACATCTGAGATACAAAATGTGCAGAGCGGTGGTTCACTTACATGATCAACTGGCTGAGATCAAGCTATGGTGTGTTTATTTTATCTGGCAGATATATCAGTGCCACAGAGTTATTAAAATCTGCAAAAGAGGCCTTGTGTGTGGTACAGTAGAAGGCAGCCGTACAATTTCTCTGAGTGTGTATGTGTCGTGTTCTGGCCACACGACTCAGTGCTCGAATGATCGCAATGGATTCCAATATTAGTACATTTGTTCTAAGCAAGTGCAAGCAGCTCTTAAAAATCTTAAAGCAAATACAGTCGTTTTTTCCTCTAGTGATTTGTTTATTGTCATTGTACGCTATTTAGCGTGTCCCCAGAATGCAATGCGCAGTGACGTAGATTCGCAAGCTCTATTCAGCGATATCATCACAAGGCTTTTGAATTTTGGCACACTTTTTTCTCTGTATAGTGTTGGTATGGCAACTAGTAAACACAGAAAATTTGGTTATGCTAGCAAGTGTGGAAATATTTAAACCACACGAGTTACAATTAACTCCGCGTTAGTTTGTGCCCCATGCACCCCTACATACAATACACACCTACCCCACACTCCTAATCCTAACCATTGCGTATCATATGCACTACTATTTCTGCGTATAAACAGAACACCAAATAGAAACAGAAACTTGTGGTATCGATACGCACTTTCAGGAGATTGTATTGACACATTAGATTTTCTCACAGCTGTTCAAGTGCAAGACATAAACTGTGTTTAGGTGAATACTCTTCAAACCAGGCCACTTTGAAATATTTGTGTGTGTGTGTGTGTTTGATCGTTTAGACGCACACTTGAAGCCCAAAGTGTAATTTGCTTGTCCGTTTTGGAGCGAGCACACACAGTTCAGCCGGAGAAACAACGTCTCTCATTGTGCTTTTAACGTTTTATCAAACATATCCCACAATTTATCAACAGTAAAGATTGCATTTTACAACAATCACAGATTGTGCTGATTCTGATATTAAATTTGGGTTTTATGGAGGAACAAATGTGCACAGATGTGAAGGTAAAGAAGTTGCAAGAGTAGTTTTATCTCATGTCTTCTTTTTTATGATCCTTGGAAGCTAACATCGAAATCAACAATAAAATTTGCTTAATATCACAGCCACAGGCTTAAAGTGTAAACAGACGTTTGATTGTTTAGTTCTATCCTCTATCATCAGTTCAACATGGCTTTTATATTGCGTGGTCTGTAGCTCCTCCTCTGAATTGCTAATAGCAAAAATGCATCATAGACAAATGTCCTAATATTACTGCATATAAAAACAGCTGGTGACTCTGGACAGATAGAATTGGCAACATAATGTATATATAGCAATAATAAATGTATGTCTTACACTCTCCAGTACCGATAGCTGAACAGTTAACGTCAGAGCTTATCGATACTCCAGTCTTTCATAATTTAGCACCAGGGCAGATTTAGTACCAGCTCTCGGTACCCATCCCTACTGAGAACAGAATGGAAAGAAAAAAATCCAGGTACACTAAATCACTTGATCCTATTCATAATTAAAAGAAGAGAAAATAATACTCACAGAGCACTAGAGGAAGTTGACTGAGCTCCATACTGACCGAATAATGACAGACGGTTAAAGACACAGACTGTGTTAAAGCCTCAAGACTTCCTGATACCTACAGTCAGATCCAACAGACAAACGCCTCACGTGTTAGAGAGAAAAAATCTTATTACATTGATAATCTTAATAATAAGGTTTATACTGAATTTGGTCTTTATCATCTTAGTCCGTTTGACACATTAACCATTTGTTGGGCAAGTAGGTATAAAAGTGAAAAGTTTGTGCATTGTATTCATGGTCATATGCTTGTCTTGAAGTACATTAAATTAATAAACTATACAGTAGTCAACATTTGAAGTGGTTCAAAATGTTTCATCAAAGTTGTCCTAAAACTAAAAGAATACCTATTCTTGTCTTAGGACAACTTTGCTTAACTTTTTTTGATCCACTTCAAATGTTGACTACTGTATATCAAATTTGATTTTTAAATGGCACTTATTGTATCTTAACACATTAAGCCATATTAAGTGTTTATGGTTTTCTACGGGAGGAAAACACTTAATTAGAGACTTTACGCACTGTGTTTATATTCAGCTGCTCTGAGGCCACGGATTTTCTGGTCTTTGTCTTTATCTCCTACTAAAGTTTTTTTTTTTTTTTTCTTGTCTTCACCACCTGGCTACTGTTGTAAAATGTTGAGAGATTCAATTAAAAAATAATAAATAAATAGAATAAAATAAAATAAAATAGACTGCAAATGATGTCACTTCCGGAAGTGCAGATGTCTGAGAGTGCACGTCTGAAAAAAAGTAGATGTCTGCAGCCAGACCCTTCTCATTTTTGGTGTGCCTTTAGTGGCATGGTTTGTGAAGTTCACAGTTGATCTGTTTATCTAAATATGTGGCTGTGAAAATAAATTAGCATTTAAATTGTTTATCCCTTTGATCTTTCATAAAAAAAAAATCACAAAATTCTAACCTTTCATTGAAGTAAACAATGGAAACTGGGAGTAAAACTTATTATCAAATAAATGTTTTTCTCTAGTTCACAATGGCCACAATTATTGGCACCCAATTATTGCAATGTCCTTTTCTCCAAGTTAACAGCTCTGAGGACGGCCATGGTAGAAGCTTCATTCTGTGCTCAGTGACACATTTTGTGTTGATTTTGATGTTTGTTTTGGATCATTGTCCTGCTGGAAGATCCAAACATGGTGCATTATAAGATTTCTTATAGAGGCAGTAAAGTTTTTTTTTTTTTTTTTTTTTTTTTTTTAATCTGCTGGTATTTGATAGAATCCATGACATCATGTATCTGAACAAGATGTCCAGGACCTCTGGCAGAAAAATAGCCCCACAGCATTAAAGACCCAGCAGTATTTTTAACCGTGGGTATGGGGTACTTTTTTATCCCTGTCTGCATCAAAACCATCAGGTGAGTTTGCTGCCAAAAAGCTCATTTCTTAGTTTCATCTGACCATAGAAGCCAGTCCCATTTGAAGTTCCAGTCGCGTCTGATGACTGAATATGCTGGAGTTTGTTTTTGGATGAGCAAGGAGGATTTTTCTTGACACCCTCCGGAACAACATGTGGTGATCTAGGGGCTGTTTGATATTTTTATTTTAGAATTTCTGACCCCAAGACTCAACTAATCTCTGCAATTCTCCAGCTGTGATCCTTGGAGAGTCTTTGGCCCCTCAAACCCTCCTCCTCAGCATGCATTAGGATGATAAAGATACAGGTCCTCTTCCAGGCAGATTTGTAACATCTTTAGTTGATTGGAATTATTGCCCTGAAGGTGGAAATGGGGATTTGCAATGCTTTAGCCTTTTTCTTAAAGCCACTTTCTATTTTGTGAAGCTCAACAGTTGTTCTGCACATCAGAACTATATTCACTGGTTTTACTCTTTGTGATGGATGATTAAGGGAATTTGGTCTGTGTGTTCCTCATAATTATAATCCTGTGGAACAGAAAGTCATGGCTGGATTTTACAATTTTTATCATTTATAATTCAATTTTATACTCCTTGCCACCCTGGTGTGCTAAAAAAGTTGTAATATGAATGGGAATATACTTCAGAGATATTTTACTTAGACAAATTTCTAGGGGTGCCAATAATTGTGACCAATATGCATTGGAAAAAACAAACAAACAAACAAACAAAAAAATTCATAATGTGAGTTTCCCCCCACTTTCAGTTGTTTTACTCCAGTGAAAGGGTAGAATATGTTGAGTCTGGTGTGTTGACTTTATTAAGAATTTACATATTCATGTAAGAAGTTATGCATTATGAAATGTTTTATGAATTATTATTTACATCATTATTAATTCTTAAGATTATGTATCCAATATATTACCAGTCCTTCTATGATTTTAACATATAAATTTGTATGATGTTGCTTATGCTTATTTTAATCAGTATCTTGTTCCATCTCTAACTTGCTCTTGGAACAAAAAAGTTCAGAGGGTTGCAAAAGTGTCAAGATCTCTAAGCGTCCTCGTCTAAATGTATTAGATAAAAGGATGTCAAGCTCATGTGGGCCCCAGGGGTGATAAACCACAATGCATAGTGTTGTTCTAGTCATGAGCTATGAAGTTGTGACTGACCTTTGAAAACAATGTGTGTTCGACATAAACTACGGCTACAGACGGCGGTCAACGAGATTAGTCGAGAACAGTCACGGGCGGAGCTGAAAACGGAGCCGTCAAGTCGGACACTTTCTACTCTCGTTAGTGACGCTCTCGCGGTGTTTGCATACTCTATCAACGATGAAGTAATTCAATGGTATTTGACAAACACACAGACATTTCAAAAGCGTTTTCATGAGCAACAAGAAACACTTTTCATATACTGCTTAATACAGTGCCATCTGAACAAGAATAATGTTCAACATAAACATATACTATTTAAATACTAATAAAGTGGGGTTATATATGCTTTTATCATTGTTTTATGATAAATGTGACAAATGTGGCATAACATTGTGGCTACAGTAAAATAGCTTTTACCTTCACAAAACACAGATTTGTGAGCATTATTGGACTTAAGGATATTAGAATAAACCCGAAACACACGTGATCGTTATCATGCGGTGAATCTGGCCAATCGTGAAACAGCTGTTTCGTCATCAGTGCTCTTGCAGCCCCTCTGGGGAAATTGCAGTGGCTGACTTACGCTGCGTTCCATTGGGAAGGGCTCATCCCTATGCCCTAATCCCTTCAAAGGGTTTACCCTCCAGAGTGAGAGCTTCGAAGGGTTGAAGGGTGTAGGGGACCAAACAACTGTTTCTTGAAGTGCCCGACTACGTCATCATCCCGTGACCACACGTCATCATAGATAGAATCAGTGCAAAGAATCATGGGGGCCTGAAGTGTCCATCAATTGTACCCTTTGAAATCCTTTATTCCGAAGGGCCCTTTGAAGTGGCCAGTTTTGAGCACTTCGGTTTGGAACGACCCATGATTGTTTTCACTCTGAAGTGCCCTTCGGAGGGGGATATATCCCGTTTGGAAAGCACCATTAGCCAGCTGCTATCGAATCACTATCACAGTACTTTCATGGCTATCATGGCGCCAGCACTGTCTCAAGTCGGACAAAATTTATATCCGGCATGCACTGCTTCAAGTCAGAATACCTGGGATGTGTCATTGCTAGCTCTGCTCTTGGTGTGTGCGTGTTTCCGCCTAAAAGGTATGTTTTTAGTTGTTCGGATAATGGTGCAGTGAGCTTGTGCCTATCAGTTAATTATATTTGTTTATTGTAGCTGGAATAGCATCTTGTTCGCGACTTCATGGTGGTGTGCAGGCTGTCATTATCCTCCGGTAGGTTAAGTAAATTAATCGTTTGCGTGGAGTTCGCGTTTGACATAACATGCGTACTTTTATTTCAGCTGGGTTGATTCCACTCATCCTCGGGTAAACCGCTGAGATTTGTGCTGTGAGCAACTGTTTGACTTATGTGTCCCAGTGACCAGTATCTGGTATCTATAGTTTCACTTGTTTTATTAATAATTGAGTGGGTTAAGTTAATTATTGGTTTGTTTTTAGCAGGACAAACAATTTCTTTGGGAGCACTCCATCTTTTGGGGGGTGGGGTGATCACTTCTCTTACGAAAAGAAGTTAATTCAAGTGTGCTATTAGTGTACTTCTTTTAAACTGAAAACAGGAAAGCATACTTTCAGTCTACCTTTTATGTACTTCTCAGAAATGTGCTTTATATACTTTATATACTTATCAGAAATATACTTAAATTGACTTATACTTATTTTTAAATTAATTAATTTTCAAAACACAAGTGAAGAAGAAACCAAAACAGATGCTTCCACACTGTAAAAAAAAAAAAAAAAAAAAAAAAAAAATGCAAATACTATTTTTCATTTTACCATTTGGTCTCAAAAACTAAAAAATGCTATTTTCTTGAAACTATGTAAAAACCCTTGTCAGACCAACAAAATTACCCCAAATGCTGTCCCATCAAACACAGTTGTCTGAACAAAGAATTTCATACTGTTGAAATTTTAAGGCTTTGTAAGTTCCCAGCATGCATTGCAGCATAAATAAATTATCCAGTCACTGTTATAGGATTATTGTTTTGCTGTTTGCTGACTTCATTTGAACTTTTTTTGTTGTCATTTTGTCATTATTGTTAGTTATTTGTTGTACTGTGATGTAAAGACATCATCTTTTTAATATTTGCTGATTGCCACCTTTTTTGAGGATTGTGTATCTAGTTTTGAGGCTTAGATTCTTTTCAGCCACTTATGTCCATTTCCTGGATGTCTTAGTTTTGCAAAATGCTTTACAAACAAAGATGACATTGTCTATATTAGACTAATTTATTTATAATGATTTGTATGTTCAGATATTCATATAACAAAATATATACAAATTAATACCTAAATAGGGACATAGTAGTATACTTAAAGTATAATTTAAAGTTCACAAAAAAGTGAGTATGAGTAAACTTGCAATATAAAACTACTAAACTAGTAGTTTACTGAGACTATACAGCAAAGTGTATAAAATGCATAAAAAAGTATTTAATTAGTAAACTATTGGTATACCTATAAGTTCACTTTTAGTATACTTGCAGTACAAACTGAAAACTACTGTTTACTACTAGTTTACTACTGTTATACTTAAAGTATACTTAAAGTATACTTTTATATACTAGAAAGTGGGCCAGTTTAGTCCCAATGAGTATTAAAATAGTACACTTCAAAGTATACTACCAGTACACTGATATTTGTATACTTACTACATAAAGTATACTTAAAAATATACTTGAACTTTGCTGAAGTATACTTAATAACATAAACTTGAAGTATACTTGTTTTTGGTAAGGGTTCCTGCATAGAAAGTGATTAAGATGGTGCTGATGTTTTCTGTGTGTGTGTTTTGTTATTTTGTTTTTCTCTTTCCACACTAAAGCCGGTGACTGAGGCAGTAGCCGTCCCAATTATTTTACTGCTGTATGCGTTGTGTTGTGTGCTTTGACTTGCCCTCCAGTCATAGAATTACTGGCTGCATGCAAGTTTGTTTTTGTTGATTTTTCTTTTGTTTTGGAGTTTGGTTGTTTCTCTTTATATCGTTTGTGTAACTAGTTTTTGTTTGGTTGTGCTACTGTACGATTTTTTTTTGTTTATTGTATGTTTTTCTTTATTATTAATTTTGTTTTGCTTAGTTTGAATCTGACTATTTTGTTGTTATTGTCAAATCTTCTGTTTTGTGTTTTTCTTTCATACAAATGCAATCAAGTAATAATTGTCTATGGTCAACCAGGTTATTAACAATTTGTGAAATCTGTTTTAGTCAATAAGGCGTCAGTATCATTTTGTTTTGTGTATTTGTTGATTAATTGGTTTCCTTTGTGTTGTTTTAGGCCCCGGAGTCAGGCGGCTAGCTGTTCTAGTATCCTAGTGGTGGTGTTTGGAGCGTGGAGTGTGGATTGCCGTTTGTGATCACTCACCTTACTGTGTTGGCGACTTTACGAATAATCACTTTGCATAATGTCCGCCCACGTTCTACGTCGTGAACAACTTGCCCGCCCACTTTACGTCATGTTGAGAAGACGCTGTATCCTATGTACAATGCGGGATTCACCAAAGGCTTGCTCTTAAAAGATGGATCAGTGCCCAGTTTATTTGGACCGGCTTGCTCCTCTGAACCTTTAACTGTAAGTGTGATTAATAATTGATGGTTGTATTTTCTAGCGATCGTTTAAAATCGCCCTGGATTGCTCATGGGGGTGAGTAAATTATCAGGACATTTTTATTCTGAAAGTGGAGTAATCCTTCAAAATGTGTTGCTCTCATGTAACGTTACTCTGTATGATGCAAAATACGTATTTAGTTGTGTGTGTGTGTGTTGTGTTGTGTTCGCTCCGCGCAGCTCGTAGGTCTCTGGCTAACCGGAAATGTCTCGATGAATAGTGAATGTTCGTCGTTATTTACTTAAAGTTCTGATAAAAAATAAAACAATACGTTGGTGTACAAACTGCAGTGCTTTATTAATACATTTCTACGTTGGGTTGACGCATATGCTAAGGCTGTTTGGGTGTTGTTGTTTACCACCGAGTTGTGGGCAAGAGTAACGGTGATGGGCGTTCCGTGTTTGAAATTTGCTGCATGCAGTAACGTTAAACCAATCACAAAAGACTGGGTCATCGGACCAATCACCGCAGATTAGTGTCACACAAAGGAGTGGTTTGGACAAATGATTTTAGCGATTTGATTTTGACGGTTTTAATGAACTGTTTGGGAGTCATTGAGCAAATAAGGGAAAAATAAATGCATATTATAACACAATAAAAGTGTTTTGCATGCATGTCAACTTGTTGTTGGGGGCTCCCAAAACCAAAATATGAACCTTTTATAATCCGTAATAGGGGCACTTTAAGGGTCTGTATTGATAGTGTGATTGATTTATTCTCCGTAGCCAGCTGCACTTAGTTAGACATGAAGCAGGAAATTGCATCTTTTCTTTGTCTGATCTTGTCTAGGGTATAAGAAGTGTCTGAACTGCACCCTTGACAGGCTTATTCACTTTTTCATTTAACATTTAAAAATACTTTTTGTACTTAAGTACAATAATATACATACTTTAAGACTTTTACTCGAGTACTATTCTAAACAGTGACTTCATCTTCTACCAAAGTCATTTTCTGGTAAAATATTAAGGACAGTCTTAAAAAGGAAGTATTTTATTTTCATTTACAGTTTACACATGATGGAAAACTGAGCAATGAAATTTGTGAGATAAACTCTGAACAACAACAAAGGCACAGCAATAGCAAATACAAAAGTGTAATACAACATGAAAATAGTTGATGTACAACATGATGTTGTTCATGGTTCAGTAACTGACGTCCAGTAAAGGCTACATTTACATCCAAAGACTTGATGACTTTTCACAATATTTAGAGCCACAAACACTGGGCTCATAATAGTCATTTGTTCAGTTTATATATTTCATCAGTTTAACATATCTGTTGCCAAACTACTCTTTATAATCTGGTTAAGTGCAACATATATAACATGGTCAAGTAACACACATATTCAAGGGTCAACAGTTACTGATGTTGCAAATTTAGCTCAAAAGGGAAAATGTATATAAATAATTGCAATTAATTATGATTAATTACAATTATTTATATCAGCTGCCAGTAGAAAATAACTTTCTTAAAGTACTATTGCATTAGAGCATGTAGCTCAAATCGGAATCGTAAAGGGACATTAATTTGCAAGGCAGAATCAGAATCAAAACTCATGTAATTTGTTCACAAGAGTTTATTAACGAAGGAATAACACATAACTAATCTAAACAAACAAACATGAAATCACTCATACATGGGGGAAGGGTCAGTGAGAAGCAGTTAGAGAGACCAGAGAATGCAGCTATGAAAAGAGTCAGTTAACCACCTGAGTGAAACCATCAGTGCTGTCTACAGCTTATACTAAACCTCTGTTTTGTTTAGTTAAATGTACGATACTTGCATTGCCTTGGTCGTTGAACAAGTGTCCAAATGCAGTCTCGGGTCAAAGTCTCAATGGTTTGGAGCAGTGGTGGTTTTGGAATCGCGATCACGTTCTTCCGGGTCCGAAGAGTGATGAACTCCAAAGATGTTCTGACTCGATGGTGACTGGGAGTTTCTTCCCATGTGAAAATTGAAGAAGAACCAAGAGCTGAGAGGGACCCAGCTGAAGTCCTGTGGTTTTTGGGGAATGGAAAGACGAGGCCGCAAGGCCTGGCGCAGCTTAGAGCTTCGACGAGTTCTAGCTCATCCTCCTCATCCTCTTAGGTTCTGAAAGAACTCATGTGAGACAAATGAAGAAAGCTAAAAAAAATGCAGAAGAGAGAAATGTCTGTTCGAGGACATTTCATGAGGATGAATTCCAGGGTTGAGTGAAAGTGTCTGGTTATTTGTGGTCGAGAGGCACAGCTCTAGATGTTGGGGCCTGTCGGGCCCGCCGGGCAGGCCCTGTGCCAGCTCAGGCTCCCCGTGGGTTTCTCCACATGGGCAGCACTCGGAAGAAGGGAGCGAGGGGGAAAAAAAAGAAAAAAGAAGCTCTTGGGATGCATTTAAAGTCTATGGAAGCTACACCTCTAGAAGGTCCAAGAACCAATGGTAACTTTCACCTTTGGAGGGAAAGTTTACGACTCTTTGTCTGTGAGCATGGTATTTTGCATATGTAATTCGATTGGGTGTTGATGCAAAAACTACTAAGGATTTTTAAAACACTGATGTGTTGCAGAGGTATCAACATATAATATATACCATCATTTAGATGATCAAAATACAAATTCGAAGAGACCAAACATGACATAGGTGGGTTATACGGCTAGTCATCTATCATAACGCATGCATAAAACAGTAGAAATACAAATACAAAAACAACAGACAAAAATTAAAATACAATGCAGTAATACTTACACAATGACCTGGGCTATGTGTGATAGGAAGGTCAAAGAAAGGTTTGTCTGTGATTGAATGGGAAAGAGTCCATTGCTATAGGCAAATGTAGTGTGTTCTGCTCGCATTCCATCGAGCAATAAAATGCCTTATCAGATGGTCGTCCTGCAAACTGAGCCCTTTTGGGGTGTTAGTTGCTTTGGGAGGTTGTCTCCAGAGCTCCAGCATATAGCTGGCTTGTTGGGTTTAAAGACTATTTGTTAAATGTAACAAATAACTGTATGTATGATTGGTCCAGATGCTACACTGAACATGTTAACTATCACACACATTATTAGCTCATGCAAACACACGTCTCCTCTGACACCCAAAAAGGATAATTATGAAAAAATTGGAAGCACAAACTATTTATCTGAGATTATAATATCCCTTTTTGTGAAGAAAATTGATAGAAAATACATTCATCAGTGGACATGACATGTACCCTAAACTGTAGACACTAGTGAAAGAGGACTATAGAAATACTAGTGAAGTACTACACTGAAAAAAGTGATTTTAGAGAGTGGTAAATATAATCTGTGGAAACCTTATAAAATTTACATGATTATTGCAGCCAGCCAACGAATTCTAAAGTAATGGGTAAATTCTACATATGCTACCCATTCGTCAACAGTAAGAACCATCACATAGAAAAATGCAGTAAAATATACCCCCAAACCGTGAGTTGTTTTTTGTTTTTTTTTTGCTTTAAATTGCGCATGCGTCAGCCCGCGTTTTTGAGTGAGTGTGGGCGACGCTGGATCCTCTCTCTGGCTGCCATCCAACAGCAGAAGTGAAGGTAAGCTATTTATATAGGAGTGCTGTATATATATTTTTTAATTCTGAGATATTACACTTCACTTGTATTCGGCGTTCGTTTGTTTAACATGCCATTACTTGAAATTAAAGTTTGAATCTGTCGCTGGCGTCACCATGGCCCGGGACACATCAAGCCGATGGTCGGCCGTTGGGCAACGTCGGACCATCGGTCAGGCAACTTGGTTTATTGTGTTCCACGTGTCGGTTTGATGTGTTCAAATAAACAAATTGACCCCAGGCCAATGCAAGACAACGGCACGTCTGCTTTCGTCGCTGCTAGTTCTTTGCCATCGGTTTGTTGTGTCCCGGGCTTTCACCGTCTGCACAACTGCCGGTAAGTTGAAATGCCGTCGTGGTGTGCTTTTTACAAGATTAGTCAGCATGCATGACTGTGTCTGACTGCTGGTTTTAAGGTTAGAAACTAGTCAACGCCATCTTTTTCTAATATATCGAATGGGCGCAGGATTAAAAATAAAAACATAGTAACCTTACCACTGTATCCCATGAGTGTGTGTGAAAACACCAACTGTTGCTGCACCTAAGTTTTTTAAGGAATTGTGGGATCACGTACAACATTTTAGAATTTATTTTATATTATATTTGTTATTGTTAGAACATCAGTGCTTAAAAAATGTTTTCATAATTTTGTAATATGTTCTATGAAGCACATTACATCTATGAAGCTAATTATATGAAGCATGAATATTAATATATGTAATTGCAAAGCCTTTATTTAAGTGAGTACACAGTCTGTTATTTCTGCATGACCGGCCCTTGTCAGACAGACAGACTGCCCAGATCAGAGGAGCACTGATAAACTACCATATTTCCCCAATCAATCACCGGTCTGCAAATAGCCGCCTGGTTCTTTTAAACGTCTGGGGTTATAATCCATTTTGCGTATTAAACACCCACCCGAATAACCAAAGGGGGTGATTATTTGCATTATATTGAGGTAAACCCAAAATCATCTGTACAAAATCTAACCCAGGTACATGTCTGATAATTTGTTTTGTGTAATTTTTGTTTTTATTTCTGTTGCAGGCAGAGTCTGTGTATGTGGACACTCACTGTTTGCCCTCTCTTCAGTTCCTCTTGTCTGTCCTCCACAAGCAGAGACTCACTGATAGACCACTGTTACCAGTTCTAGTGTTGACACATCCACCCACGTCCCCACCACAAGTGTATCCTGTACAGGTATGCAAGTTTTCCAAATAAAATAAATCACATTGTCCTTAAAGGTATAGTTACCTTAACTAAAGTCCTCAGTTATGGGAAAATGAACTGGAAATGCAAGTTGTGCAAATTCACAACATCAAAAACATTGGACCTGCTGAAACACAGCAGACTAATACATGAGCATTTAGGTCGAGTCCACTCCATACCCTGCCTCTATGCAGATTGTCCTTGCACAGTCAAGACATGGGGTGCATTAAGGACACATTTGTCAAGGCATCATTCTCAGTCAACCCAGCCAGGAAACATCATTTCGTTTACATGTATTGTCTGTAATTCATGCTCTTTTGACAATGAGAGGCATTTTTTTGAACATCTTGGTGGCCATCTAAAAAAGTTTGAAACTGTGCCATGTGCCTGTGCATCCTCAGAGGTGTCAAACTATGCATCGTCAAGTTCCAGTGACACCATTATTCTCCCTGATTCATGTCGCTCTGCTGCATGGCCAGTGCCATTCCAAGTACCGGAGTTTTCCCGAGACATAGAACTCATCCTCGCAGAGGCAAACAACTCATATGATGCCACTGGATAACACTTCATGGATGCCAGTGTTAAATCAGCAATAATGCAAGAGCTTGCAAAAGTAATTTTTTCTTACACTGCTTACCCAACCAATGAGCAAATCCTCTCAGTGGCTGAAGCCTTGGTTTCTAAGTTTCCGTGTCTTAGGGAGCCGGGATCATTTGCAGGCTTATATGGCTGGCAGCAGCGCATAAAAAACAAGATGCACAATTACCGTGCCAAGCTAAGATCTCGAAAATATTCTTACCCGGAAATTAAAATCAACACCTTAAAAAGGAAGCATCCAGGTGATGCAGTGCCTTCGAAAAATATAAAAAAGCCCAAAAAAGCAGAGGTTAATTACCTCCCTCCGCACCCTACTGGTGAAAGCCAAGAGACTCTGGAGAAAGAGAGGCTTGAATTAATTTGTGAAATTACAAAGAAAAACAATGCAAAGATAATTGCAGATAAAATGAATAAAACCTTCTCTAGCCGAAGAGTTGAAGTGGTCAGCCTCAGCCCCTCTGTGGGTGTGTTTAAAGAAAGGTGGCCAGCATTATTCACTGAGGCTCAGGTGACAATGTCTTGTAATTTTTTTCGTCCCACTAGGATACATTCATGTGATTACTATGAGAGCTGTTCTTTAATTTAAAATGTAATTTTTGGTCCTTTTACTTCCTAGATCAAGGAGGAGTTTAGACGCATCACAACAGTTTCCTTGGAGGAGACATTCATGCGGAAGCTTGATGAGTACACACCAGGTCTTTTGCGGCTAATGCGTGCCAAAGGAGGAGCAGCTGGTTGCAAGATGCGTCCTCTGCTGGACACTTTAAATGATGTATGTTATTTTATTTTTTCACAAATATGTAATTATTGATATGAGTGAATTAAAAGTAAAGTAATTCGTAAACAATTGCTTTGTTGTGTGCAAAGTTGAGCTCCTTACCAACTTAAACTACCTTTTAACATCAATGTGTGAATTCGGTCTTATCCATCCATTTTCTTTACTGCTTTGTCCATTTGGGTCACAAGATTTTTGAGCCAACCCAGCATTTATCAGGCAAAGGGGCAGGGTTCACTCTGGACAGGTCGCCAGTCTGTTGCAGGGCCGGAATTCGGTCTTAGTATATGTAAATCACTCCCCACTCCGCTAACAGTCTTATCACTAAATTGTATCTCCCTACAGACACAGAACATTGAGAAAAAAAGAGATGCTGTTGTCTGCTGCCTCATTAACTACCTCGGTGAAAGACAAGAAGATCTTTTCCATGACTGCCAGGTATGTCATATTGATAACAGATTTTTGATTAACTCAAGGGATCCTCCTCTCCTCTCCTCTCCTCTCCTCTCATATCCACCTTCTCCTTTTGCCTTCCACTCCCCCTCTGCTCTCTTTTTAGATAAACTAAAATATATTGAAACAGCATCTTAAATAAAATAAAAATGTGTATGCTTTTTGTTTGTTTCTTTTTAACATATAGGAATGTGTGGACTACACAGACAAAATGATGAAGGTGATTGTGAAGCACAATGTCATGGCTGAGGAGGATTCATCAGATTTGTCTATTGTGATCGAGGGAAACCAAGTGAGGGAAGGATGTGGAAGCCGAACAAAGGCATGCATAATGCTGATGGGACTCATTTATGCAATCAACATTGAATATCCAAAGGAGCTGAAGAACACGTTTGAAGCTTTTCAAAACTACTGAAAAAGGTCCACAGCCTCAAAAATCAGCTCATGCAGTAGACACACATTTCCCCTCTTGTTCGAAGAGGATCTTTTGTCTGGACATACTTTTAATGGAGTTGTAATGGAGTGTAGTTTTATATTTTTCTTCTATTCTCTTATTTGCTCCACACACAGACACAGATCCATCCACTCTCTCTCAGCCCACTCCATTGCTCTGTGATTTCCCCCAGATTGACAGAAAAGGAATACCAATAGAAAGTGGCCTGAAGAATTTTGATCTCTCCTTCTACCCTCTTTCCCTCCCCACTTGTTTGTTTCTTTTATTCTCATCCTATCTTTGAGAGTGAGAGCAAGCTCAAAAACTAAAGAATGTTGGTGTTCTGTTTTCTTTATCCAGATATTTGATACTGTACATGCACAGAAACAACCATGTGGAGTTTGTGTGTGTGCTTTGATTTTTAAAATAGAATAAGTGGCATGTGTTGTTTGCAGTAGCCAATTATCCAGAAACAACATTTGAAACTGTTATCTTAGTGAGTTACAAAACAAGTCAATTCGTTCATTGTTGTGTGAAGCTGTTGTACTTTATTTAGCACTTTATTCTGTTTTTTTTGATAATTTGGTGCATCATTGCTGCATGTAAACAAGGCTGTTCGGTTATTTGTTATATGAATGTACCTGGACCACAGATTTGGTCAGTCACTGTTGTGTAAATCTGAAGAGACACAAAGAGTTTAGTCTAAGAGTTTAGATACAAGAAAATCTTAATGTGATTGGACATCCAGCACTGCTCTGATCTCCTCACTTCTCCTTTCATTTTCTGTTCTCTGCTCCCTTCTCTCCTCACTTCTCTTTTCCACTCTGATGTGGATGTCCTAAAACAGGGATATGTTTTATTATCCAACATTATTGAAACAACATTTGATAGATCAGTGAGTTATAAAACGGGTTCATTACTTGAAATGTTGTGTAAAGCTGTTGTGCTGCACTATATTTTGAGTGTTTCATAGGATTTTTTGGATTAAAAACATTGATCTGATGAACCATCTGAATGTCTTTATTGTGGGGGGTACATTTTACCTTCTCTGAATAAGTAATTGTTATTAACTGATATTAATTAACTTTGATTTGAAGGGATAATTTTTACCTAATTTTAGTGAGTAAGTAGCTGTTGAATATATAATGTGAAACATTTGAACATGACAGTGAGAACCACAATATGTGTAAAGCTCATGTGAATTTATGTGTTGTGGGTTAAAAAAAAAAACTGTATTCATGTCTGTAAATTGCAGTAGTATTATGCTGCAAATAATACCAAAATACACAATTAGAGATTAAATCTTATTCATTAAAGCGAATGGTTATTGCTCCTGGTTCTTCTCCTTTTATTGACACTGCCATACTTTTTTTTTTTTTTTTTTCTCAAACAAAGCAGCTGAAGAAACAGTTTCTTTATTTAAATAGGAAATATACACATCTAAAAGCATGAAATATTACAGCAGGAGACTTACACTAAAATAAATAATATAGATGCTTATAAATGACACTAAGTGGAGAGGGGGTTACAACATGTGATGTACATACAAAAGTTTAGTCATAATGAATCAGGAGTGAATCCTGTATTACCCACACACACACACACACACACACACACACAGTAAAGTGATTTATTCCTCCATTTACATATAGTAATTCCAAAAAACATGACATTTACAATAAGCATATTTACTCTGAGCTTGTAAATGAGATGTTGAAAGATTTCAGATGAAGCTGAAGTTTTCTCACCGTCACTACAGATTAATCATTATCAGACTGAAGTTTCTTCTTCTTCAACAGATGTAACTGTTAAATACACACATACACAATCTCCTCAACATTTACTCATGAGTATACAGCGCATAAATGAGTACACCCCCTCTAAAACTTAACAAATTCACCAATTACTCTTTACGAGGTGCGCAGATAGGGACAGGGGGGGACATGACTATATTAGCCTATACCGACTAATAAATCAAAACCAAATCCCTCCGTCCGCCATCGTTCCCTAAAAATCTTCGTCCTTTTTGCCGCGAGCTGCGTGCTCGTGCTGACGCGGCTAGTTTATAAACCAGGCTCTGCATCTGAAGTGATTGCACTGAATGCACCTCTTTTAACGTGATCAGTGAATTCTGACTCCTGCTGCAACACGCGCTTTATCCACCTTATTTTTCAATGCGGAAGTAAGCTGTTTTCTGGTAATGTGTTAGACGTCCGGTTCATCCGCCATTGGGAAATAATGACAACAATATCGAAGTGCAGTAAACGGTAAAACAGTTTGCACTACAAACCAGTGTGTTCATAATTAAGATAATACATTCAAATAATATGGTAAGACACACCAGTTTGCAATATCAAGCAGCAAAACAAGCTTTTTGTGCAGCTAAAAATAGCTGGAAGTGGATGAGACCGGAAGCCAGACACAAAAAATTTACAAATGGCTGCACCCACTCTTATGGGAAAAATAAGGTGGATAGAGTAGACGCTTTTGAGCAGCGCAGACCATGCACTTGCACAAATGCGACCACATTAAATTTTAGCTACATAAAACATATTTTGCAGAAGGCATTAAGTGTTGGTGGGTGATTGGCATACTAGACAAATAACAGTTTGATCTTGCATTGCTAGTGTTGATCAGGCAGGCTTTTGTTTACCTTTGTCCATTGTTGTTTATCCATGATTTCAAAAAAAAAAAAAAATCCCCCAATGGTTTAGTGCAAACCATTATCCCAAATTTTGCAAAGTAACTACCTGAGCATTAGTTAAAGCCCAAATTATGCAAAATAACTGAGTTGAAATTAGGGCTGCATGATTAATCAAAAAAAAAAATAAAATTGCGATCTGGATTCATACATAAATGCAATCTCATTTCTAAATGAAGGCGATTCACGTCTGTGTATTTCACTGCATTCAGATCATGCTGCATTCACCAGTTATTGGTCACACTCACACAATAACAAAACACTATTAATTCACCAATCAATCATAAATGTCGATCACGTCTCTCCTCTCCCTCATTGGCCACGTTCCGCTGTCACGCATGTGACGTGTAACAAGGCGGCAGACCTAAACGGAGTCAGTTTGCTTCGTGGATTTGTAGCGGTAAGAGGGGGAAAAAATTAATCCCACTGTGGAAAATCCTGGTGGCGACGGTGAGAGTGAGGATGTACTGTAACAATATTGGTACAGGTTTATCCGCTCGGACCAAAGTTAAACCTGCTGCGTTGCGCGAGCCCACTGTAGAAGATGCATTTATTATTATTATCATCACCATTATCATTATCAGACAACCCAAACCTGTTTCTTGATTTGAAACAAACCTATGGTCTGCTTTATTTTATTATTGGTTTATTTATTATTATTGGTTATTTTATTATTATTAGTTTATTTATTATTTGTTAATGTTCTCCTATGTTCAAAAACGTTTAAATTATTCACTTTAAGGGGTCTAAAAAAAAAAAGAAAAGAGACTATTTTTTTGTTACTCCAGCACTTCATTATACTAAATGTCCTGTGCATTATTTATTTATTTATTTTTTTGTACTTGAGTGCAGTAAATTTTGGTTGGAAAAATGAGAATTTGGTTGGAAAAAAGAGAATTGTGATCTCAATTCCCATGGAGAAAAACCGTGATCCACATTTTAGCAAGAATCATGCAGCCCTAGTATGTCCTCCAGATCTTTAAGTATACTGCTCTGGCCCTTTTTGGCACTGAGTGTACAAGTTCATGACAAAATGCCACATCTGTCTGTTTAACTCCTGGAGGACGTCCTCCTTAAATGCTCTGGTCCTTAATGGGGGGTGTTGCTCAGCTCATCTCTACAGAATCCCCCACAGCTGCTCAAGAGTGTTAAGATTGAGTGAAATACATGTCCACTGAAGGATTTTCATCTTGGGAGAATGAATATCTTCATTGTTATGTTGAAAAAATGCCCAACAATGCAGGGAATGAGGGGAGGGTAGTATTATCTATTTCAGGTTTTTGTATTACATCACACAATGACATGTGAATTCATGACAGGATTGATAAAGCACAACTCCCTCACACCTTCAACACTCATACATCCCTATATACTACCACTGAACATCACTGTGGGAACCAGGCACTTCTCACTGTACTCCTCCTCTAGCAACACCAGAACATTTTGAATCCTTTTGGATCCGAAATTATTGAGTATGGATTCCCAGAAGTCTACATTTTGTAAATATGGGCATCGGAAGAGGTTAAATGAGTTTATTGTGCTTTGGCTACAGTAGGTAATTCTAGTGGTAACAACAACCATGCATGTGCATGTCACTTCTGCAGGCTGCATCTTACTCTGTGAGATAAAGTGTCACTCTTTTCATATCTTTTGCAGGCTCTGAGACACTTGCATGTTTTTTTTTTTTTTTTTTTTTTGTGTGTTTTGTTTTTTGTTTTTTGTTTTTTTTTCCTGCTGTTTTTTTCATATATATATATATATATATATATATATATATATATAATTTTTTTTTTTTTTTTTTTTTTTTTTTTTTTAGCAAAAACTCACTCATCACTAACTGAAGACCTAATTATTTCAGGAGTCACAAGTCCATTGTTTTTGAATGTCAGTGTTACTTCTGCTATATTTTCAGATTTAAAACAATAATTTGATATAAGTCAGATGCCAGTTTTCTCTCAAGTGGTTCCATTGCTGCCAGCATTAAGTCTGAGTATGATTCAGTAGGCTATATAACACTTTTAATTGTCAGAAAATAACTTGTCTTTAAAAGTTTTGGTTTAATATACATACCTGTTGATCAAAAAATTGCCTTAAACATACCCTTTTTTTTTTTTTTTTAAGTAGTAATTTTCAGGAGGGTGTACTTATTTTTGCAACACAACACTATCACTTCGATGGCTTGTTGGAATGTTATACGTTATATCTCCAAAGAACCCTAATATGTTTTCTAAGTAAAGAGCAGGGGCGCAGATGGGATTTTTTTTTTTAACCGTGTGGGACTAAGCTGTCAGCAAATGATTTCAATTAGGGCTGCTCGATTCTTGCTAAAATGTGGATCACGATTTTTCTCCATGGGAATTGAGATCACAATTCTCTTACACGATTCTCATTTTTTTCAACCAAAATTTACTGCACTCAAGTACAAAAAAAAAAAAAACAGGACATTTAGTATAATAAAGTGCTGGAGTAACAAAAAAATAGTCTCTTTTCTTTATTTTAGACCCCTTAAAGTGAATAATTTAAAAAAAAAATTGTACGAGAACATTAACAAATGATAAATAAACCAATAATAAAATAAAGCAGACCATATTGACGTTTGTATTGTTTCAAATTAAGAAACAGGTTTGGGTTGTCTGATAATGATAATAGTGATAATAATAATAATAATATCACTTTTTTGTCTCTTATAAAAACACATTTAATAGTAGCTTGAGGATGCAGAGGTAAATTTTTGTTCATTATCAATCAGTCACATCTGTAAAAATTGTAGCAACCTCAGTGTTATGGTTACATTTATTCTGACCCAGTTAAAACCACACATAATGGTACCTCAATACAATGGTAAAAAATATAACTACATGGTTTTATAGGTAGCTTATTTGCATGAAAAACGGTAGTCTAAAAACATTAATCACAAATACATACTTACTATAATCCTATACCATTATATACCGCAAGTGTTTCACACTGGATCTCACAGCGCCGTTTAGTGCTCGCATGACGGAGCCGTTCACATATCGCGTCTTTTGCACGCTCAAGTTGGTTATTTCACATGCAGGTCCGCAGCAGCTGGGCTGATAACAGAAGCGATGCGGTCCCGACGCGCATGGGGTGCGACACTCGGTTTTTCCAGGCGCGTCCGCGCCACATCAAGATAATAAATGCATCTTCTATCCACCTTATTTTTCCCATAAGAGTGGGTGCAGCCATTTGTAAATTTTTTGTGTCTGGCTTCCGGTCTCATCCACTTCCAGCTATTTTTAGCTGCACAAAAAGCTCGTTTTGCTGCTTGATATTGCAAACTGCTGTGTCTTACCATATTATTTTAATGTATTATCTTAATAATGAACACACTGGTTTGTAGTGCAAACTGTTTTACTGTTTACTAAACTTTGAGATTATTTTCATTATTTCCCTATGGTGGATTTTGAACCGGACATCTAACACATTACTAGAAAACAGCTTACTTCCGCATTGAAAAATAAGGTGGATATTGGGCTCGCGCAGCAGGTTTAACTTTGCTCCGAGCGGATAAACCTGTACCAATATTGTTACAGTCAGGGGCGGATCTACGGGGCTGGCACGGGGTGGCAACTGCCACCCTAAGAAAAAGCTGTGCCACCCCACCTGCCACCCCAGAATGATCACAGAATATATTATAAATGTAAGCAGTGTTTCATGTGCTACTTTTCAGCCGCAGCGATGACAGCGTAATGCAAAATAATGGCAAAAAACAAGTCTTTCAACAAAACGTGCACGACAGTTGCACGCGCACGCAGCGCGCCCAGTGTATTCAACTTCATTAACAAGTGACTCCTTTGATCAGCTCCATCACCTAGTGAGTGGGGGTCACGGTTCTGTCCGGCTTTGGTTTTTGTTGTCGGCGTGGGGGGGCCATATGGGCTGGGGGCATCTGGGAGTTCCCTGGGGGTGGGTTTCTTGGGGGGTTCGGCGCTGGGGCTGCGGTCCTGGCCTGGATGGGGTGTTGGTGGCTCTTGGGTGTTGTTTTTCTGGCGGCTGCATGCGGCGCTGCTGGGGAGGCCTGTGCCGGCGGCCGTACTGCTCCGGGGTAGGTCCGGGGGGGGCTTGGGGTTCAGGGGCCGCTCTGCCACCGGGCTGGGATTCCAGCTGGGCCTGGGGGGCTTGGGTCCTGGTTGGTGGGCCGCCGGGAGCGTGGGTTGGTGCATGCGCTTGGGCTCGGCCCTGGTGCGGGGGCCTTTGACACGTCGGTGGATCCGGTGGCCTCTTTAGTTGGTAGGGACGTTGTTACCATCTGACAGTATCCACTCTGCGGGGGGGGGTTGGCAATATTTAAGTTAATATTTAACTTAACCTGGGTGTCTATTGCCTTCTGTAGTCTGGGAGTTGACTGAATGATGGGGTGGGGGTAGTTTTTCCTCTGCTGTGGGGTCTAGTGGGCCGCCCCAGGCTGCCGTGCCCCTCCCCGGTTTTAAAGCACTTTAGAACAACACACACCAACACTACATTTGAGCGGGTGAGGTGAGGCATGGGGTCTTCTTTTTTTTTTTTTTTTTTCCACACCCCTGCTCTCTGTTCTCTGTCCGGGGCTGAGGGCTGTGAGGACAAGCTGGCCATCCGGTCGGGGTCTGGGCTAGTGGTCTTCTCTGCGGCTGCGGGGACCGGGGTGGTCTTCCTGTCTCCACGCCAGAGTGAAGGGGGTTCAGCTCCGGGGTCTGGCGCTGATTGCCCCTCTGGGGGTAGTGGTGCCTGGATCCAGGAGTATAGAGTACAAATGGGGAGTGTGATTGTGGGTACTGTGTCCATTTTTTGTGTGTCTACATGTGGGGCGAGTGCGTGAATATTTGTTTGTGTGCATGAGGGTGGGAACGTATGCTTGTATATATGTGTGCCTGTTTGTCTATGTCCATGTATCAGGTCAGGCCTTAGACTCCACCTCACTCATCATCTCAGGCTGTGATTCATATAGATGTTGGTTGTTGCTGCAGTTACTCTGCTGTTGTGTTTTCTGTTGTTTTCTCTTTTTGTCAGCAGGTATGGAAGCAGATTATCTTTTTTTGATCTTTCTCTCTCTCTCTCTATCCTCCTTCTCCCTTTTTTTTTTTTTTTTTCTTTTCTTTTTTCTTCTTCTCTCTCTCTCTCTCTCTCTCTCTCTCTCTCTCTCTCTCTCTCTCCCCCTCTTCTGTTGACTTTCTCCCCAATTTTTATTTTTTTTTTTTCCTGTTTTCTCTGTCCCCCGGTCTTGTCTGTCATAGTATGGTAAAATAAAAAGGTATATAAAATTAAATTAATTAATTACATAAAAAAAAAAAAAAAAAAAAAAAGGGCTGTGAATGATGATAACATAGCTACACATACACACTATCATGTGTTATCTGTGTTACTGACAGGCCGGAAAAAAAACAAAAAAACAAATGACTCTTATGAACGGTTCGTTTTGAGTCAAAACCACAAAGCGCGGCCCAGTTCACTAACGAATTGTTTTACATTTGTTCGTGAATCAGTTAATTACTGCTTCTCGGCTAACTCAGAAGTCATCTGAGAAATCCCGTCCGAATATGTCCGAGATTCATCGGGTAATTGTTTGGTGATCCGATTCTCTGACCGCTCGCACCACGTTCATCATGGATATAGGCCTTTTTGCCGTATCCGACAAAACTATAATAGCATGAAATCAATAAGAAGATGCTGATCACGGAAACTAATAGCAGAGTTAGGTAAGCATCTGGTCGTATATATTGCAATTTTCTCGATTGTTAACACAATGTAACTGATGTTAGTTGGCTTATATTCCCAAAAAGTTAATTCAGTGCTAAAAACAAAGACACATTTCTTAAAAAGTTTAACAAAAAGTAAGTTAAATATTTAGTAGCAAAACTGATGATACGCCAATCAGAATCTCTGCATCCAACAACGAAGAGAGGTGAGAAATGAACAAATCATTTACATGGGTGTTATACTTACACATACAGTATACTTACATAGTACCATGGGCGTCGGAACCATTGAATGTGGGTGGGACAGGACCCACCCACTTTTGAAAACCAATGATATCGGACCCACCCACTTTTACCGTCTCTAATTCGCTGAATATGTCTGCGCATTTTTTAGAGCGCCATCAGTAAAATCCGTTCCACGTGACGAATGTGCTAATAGATTAAGATCTATGCTCACGCGTATGAACAGGCAGCATCTGGGGTGGAGGAGTGGACGGCGCGGGCGCATCAGGCGCAATCATCAAACATATTTAAAAGGAAGCAGGCGCCACGGTCTTAACCGCATCGACCGATATTTACTGGGTGTGTTTAGGGAATATTCGCGCCTGCTGCACTCCTGTACTCCTGTAACACAGCAAAGTAAACAAAGCATCTGAATGTATCTGCTGCTCAAATACACCTAACCCTACCCGATACTTTATTCAAACTTTTCGATTATTTCCTTCATTTTTATTTTTATTGAAAACTAATGCCCTTCCGATGTAAAATGAGATGTGAAAAGGCAGACACGAACACCTGCAATAGGCGGACACGAACTTGGGTTGTTTGCGTCAAAAAACGCAAATAACAAAAGTTACTTGCTTTACCACTTACGCCACTGGCAACGTGTTTAAACAGCCGTCTTTTGTGGTGTTGTCACGTTAATGGGCAGAGGTAAGTAAGAATTTGATATGTAAGTATATAAATATAAGTATATTAATGTATTTTTTCCCCAAAAGCTAAATGCTGAATTAGCAATCTTTAATTTAGTTTGTTGTGTACTGTAATAGACAGTGAGTTGCAAATTAATTCCTAATAAGATATTTTTGTGTTATTGATCTCACAAGTGTTCACTGGGCAGGAGAGTCATTGTTGCATTTGAATTGTGTGTAATCATTTAAGAACACCTGTGATAACTGGATTGAAACATTTGAAAGACAAATTTATGCTGGCCTGTCTTAAGAGTTGTTCAAAAACATAAATAGTTTGGTCAAATGTTCTAGATGTTTGCTAAAGTGTTGCTAGTTGGTTGCTAGGATGGTCTGGGTGGTTGCTAGGCTCTTGCTATGCTGTTGCTGGGGTGTTGCTAGATTATAAGATTGATAATGTGTTGTGGGTGATTACAGACATTCCCACCTCTGTTAATAACAGAAAATCAAACATGGTTTCCAAAACTGATCCAGTTTCAGTGCTTTGATATTATATTTCTTTATAATGTTAGGAAATTAACATTAAATCATCGACATTAACACATTAAACGTGTACTAAAATGTGATTTATACCATCTAAGTTGTAATTTAATAGAATCACATGTCTTCTTTAGTGATACAAGCTCAGAAACATTTACTGTATAACCTGTTGAAGTTTTTTTTATATTGTTTATTGACTTGGTGCCATGATGGATATTGAAATGTTATTTATTTTACATTTTAAACAGTATAGATGGTTACTTAACGGTAATGCAATATTTGTGAACACAACTGTGTATGTCAGACTATGAATCCCCAAAAATACGCATGGGGGCTTTCTTTGGTGTTGCCATCCCTTTGTCACCCTAAAAATTATTTTTTAGATCCGCCCCTGGTTACAGTACATCCTCACTCTCACCGTCACCACAAGGATTTTCCACAGTGGGATTCATTTTTTCCCCCTCTTACCGCTACAAATCCACGAAGCAAACTGACTCCGTTTAGGTCTGCCGCCTTGTTACACGTCACATGCGTGACAGCTTAACGTGGCCAATGAGGGAGAGGAAAGACGTGATCTAGATTTATGATTGATTGATTGAATGGTGAATTAATTGTGTTTTGTTATTGTGTGAGTGTGACCAATAACGCGTGAATGCAGCATGATCTGAATGTAGGGAAATATATATATATATATATATATATATATATATATATATATATATATATATATATATAGATATGTGTGTGTGTATGTGTGTTTAATAAATTTAGATTTTGCCAATTTATCAGTTTCTTGCTTCTCTGAACAGCCATCATGTTTAAGCTATATTAATTTAAATAAAATGTAACTAGAAAACAGCTGCCCGCCTGTGTCCGTAATTTGCATACATGAGGGAATATAAATATATATTTGTACAGACAAAGATGTGCTAAAGAGACAGATTCAATTCAATGCATGATTTGTATAGTGATTTTCACAATATATGCACTTATAATAACTTATAATAAATATAATTAAAAAAGTAATGTTTTACCTCTCATTCTGCAGCATTTGAAAATCAGCACGACTGTCACTAGCAGATATGGACAAACTGTCAGTACAGAACTGAGCATGTTGAGGACAGAGATCTGAGATTCTGAATGAAACACTGAAAAAGAGACACATAAGCACTTTATTATGCATTATATCTGAATGAGAGAACATGAATAAATAAATTAGCTCACACCAGAGGTTTGCACTATAATTTAACATTGTCCGGCATTTTGACGGACAGGGTCGTAAAAATTCTGTCTTAATCTATTTGTATCCGTCATTTTAATAACACATTAAATTGCTTTTATTTTTGTTAACATTTTCATTTTTAATCATGAACCTACAGGATGACAGCGCAGTGTTTAAAAACAACAAAATATGCTAGGGCTGGGTAAATAAAAAAAACAAAACAAAAACCATTTCTTGATTTTTAATATATTCTCATTTTGATGAACCAATATTGATTCTTAAATCCCAATCGATCTTTTGGTCTATGCTGTTTTCAGCTTATGAGTGCGCCTTCCTTCCATTGGCAAAAGGCTAGGATTTGTGCTACTTTTGATACGAAACAAAGTCTCAGATTTCAAATTCTATCCATGTCATTAGAAAATTCAAGCAATAAATAATGTTTTGGTGCTCTTTAATGTGGCGTGATAGATCGTTGTAGCTTCTGCGTACTGGCCTGTGTAATCACACACATAGAAAACATTCGTTACAGTTTCGTTTTTGTTCTGGATCCTGTGTTCTGCTGCCAGACTGGAGCGCACTCGCCACCAGCTGGACAGGGATGGGAATTACAGCTACAATTTACAGTAGACCACTCTCAGTATAATCTGTCAAAGTGATGGACGGCGTTCAGATTTTTCCGTCACAGATTAAAAAAAATTCTGTCAATGAGGGACAATTTTCGGTTAACAGAACCTCTGGCTCACACATACAGCAGTGATCATTTGAGACTCGTCTGACTGAGATCCAGCTTTTGGGTGACTCTCCTCTCTCTGGGTGTTTGCAGTAGTAGAAACCCTCATGTGACTTTGAGACAGTAGTGATGCTCATCTCAGTAGTTTGATTCTGGATGAGTGATCCATCTTTATAGAAATCAGCTCTGAGGTTTGGTGAGGTTGTATGTTGATATAAACAGTGTAGAATCAGATGATCTCCTTCAGTCACAGGATGAACAGGACTCTCCAGAATCACACCAGATACTGAAACAGAGCAAACACGGACTTATTGCATAATAACATTGTCCGGCATTTTGACGGACAGGGTCTTATTGAATAAATATATAAACAATAATTATATAAACAATATATATATATATATATATATATATATATATATATATATATATATATATATATATATATATATATATATATATATTTTTTTTTTTTTACTGCTGCTTGCTCATTGAGTGTTTGTTTGTTTGTTTTTGTTCACTGATGTTTAATGCACTTGTTTAATCAATATACTTCATGCATTGATTAGAAACTGCTTGTGAAATGAATAAATTCAGAAACACAGACTCACAGTGTACAGTGATATTAACAGGATGATTTTTCACTCCAGATTCAGACTCACACCAGTACACTCCAGTGTCTGATGTGTTGGTGGAGTTGATTGTACATGTAGATCCTGTTTGTGATCCTCGATATAATGATGAACAATCTTCCAGCCATCCACCGTCTGTGTATCTTCTCACTCTCCATCCAGTAGAGTTACTCTGGTCCTCACAGCTCAGAGAGAGAGAGACAGATGTGAAGTGTTGAGTTCTGCTGGGACTGACGATCAGAGAGACTGGAGGAGAAACACCTGAGACGACAATTACAGCTTCTGAGTTACAGATTTGAGCATGGAAACTCTTTTTATAAAATATGAACCAATTTTTTAAGTTCTGTTTGAACTGACCAGTGACCCACAGCAGCTGTGTGTTGCTGTGCTGTGTTTTATAGACTGGTTTCTCTCTCTCTGCTCTGCACACATAAACTCCTGTGTGATTTAGAGCAGCAGAACTGACAGTGTAGTTTCCTCCTGCTCCTCTGCTGCTGTCTGAGAGCAGATTATAATGATGGCTATTCTCTGTAAAACCAGAGAATGTATTCAGTATTAAATGGTACTTTGGACTTGAATAAAATCAACCAATTCAGGCATTTTCACATGATGCACATTATATTATGCCAAAGCTGACATAATTAGAAATAAATAAATAAATAAATGAAGAAAGAAATAAAGAAAGAAACAAACAAAGAAAAGTAAAAAAAAAAAAAAAAAATTATATATATATATATATATATATATATATATATATATATAATTTTATTTCTATATGTATGTATTTTTTTTTTTTTTTTGCCACATTTCTTTATTTCCACATTTATGTATTTATTTATGTATTTATTTCTTTATTTCCACATTATATTGCCCATCTAAGTCCCACACTATCAACAGGCACGTCATGTTGGTGACACTTCTTGTATTTCGTTTGGGCACCACAAGGTGTCACTGTGGCCTAAAAGCCTACCCCTCGCCTGGCTGGATGGCTATTCCTGAGGTAAAACACGCCCTCCTCATTCGCCTACAGAGGAAGAAATGTAGAAATAAAGAAATGTGAAAATAAAGAAATGTAGAAATAACGATATGTAGAAGTAAAGAAATAAGTACAGAAATGTGGAAATAAATAAAAGTGGAAATAAAAAAAATGTATAAATAAAATAAAGAATAAATAAATGTGGGGAAAAATACATAAATAAGGAAATAAAATTATAAATAATTATATATTTTTGCTTTTTTACTTTTATTTATTTATTTATTTATTTATTTATTTATTTATTTATTTCTAATTATGTCAGCTTTGGCATTCCATACATTATAACTTACCCAGTGAAACAGTTAAAGTGAACCAGCTGAATGTCCAGCCTGTAGAGAAACTGTAAACCTCACAGATCAGAGTCACTGGATCTCCTTCAGTCAACCACTTCTGTGGAGAAACACTTAAAACTGCTCTGGGATCTGAAATAGAGAAATCACTCATTAATAACTCAATGAACATGTGTTTGTGTGTGTATGAAGAGATGATCAAACTCACCTGATACTGTCAGTGTAACTGCATCACTCATTTGTGACCAGCGTGATCCTTCTGTTTCTGATCCTCTACAGGAGTATTTACCTGCGTCAGACTCAGTAACAGAACTGAATGTGTGTTTCTGTCGATCACTGAAAACACTGGTTGAACCTTCTTTATACCATCTGTAGCTCCAGCTAGTGACTCCTTCACCATTTATGTCACATCTGAGAGTGACTGTTTCTCCTCTGAATACATGTTGAGCAGGTTTAATGGTCACTTTGGATTTTGGTCTTTCTGTACAATGACAACAATTCACAATGAAAATGTGCTGATTTTACTCTACAATTACTTTATTGTGCTTGATTGTAAAATATGCATGCTAAATCAAATTAGACTGAAAAGTTGTTCCCTATAGCTGTTATAGTTACTTATTCAATGTCTTATTAAATTATATGTGCATAATGTAAGTTAAAATACTTACCGTGTATCGTCATTACTACTGGTTCACTGTAATCAGTATAATATCCTCCTCTTTGTGCTCTGCAGCTGTACTCTCCTCCATCAGAGACTTCCACAGGATTGATTATTTTAGATGCAGCTTCGGTAGATTCAAGATTTGAGTCTTTTCTCCAGAGAAACTCCCATCCATTCTGTGACTGAATCAGTTCACATCTCAGAGTAACTGAGTCTCCATTGAACACTGAACTCTGTGGCTCAACAGTCAGAGTTGGTGTGGGAAAATCTGTCAATACAAAGTCATCACTACTATGAATTGCTGAAGTTTTTTTTTTTTTTTTTTTTTTTTTTTGCTGAAAAGTTTTTCAGTGAAAGATATCATCCTCTTAATATTAAATAATTTGTGCATCTTGATTTGAAAGAAAATGTAAAAAATAAAGTTGCACGCAGCAATTACTGGAACAAATTAGGTCAACATTCACTGCAATGCAGAGAGTTCAAGGACAACAAAAGTACAAAGACCACCCTAGTACTGTCAGGGTTGTGGACTTTATTTCTGGCCACTAGAGGTCCCCACTGCCTTTTTTGTTGGTGTTCAGTCTCTGTCATTAGGTCTAATAGTTGTCACCTGTGCCTTGTTTCTGTTTGTGTATTTAAGTCATCCTTTTTCCTGAGCACTTTGCTCAGTGTTTATCTTGCTATGACCAAGTCTAGGTCTGTCTCATGCTCTGTTGAGTGGACTTTGTGCATCTGGTATAGTTCCTTTGTTTTGATTTTGGGCATGTGCTCTTTGAAACTGTTTGGAGTTTCTCAGAGACTTTCTATGTGAACCTTTTGAATGCCTTCTGGATTTATGTGGTGGAGCTGTGGGAATTACTTTTATTGACTTTGTTTTTTGAATGGACTCCTGTGAACTTTTTGTATGCTTTCTGGATTAACTTTGTGGGATTTACTTCTTGGAACTACTGTTAAACCTTTTTGCACTATTGGAACACTTTGAGCTGACCTTCTGGATTTGTCTTGTGGATTTTTGATTAGAATTTTCATCAAATTAAAGATATGAAGACATACCCCCAGAACTGTGACTTGAATAGGTGCATTTGGGTTCACCTCTTTTGACTGTTTTTAAGTTCATGCACTAGTCCTGTTCACGCTTTTCTGACAAGGTTCTAACCCACAACACAACTAGTGACCAGACCAGACCTCAACCTGCTGTGCCACACCACTTACATACAGTATACAATGCAACGGTAGTCAAAGAGATGCACCAGTTACCAAAGTGCAGTTACACCAGTTTTGGCAAACGGATCAACAATGGAAAAATGTATATTATTTCAGACCAGTTAGCAGAGCTGCTACCAAAAAAAAAAAGACCAATTAAGCCTACAAAGGTTTGTTATTGGTTTGTTAACCCTAATTTGGTAATGGTCGAATAAACAAACAAATAACGGATTGTCTGATGATCAAGACAAGTGAATAAGATCTTCATTTTGAAATCAGGATGATGATCCTCTTTTTAGCCAAAAGGTTCACAACAAGGGCTACACAAGTACCGTTTGGGTAATTTTTACGTTTCAACCCATTCTGTGGAGAAAAAATGTTTACAGATCTCCAGTAGAGAAATTGCCCTTTAGCCATCAAGATTTTGTGACTTTTCAGACCCCTTAACATTTTTTCCCCTAAAAAAAAGCACCTAGCGACATATCTAGCGAGTTTTTGGACAAACTTTATTTTGTTTCAGAGATTCTCCAGTACTGCCACACGAGCACAAGGTCTTGATTTCCCAGCGCACACACACCTCTATCTGTGTCTGCTCTGTTCAGCGAGTGCTGAGAGGAGCGCTTTCAGATAAAATAGATATTCTATTGCTTCTCTAATTTTACATGCAAGTATAGCCGAAATCACAGCACAGCTATTGTCTTTATCTTATGGGTATATTATTCGTCAGGCGATGACTCCATTATAAATCAGAATTTTAGCGCAGATTAACATCCAGGAAGGTGGAGCTGGTTATGTAGACTTAATGTCACCCAATTTCATATTCATCCCATTGTCTGACAATGCAAACAGAAAAATATAAAAATGAAAACACTTTTATTGAGAATTTGGCTGCATTAAAATATAGTATCTGAGCACAGAGAGGCAAGACAATACCACGCTAATTAGCGCATTACGTCATCTAGCGACGTTTAGCAACTTTTCAAGCAGGCCTTAGCTATTTTCCACTGAAAGTTGTTGTCAACACAGCTCATGTAAGTGTTAAAAAAACATGATGAAGATGGTTTTTAAATGTAATGTTGTGTAATCCATCAACAATCTCCTACAAAGATATAAATAAATAAAAAAGCAGAGTGTGAGTGTAGGAGTTTATTAGGTAAAATGCAAAACAATCGTGTAAAATGTCATTTTAACTGTCTGACATAAAGACTATGCTGGTACCTACCCCCTGATAGTTTGTTTGTTAGTGTAATAAATTAATCACTTTTTAATATTTTAAATACTAATCAAAAAAAAAAAAAAAAGTAATGCATTGACTTTGGTATGTACAGGTGCTGCTCATTTAATTAGAATATCTTCAAAAAGTTGATTTATTTCACTAATTCCATTCAAGAAGTGAAACTTGTATAATGTATACATTCATTCCACACAGACTGATACATTTCGAGTGTTTATTTATTTTAATTTTGATGATTATAACTGACAACTAATGAAAACCCCAAATTCAGTATCTCAGAAAATTAGAATATTACTTAAGACCAATACAAAGAAAGGATTTTTAGAAATCTTGGCCAACTGAAAAGTATGAACATGAAAAGTATGAGCATGTACAGCACTCAATACTTAGCTGGGGCTCCTTTTGCCTGAATTACTGCAGCAATGCGGCATGGCATGGAGTCGATCAGTCTGTGGCACTGCTCAGGTGTTATGAGAGCCCAGGTTGCTCTGATAGTGGCCTTCAGCTCCTCTGCATTGTTGGGTCTGGCATGTCGCATCTTCCTCTTCACAATACCCCATAGATTTTCTATGGGGTTAAGTTCAGGCAAGTTTGCTGGCCAATTAAGAACAGGGATACCATGGTCTTTAAACCAGGTACTGGTAGCTTTGGCACTGTGTGCAGGTGCCAAGTCCTGTTGGAAAATGAAATCTGCATCTCCATAAAGTTGGTCAGCAGCAGGAAGCATGAAGTGCTCTAAAACGTCCTGGTATACAGCCGCGTTGACCTTGGACCTCAGAAAACACAGTGGACCAGCACCAGCAGATGACATGGCCCCCCAAACCATCACTGACTGTGGAAACTTTACACTGGACCTCAAGCAACGTGGATTCTGTGCCTCTCCTCTCTTCCTCCAGACTCTGGGACCCTGATTTCCAAAGGAAATGCAAAATTTACTTTCATCAGAGAACATAACTTTGGACCACTCAGCAGCAGTCCAGTCCTTTTTGCCTTTAGCCCAGACGAGACTCTTTTGACACTGTCTGTTGTTCAAGAGTGGCTCGACACAAGGAATGCGACAGCTGAAACCCATGTCTTGCATACGTCTGTGCGTAGTGGTTCTTGAAGCACTGACTCCAGCTGCAGTCCACTCTTTGTGAATCTCCCCCACATTTTTGAATGGGTTTTGTTTCACAGTTCTCTCCAGGGTGCAGTTATCCCTATTGCTTGCACACTTTTTTCTACCACATTTTTTCCTTCCCTTTGCCTCTCTATTAATGTGCTTGGACACAGAGCTCTGTGAACAGCCAGCCTCTTTTGCAATGACCTTTTGTGTCTTGCCCTCCTTGTGCAAGGTGTCAATGGTCGTCTTTTGGACAACTGTCAAATCAGCAGTCTTCCCCATGATCGTGTAGCCTACAGAACTAGACTGAGAGACCATTTAAAGGCCTTTGCAGGTGTTTTGAGTTAATTAGCTGATTAGAGTGTGGTACCGGGTGTCTTCAATACTGAACCTTTTCACAATATTCTAATTTTCTGAGATACTGAATTTGGGGCTTTCATTAGTTGTCAGTTATAATCATCAAAAATAAAAGAAACAAACACTTGAAATATATCAGTCTGTGTGGAATGAATGTATGCATTATACAAGTTTCACTGCTTGAATGGAATTAGTGAAATAAATCAACTTTTTTGAAGATATTATAATTATATGACCAGCAATAGTCCTATAATGTTCACGCAAGGACTTTCATTCTGACTATCTGACAACCGGAGAAAGGTATTCAAATACATAATCTTCTGAGTTTTAGTTTTTTGTTTTATTACATTTTAAATTATAATTGATATCTATATATTATTAATTATATGCGCTTGTGACAGCAACGCAACATTTTTCTCACCAGACCTTACAGTATACCTTTAGTAAGCTTGAAATATATGACATGAGATGCAAAGAATTATTTTATGAGCAAGAGTGAGCAGGACATTTTGTGTGTGTGTTTCGAAAAAGGAAGGTAATACTCCTTTAGAGCGACATCAAGGTGATTATACCCCAGTTGTGATGGGTTAAATTATCTCAGTAAACTAAATAGACAAACATGACTTCAGTCAAGTGCAGACCAGTATTGAAGTGTACAGATAATTTAATGAACATTGAGTATTGATGTTGATTATTAGTTTTTTTTTTCTCAGCATGGGGAAAACTCAATACTCTGTCATGGTCGTATAGTAAAATAAAGCAATAAGCCCCAAGAAGCCGTGGTATACAGTGAATATATAACAGCTAAGGGGCGTTGTTAGCTGTTGTAAAGTCACTGTAAATCACAGCTTCACGGGGCTTATTGCGTTATTTTACTATACGACCATGACAGAGTATTAAGTATAAAACGTTTATTCCGTACATAGTAAGGTTTCCCAAAATAAAACAGAGCAAATATAGTGTAATGATATTAATAAAAACAATGTCTGCATCCGAAGTCAGCTGTTTTGCTGCCTCGCTGCCCTATCAGTGACTTCAGAGGCTGCGAAGGCAACTCTAGAAACAGTTTCAGACAGACTTCAGAGGCAGCAGAACGTGAAGTCATTGCTAGGTTACCTAAAGGGTAAGTTGTACATTTTGTAGAAAAGCTATTTTAAACAGTTATGTATAAATGATTTAATAATTACATAAAGACCTCAATGTCAATGTCACTGAAGGTCTGTGCATCAGTTTTGTTATTATTGGTAGTATATTGTAAATATTATTCTTATTTACTACTCATTTGAACCCTTTTAACATTTTTATAAAATACTATTATTACAAACAATATTATTTATTATGTTTTTACACTATTACTATTCATAAAGTATATCATGGTCAAGATCTCATCTGTTATATAAAGTAACAAGTCTAATTTGACCAGAATATCTTTATTTATATAGCCTATATGACACACACACACACAGGATTGTGGGAAATCAAAGGCAGCGACGGATACATCTATGCTGCCTTCAAAATTCCATCAGAAGAAGGTACCTCCGGAGACAGGAAGTGAAGCAGAATTTGGATTCAAACGTGCCTTGATGCCTTCCTGTCTTGGAATGCTGCCTCCGAAGGCAGAATTTTAGAGCTTTCAGACACAGCCAATATTCTTCCGCCAAACAATGTAGTTCCTCAGAAATGGTTGTGGTTACAACAAAGTGGTTGCAGAGCAACACACAAACGTAAACTAAGGTGTATGTTTTTAGTGTAATTTACAATATCTTTGAACACGGCTCAACTATTCAGAATCAAAGACCTGAACTATCTGTTTTATAATTAATATTTTTATTTGTGTACATTCAAAATGATTTTTTGGGAAAACAAAAAAAAAAAAAAAAATCATGCCTTTAAAAAATAAAACAACAGAATGTGCTGCTTTAGCACGTCTCGTTCCCCTTGAACATTATTCTGGCGCACGCCACAAACATGAACCAATACACAGCGAATACTTGACACGTCAACTTTTAAAAGTCTACATTTAGATTATTTCACATTAAAAGCTTTATAAGCCTCTTTGGAATAAATCACAGCATGTACCATGTCTGCACAGCAAAAAGCTCTGTCTAGGCTCTTCCCTGGTACGGTTTGTGTAGAGCTATTTGTTAGTCTGGTTGTTTGATGAGGAAAAGATGAAATGCAGTTGCAATAAACACATTAAGAATCTGTACAGCTGCAATAGAGGAGTATTATTCTGCTGCATAAAACTGCAGAAAAACTGATGACAACACAGTTTAATCTTTAGCTGACCAATTAGCAGAAAGGGATGTTTAATTCCCGCCCATGTGTAGAAACTGAATATTCAAAATCAAGTTTTTGTTTTTTTTCTACTTTCAATAAAAAAAAAAAAAAAAAAAAAAAATGATACACGGATTTGTTAAACGTGTTTGTGTGTGTATGAGGAGATGATCAAACTCACCTGATACTGTCAGTGTAACTGCATCACTCATTTGTGACCAGCGTGATCCTTCTGTCTCTGAACCATAACAGGAGTATTTACCTGCGTCAGACTCAGTAACAGAACTGAATGTGTGATTCTGTTGTTCACAGAAAACACTGGTTGCACCTTCTTTATACCAGCTGTAGCTCCAGCTAGTGACTCCTTCACCATATATGTCACATCTGAGAGTGACTGTCTCTCCTCTGAATACATGTTGATCAGGTTTAACAGTCACTTCGGGTTTTGGTATTTCTGTACAATGACAACAATTCACAATGAAAAAAAAAAAAAAAAAGATGATAAAGAAACGACATAATGTTTCACCAGTAAGTGATGCTGTGGCTAAAGAAAAGGTCAATGAGGCATGCAAAGTTAATTTACCTACATAAAAGTCATTATAGAGATACATCATGGCTACTTTGTTAGGGTTTAATTTGCTAATTGCTGCAAAGATCGGGCTAATAACTTTGTGAGCCTTAGTATAACAATGGCATGATCCCAACCCCCACTTTAGAAATTGAAAGTGAATGAGAAGCAAGCAGCAAACCACTCAAACTCACCTAACACTGTCAGTGTAACTGTGTCAGTGATGTGTGACCAGCATGATCCTCCTGTCTCTGATCCATTACAGGAGTATTTACCTGCATCGGAATAAGTAACACACTCTAAAAAATTGTGCCATTAAATAACAGGAATTTACTGGCAGCAGGGTTTACAGCTTTCAACCATTAATTTACAGCTCTTACTTTTTACAGTATTTTACCGTAATTCCACAATAGAAATGAACTCCGCTCCAAATGCTTCAAACTGTTTGAGTTTAAGAACTAGCATTCATATGATGTTAGTACTGTGAACTTATTCCATTTGCATCCACTGAGAAGGAATATTTTTATTATAAAAATGCATACACTTTATGTGTAATAATAAAATAACTAAAAGCATGACTTTGACACGTGTTTGCTGAAGTACTTAAAGAGATAACCATTGACAGAATTTTTTTCATCAGTGATGGAAAAATCTGAAGGCCGTCCGTCATTTTGACGGACTGCACTGAGGGTGATCTACATTGTAAAAAAAATCAGTAAAAATACAGTACAATATACCCTAATAATTGAAGGAAATTTTCTGTTTTTGGTTTTTACAGGTGTTTTTCCAAATTTTTCAATTACGCTTTGCATTGTGGGAACAAGAACCTTGGTGGCTTATATAGACGCAAAAACAGTGAAGAGAAGACGCGGAGAGTTTCTCGGTCAAATTTTCATTTTAATGTCGGCTTTCGAATTTGGGAAACATGTTTTTCATATACTAAATGTCACATAAATTGTTTACGTAAGGTTAACTTAGTTGCTGTCTGGCTTGTTTGGCAAATGAACGTCGGAGCCGTCGCACTCAACATTTCTCTGCATATCGTCACACATCTTCCTCGTGGAGTTTTCTGCCAAATGAGGTAAGTTTTGACCTTTTATTGTCTTGTTTTATACACACACGGAAGATAAAATGCAAAACACAAACTAATTCGGTAACGTTACTAGCAAGCTGTCTGTGAAGCGACTGTGTAAACAGAGGCGTCCGACATGCGGTAGCTGCGCCAGAATGCCGCTTCAGGTCAGCGTGCCAGTAACGTTAGCTCCTCGAGTTATCTTTCTCAATCTAATGGACAAATGCACACGACATTATGTCAAAATGACCGTTGTGTTTCTTTTGTTTTCTTTTTTAATGACAGGACGTGATTGCTGCTGTACTGTGAATCTCAGGCACAGCTGCATTCTTATCATGGGTTTGTATTCTGTTTTATTAACAGTTTTATTTAACATTAGTGTTAAGTATCAGAAAGAAAATAATTATTGAGAAATTTATTCTGTTGACTTTCACAACAATGTGAAGTTGTTTACTGTCTGATGCGTCGGAAGCCACGTCACAGAAAACGTGCTAGTAACGTTACCAAAATGATTGGATTGATTACTTTTGCATGTTGTCATCCTTGTGTGTATAAGGTGTGTTCAAACTGCTTGTCATTATGTATATGGTAATTTTGTAATGTCTTTTGTGTTTAAGGTGATGGGTAGTTCAAGATTGCTGTCGTTCAAGAAGATAAGAACCACTGTTGTGGTTGTGAGCTACAAAAACCCAGGAGAGGCGGCACTTATACTGGAATTCATACAGAAGTAAGCAACAGGTATGTTATGAAATGTGTATTTGTTTATTTAATCGAAAATAATGAAGTATATTGTAAGACACAGATGATCTGACAAGCTCATATGACAGATGCAAATGGAGACTATTGGAAGTGTAAGTTAAGCAATTTATAAACAAATATTTTAATTGGCAAGTATTAGGGTTAACAGTTAATTTAATGAACTTTAAAATAATGTATGATTGATTTTCCATCTCCAACCTGCATGTTACTCTAGTTCAGTTTCATTCATTTCATTTTTGTCATATCCATTTCTTTTAGAGTTTTCCTGTGAAGAAATCCTAAATGAGGGTTGAGATGAAGGCAACCAAGTGGGTTTGTATTCTGTTTCATTTAACATTATTGTTCAATATTGAAAAGAAATTGAGTCTTTGAGTCATTTATTCTGCTGACTTTTACAACAATGTGAAGTTAATTGCTGAACATGCCTTCAAAGGTGTTCAAAGATGCTTGTCATTATGTATATGGTCATTTTGTAATGTCTTTTTTATTTAAAGTGATGGGCAGTTTAAGATTGCTGTCGTTTGAGAAGTTAATGAACAAATCTTCTTTCCTGTTGCGGTTGTGAGCTACAAAATACCCAGAGGAGGCGGCACTTACTCTGGAGTTCATACAGAAGTAAGCAACACGTATGTTATAAAAAGTGTATGAAGCATTTGGTCGTGTTGCTGTTTATTTAGTTGAAAATAATGAAGTATATTTTAAGACATAGTTAATTTGACAAGCTCATATGACCGATGCAAATGGAGACTATTGGAAATGTAAGTTAAGCAATGTGTAAACAGTTGAAAAGTATTATGGATTGCAGTTGATTTAATGAACTTAAAATACTGTATGACTACTTTTCCATTCCAACCTGCATATTACTCTGTAATTCAGTTTAATTCATTTCATTTTTTGTCATATCCATTTCTTTTAGAATTTTCCTGTGAAGAAATCCTGAACATGGTTTGAGATGAAGGCAACCAAGTGGCTATGCATTCTTCCAAGACTCTCGCATGAACAATTTTGAAAATCCATGTAATATTTGAGTTTTATTTTTTTTAATTGAAAAAAAATGGCACTTGCATTAAACATGCAGTTAAATGGGAAATAATACATCCCCTATAATGAATTGCATCACTTCAATGATATTTCTGTTACAATGAACTTCAAAATTCTGTTGTCACTGGAGTCACATACTTTATACATTTCTGGACCTTGAAAATGGTAGTTGCATAGACAATCAATAGAGGGACAGAAAGTACCCAGATTTAACTAAAAATACTCTTAATTTGTGTTCTAAAAATTAATGAAAGTCTTATGGGTTTGGAATGGTATGAGGCTGAGTAATTGACTGAATTAACATTTTTGTGTGAACTATCCCTTTAAACAATATTCTTTTCTCTTATAAGAAAAAACAGTTTTGAATCTTGACTGTTTTACAGTTTGAAGTTTAAATTTTGTGATCACTTTTTAGTGCAACACCAGTATTGTACAGATGCTCATGTTTTCTTGTTTTCTTTTTTTTTTTTTTTTTTTTTTTTTAAATTCTGTCTGTTACTGTTTAAAGCTAAACTGTCTTTCACAATACAGGCATTTTTCAAAGTTTGACACATTGTTAAATGAATTGAGTATTTGATATTGTTTAGTCCTAACCCACTTAAGGCAAACAATTGTATTGTGTATTGTGCTGGAATTATTTGCTTATATATATATTCCCATTTTAGTTAATCTGACTCCTTGAAATAACAGAAATTAATTACATTTCATGCTGTTTTTTTTTTTATTTTTATTTTTTTTTATACATCTTTAATCCTTTAAACCTCACAACAAAATCCTGAGTTTTAAATGAACACTTGTAATGTGTGCACACTACAGTGTTCAAGTAACACTGAAGCAGTGCTGAAGTTAATAAGATAAATATGTGATTAAATAAATGATGATTGAGCACTAGGGATGAACACCTGCTGTTAACAAGCAGAATCACTGAATGAAAGAGAAACACAAGAACTACAACTGACTTCAGCCACAGCCTTGGAAGACATCAAGTGAAAAAAATAAATAAATAACAGAAACATAAATTACCTGCTTCAAACATTTCTAACCAGACTGACAGTATTACATTATTTCTGTCAGATGTTCACAGAAATCATTTTTTTAACTACATGTTGGAGATCAGTGTTTACTTTAGTTGGACTCTTGAAACTTGTCTTTGTAATATTGACTTTTTTTTTTTTTTTTGCTGTAAGCATGTTTTAAACACATTTGAAATAGGTAAAACTAAATGCTTTCAATCAAATATTGAAACCTCAGTTTATTCTCAAATAAGTTTTGTAGACATATGAAAGAAATCATGTCAAACTTTAATGTTTGAAGCTTTTCATTCTCTCTGTCGGGTGGACTTTATTAGTAAACTCATGTAGGGGATAGTGAATGAGGGTGTGGGGTTTGATTTGAAACAGCCAGCCAGAGTGTCAGATTTGAACGCTGTTACTTTACAATGTATAGCAGCAGGCTACTTTCTTGAAAATGACAAATATTACCCAGAATGCACTGTTTTAATGGAAAACAACATGTTACTGTCAAAATTTGGTACAGTACAGAACTGAATGTGTGTTTCTGTTACTCACTGACAACAACTGAGCCAACTTTATACCAGGTGTACTGCCAGCTAGTGACTCCTTTACCATATATGTTACATCTGAGAGTGCCAACAATTCACAATGAAAATAATGTAACAGTTTAATAAATAGTAATAAAATATGTTCCCAGAAGACTTTGCCATCACATAATCCAGCAGCCCTGGTTCAATTACACATGTTGCCTCCGCACACAGCGCCTCTTAACCAAATGTGAGTGAAAGTGCCTCTCCATCGTTACCACAATCAGTTAATCCTTGACTGGCTCTTCCTGATAAGTTTGATGTATCCCAACTAAATGTAATGGATTTCTACTGCAATGTTTCCCATCATTCGACATCTTCCTCCAACAGTTTTTGAGCATCCGGAGTTAGGCCTCCTCATAAGACAGTAATTCTTGGACTTCCGTCAACATAATCCCCTTATCTTGTAGAAAGAGGGTTGGATCATTCAATGGGATTCATCATGTCACATTGTCATGCTGACTGGGCCCCAATCTCCATTCAGACTGTTGCAGTTAAGGAAGAACCAGCTCTTCATCCCACTCTCACAATCACTCACAGTGATTGTGCCATAAAACTGTTACCAGATGCAGTGCTCCCTAAAGGTTGAAACTGTCCTTTATCGCGACCTGAATCTGAGGCTATTAACAAGTACATCGAGGAAGAACTCTCAAAGGGACTTATCAGTCCGTCCATGTCACCTGCATCCACTTAGGGTGACCACCTGGCTGGGCTGTTGTGGGACTTTCATGTGATTTTGCGGGACAATGCGGGACACGTGTGAGACTGATACATTTTCTATTGTTATGTTATGTAAATACTGATTACATACGTTGTCATATGCGCTGATCTGTGTTTCTGAGCGCGCACATGCAAACAAGAAAAAGTGTGTCTTTTTTTTATGAGAGTGAAGAGAATCCACCTGTGAGAGAAGTGATTTGTGCTTATGCATTTTGATGCATTACAATAATGCGCTGCAGACATTTGTCATTAAAATAAAGCCATAGAAACCGCCTCAAACGAACTATTAAAATAAGAAGAAAGTCACGTCTGAAAGCTGCATCAGTTTTTTTTTTTTTTTTAATCGGTTACAATGAATGGAGAATATCGTGTTTTTACGTGTGTGCTAGACCATTTTCCGTCGGTGGTTCTAGATCACTTGATGATGTCCGCAAATCTTTTGCGCAGAAACTCTGCCGCAAAAATAATACATAAAAAGCTTTCTTAAAAAGGCAAAAGAACGCATGGACGTTTTCTTATACGATCATTAAAAACCAACAGACTGATGAAAATGCGGGACATTTTATCAATATGCGACATGTGGGACAAGGGGTGAAAATGCTGTGCGGTACAACGGAAAACAGGACAGGTGGTCACCCTACATCCACTAGATGCTATTTTGTCAAACAGTAGGGCGGTGGCTTGCATCCCTGCATCAACTGTCAATTCGTTAACGACATCTCAATCACATTCTGATACCCACTGCCTCTGGTGCCACCTTCCTTAAAGCAGCCTTGGAGAAAGACCTGGGAGTTGAGCTCTCTGAGATTACATGGGATGAGTGTTTGGCTTCAATACAGGCCCGCTCAGTTAACAGCAGGCACCATCTGATCCAGTTCAATGTTGTTCACTACTTGCATTGCACTAAAACTAAACTGCATAAAAGTTTTCCCTCTGTTTCACCAAATTTTATGCAGCTTGGCATAAGGTGGTGGAGAGTACAACTTCTCATACTTTCTGGATTTGCCCTTTTTTTGTCTGGATTCCAAAGCTTACAACAAGCCTCTTCAACTGCATGCACAACTTGCTTTTGTTGGTTTTCCACAGCACACCTTTTGCCTTATATAAACTAATGCAAGTAAGAAAAAAAAATTACTTGTTCATCAGAAATTATATCTTCTGCTGGATTAAGCTGCATGTCGCCTTGCATTTGTTTTCTGAGGTAAGTACAAGGATAATTCTTCACAGCCCATCTTCTTCCAAAAACGAAAAGTAGCCAAGATAAGTTTGATGCTTTGCTTATCAAGGTGATGTGGGCATTTACAGGTTTTTGTGGGTCACATGGGTTATCATTTTTTTTAATTGATATCATATACACATAGTGTAGGTAACAGTAAAGTTTACTCTATTCTTCTCCCGGTTCACCAGAAACTTACTTTAATGTCTTTTGGGAGGAAAGGATAAATTTACATGTTGTCAATCCCACAGCTTGGTTTCATCATGAACATGGCGGCGCTCATCACCCATTATGAATCAACTACCATAGTCATCATAAAGTTGTTTAAACCACCAAATGCATTTACTTGCACATATTTGAGAATTGGGATATAAAATATTTCATAATATAATTAACATGTTTGTGAATATTTCAAATAAAAAAGGAAAAATTACATAAAACGATCACTCATCCACAGCTACTGTGGCTGCTGTGTGCCACATAACAAGCACGACACATCACCATTCTAAAATACCACCTAAAACGCTTGGAGTGTCAGCTGGAATATTTTCAGCTCAAGTGTGAAAAGGTTAAAATATTAAGGCCACATATATGCTTGTGTAAAGAAATGATCAAACTCACCTGACACTGTCAGTTTAACAGCATCACTCATTTGTGACCAGCGTGATCCTTCTGTCTCTAATCCATAACAGGAGTATTTACCTGCGTCAGACTCACTAACAGACCTGATTGTGTGTTCCTGTAGTTCACTGAAAACAACAACTGAACCATCCTTATACCAGATGTAGCTCCAGCTAGTGACTCCTTCACCATATATGTCACATCTGAGAGTGACTGTGTCTCCTCTGAATACATGTTGAGCAGGTTTAACGGTCACTTTTGGTTTTTGTATTTCTGTAAAACAACAACAACTTACAATGAAAATAATGTGATGGTTTAATAATACAATAAGTATATAATATATACATATTATATAATAAGTAATAAAACAAGCAGTTTTTACTGTGATTACAAAAGCACACATGCTGAATTGGGTTAAACTGAAGAGTTGTTCTCTATAGCTGTTGTTTAGCACTTATTTAGCGTCATGAATAATTTTAACTATTTTCTCAGTGCAGTTAATGTAATGTAAGGAAATATATTTTCTGTGTACTTTTACTACTATTTGTTCACTGTAACTTCTTCCTCTAGTCATAACAAACAAATAACTAAAAAGCTGTATTTATAACTTTAAACAAATATAAATTTTATCAATTTAAAAGCTTTTATAATCATGGTTGAACTCCTATTCACAGCTAGTTTTTAAGAGTGCCGAATCACTCTTATGTGAATATGTTATGAAATGTATTCACCTTCATTGTGTCCAGAGTGGATGTTTGAAATTAGCACTAAAACACAAAGAAAAAAAAAAATAATCATTATAATGTGAACACTCAGTTGATACTGTGTATTGTGTATATGATGTAACAATACTCACCGAGCACAAGAAGAAGTTGACTGAGCTCCATACTGACCAAATAATGACACACGGTTAAAGACACAGACTGTGTTAAAGTCTCAAGACTTCCTGATACCTGCAGTCAGGTCTAACATGATGACACATTAAAGACATACCAATGCACCTCATGTGTTACAGAGAAAAAAAGTGGATAATCTTGTCTGATTATCTTAGAAAAATTAGTTGATAATCTTAGATTATCTTAGTTGATAATCTTAGAAAAAAAAAAGTTTTTGACAGAAATGTTGTCATGATTCAGTATCAAACTGAACAGCATCATTCTGTAATTATAAGAGGTAATATTCTTGTGCTTATTATACAAGGGAAATTAAACAATACTTTGATGGGTGTTTACTGTAATATGGTATTAGCTATATTATAACTCTTTGGAAGTAAAAAAGCAAAAACTAGTGATCAACTGATGCTCTCACACTGGTTAATGTCACCAAGCTGAAACAGAACAAACCAAACCACAACTATGAGCTCATGTCTATCTGTTTCTATTCTCTGACACAGGTTGGCTCTGATACATTTGTATGGGGAGATTCCAGGATTTCAGGGGTCACTGCATGAGAAATTAAATTAGCCTTGATCTTTTGGCATATAGGAGGTCTTTGTACCATTAAAACATCCTGCAAGTTTCACAGCTTAAAACATAAACAACTTAAAACATCCTCCATATTATAAACAAACCATTTATTTAATCAAGCCCCCAAAACAGCTTGTTTCAATCTGAGGTGGCATGTTACACCACAAGGGCACAAACATTTGTATATACACTGCCTCCAGGGTAAAACTTTTTTTTTCTTTTTTCTTTTCTTTTTTTTTTTTTTTGGATATAGCAAATAATGACAAAATGAAAGTGTTAAACAAGATAAATAGTATATGTAAATTTCATGATAAGTGTGTGATTAATCAGATTAAATATTTAATTTATTGACAGCATACGTGATGCAATATCACATGGTGAAATTGTATCTGTTACAGGTTTTGATATCACCTTTCATAGCTTGACTTCAACAAAAGTTATGGCTATCTGAAGTTGGTCGATCACTATGATTTTTTAGGAATGGAATTTTGACAAACAGGTTTAAAGACAGCCAATGAAAATACAAGCACAACATTCAAGTATCTCAAGTAAAAATCACTTTACTGTGGTAAAATAATTATTTTAGTCACTGTACATGTTGTATGAGACATAAAAATGGTCACTTTGAGTCAGCGCCAATAGCCTCATTATATCATATTTATAATCATATTTACCCCCATAGGTGGGGTAAAATGCACCCCAGTCCAAGAAGCAATTTGCTTAAAACTTTTATAGCAAAATCAGAGTACAGGCAGTTTTAGCTTAAAATTAAAAAAAATATATATATAATCAATAATTATGAATTACAAAATAATATATATATATATATATATATATATACAGGGGTTGGACAATGAAACTGAAACACTCGCCAATATAGTATTGGAGGTTTCATGGCTATATTTGCGCTGTCTGGTGCCCAATCTTCACTTATTGTACATTACACCAGTTAGAGCAGAGTGTAAAGTTTCATTATGTGCACCCAATGGTTCAAACATTGTACCTTGAAGGTAGTGCTCTGTATCAGGATAATAATGCACCAATACACACAGCAAGACTGGTGACAGACTGGTTTAATGAACATGAAAATTAAGTTGAACATCTCCCATGGCCTGCATAGTCACCAGATCTGAATATTATTAAGCCACTTTGGGGTGTTTTGGAGGAGCGAGTCAGGAAACGTTTTCCCACATCAGCATCACATAGTGACCTGGCCACTGTTCTGCAAGAGGAAAATGGCTCAAAATCCCTCTGGCTGCTTTGCAGGACTTGTATTTGTCACTCCCACGATGAAATGATGTTGTATTGGCTGCAAAAGGAGGCCCAATATCATACTAATTGTGATCTAAAACCAGGTGTTTCAGTTTCATTGTCCAACCCCTGTATATATATAAGCTGATGCTAACTGGTTTGCTAATTTGAGGTAATTTTTAAATATAAAATTCAAATATTTTATTCAACCAATTAGTTAGAATACTTTTGATGGAAAAACAAAGGATTTGAAGTACAGAATGATTACAGTAATTGCCCATTGCCCCCTGGGGCGTTTTACCCCACCTAGCTGGGTAACGGAACTCTTCAGAAGCGTGATAGATCCAAATGCGAGCTTTAATAAACAGATCATAGTCAAAACAGGCAGGGTCAGACACCAGCAAACAGTAACATCCAGGGTAAGACAAAAGCGTGATCCAATAAACAGGCAGAAGGTCAAAATACCAGAGAGCAGTCAAAAGTAGCAAAATAAACAAGGCAATGAAACAAGGCAAAAACTATAGCTATGAGACTAGACAAAACTATGACTATGAAACAAAACTGTGGCAGTAATAAAACAAGGCAATGAAACAGGAAAAACGCTTGGTAGAGTCCACACAGGCAAAACAATACTTCGCAAAGCCTGTTTGGCATGGCCCTCCTTATATGGCTGCCAAACAGGAAGTAACTATAGAAGCAGCAGAGGGAGCGGTAACAGGCAGTCCATGAGCAAGGGCTCCCTCTGCTGGCATGACATTACAGAATCCCCCCCTCTAGGAGCGACTCCTGGCACTCAAAACTACAACAGTCCAGGAGGGTGGGGGAACAGAGGGAAAACTGGGGGTGGGACGGAGAGCCAGGTCCGTGCAGAGGAGGTGGGCCTGGATCGTGGAGCAATGACAGACAGTGAAGCACTGGAGGACCTGGGCCCTGGAACAGTAGCAGACCGTGAAACACTGGAGGACCTGGGCCGTGGAGCAGTGGCAGACAATGGAACCCTGGAGGACCTGGGCCATGGAGCACTGGAGCAGAAGTCCACCATGTTGGATTCTGAGGAGCCTGGAGCCATGGCGGAGCAGGTAGAGCAGGGAGCCATGGTGGGGCAGACAGGAGCAAAGACACCCACAGTGGAACCAATAACATCCAATGTGTACAATGTGTAGCCCACACGCTAAAAATGGCGATCACCATGACAGCAGCACAGTAGATAGTGGGATGCCTGCCGGGCTTGAGGGTGTGGAGGCTGTGAGGTTAGAGAGCGTGGGCTCTGTGTGGCTTGGGAGAAGAGACGAGACCTGGCGAGGCTTTGGAAGGACGGCTAAGACCTGACAAGGCTCTGGGATGTCAGCTGAGACGTAACGTGGCTTTGGCCAGACGGGACCTGGTGAGGTTCTGGCATGATGGCCGTGGCTTGGCGAGGCTCTACACTAGCAGCCGTGTTGTAAAGAGGCTCTGTTAGGAGCGCAGCTGTTTCTTGACTTGATTCAGGAAGGTCTGCCGTGACCTGACTTGACTCAGAAAAATCAACAACCGACTCGTGAAGAACAGTGTTGGGCAGTAACGCATTACTTTGTAACGCGTTACTGTAATTTGAGTATTTTTTTTAGTAACAGAGTAATTTAACGCATTATAATTTCCAAATTAGTAATTAGAGTATAGTTACAAGCATGCGTTACTGCTGCGTTACATCATTGCCGATAGAATGTGATTTATCATGTAGATTGTAAAAAGGGTGTTGGCTAGCACACGCAATGTCCTTTACCAGAGAACTATGACTGGAAAGCGCCTGTGAGGCGGATACTACCAATGAAAACATAGTCAGCATGGAGAGAGGAAAGCACACGTTCTGTAGCTGGAAATACAATCATTATTTTTAGTTTATTTCTGTCAAAGGCAAGAACATTATTGTGCGTTGTCAATTAGAGGGGAAGAAATCCTTTTCAACCGTGGAAAACTCCACATTAAAACTTACCGAGAACGTACCGGGTGCGGAGAGCAACGGACCAGCTTCTGTTGTCGTACCACGCCACTCTCTGTTGCGTTGAGACCAGTGAGAGTGGTCTCTAATCCACTGGCACTGGACTCGACGCAACAGAGAGTACAAGACTTGCGCGGTACAAGACTCGATGGCCGAGTGCGGGCGCCGGCACGGGCGGGCACAGACTCATGTGTGTGCGGGATGCGATAGAATAAAATGATATGCGGGACTCCCGCAAAATAGAACTGTCTAAACATAAAATATCTAAAACAAATGAATTGCTATTCATGTATTGCACAAAAGCAACAAGAACAATATATAAAACAAAAATGATTAACAGGTGCAAGCATAGGCAGAGTTTCTATTTATAACGTGTTTGCAGCGTTGAACAATGTTGATTTCTGAAATGCAATGGACAATCAGAGAATCCACTCACCACTTGAAATGCATTCTGCAACCACACGCAGCAGCCTATTGCTTTTAGTTAAAATAACAGTGGTTTGTGAATGATGATGCTTTAATAAATATTTTATCAGAGTGTTTATGCTGGGATGGTAGGCAACACACAAGTTCACTGTTTCACATAAATCTCGTGGATGTACAGGAAAAAAAAGTAACGTAACGAGTAATGTAACTAATTACTTTTGAAATAAAGTAATCAGAACAGTTATTTGATTACTTTTCAAAGGAGTAATCAGTAATTTAATTACATTTTCAGAGTAACTTGCCCAACACTGGTGAAGAACAGCTGTGACTTGACTTGGCTCATGAAGATCAGCTGTGGCTTGACTTGGCTCAGGAACAACAGCAGTAACTTGACTTGGCTCATGAAGATCTGCTGTAACTTGGCTTTGCTCATGGAGATCAACTGTGGTTTGGCTTAACATAGACAACCCAGCTGTAACTTGACTTGACTCAGGAACAACAGCTGTAACGTGACTTGACTCAGGAAGAACAGCTGTAACGTGACTTGACTCATGGTGAACAGCTTTAACTTGACTTGATTCAGAAGTAACAGCTGTAACTTGACGTGGCTCAGGAAACACAGCTGTAACTTGACTTGGCACTGAAAGTGCAGCTCTGACCTGACTTGACACCGGAGGATCAGCCATCACTTGACTTTCTTTGGGTATGGCAGACATGATGGGATGAGATTCGGTTGAGATGATTTTGGCATGATGAGGCTCAGGCGTGGCAGCCATCTTGGCTGGGGACTCAGATGGAGCGGCCATCTTGTGAACAGAATTGGGGATGGCGGCCATCTTGTGAACAGGCTTGGGGATGGCAGCCATGACAGGTGCAGACTCTGGAAGGGCAGGCATGACATGAGCAGGCCTTGGCTTGGCAGGCATTACATGAGAAGGCTGTGGCTTGGTCAAGGACCAGCATGAACCAGCAAAGGACCAGCTTAAACCAGCATCAAAACCTACCTAACCAGCATCCCAGCATCAAAACATACCTACCAGCATATGCTGGTTTTTTCACCAGGGGATGCAGTGTGTGCTCCTGACAGCTCTCGTTAAACCTGTTAAAGTGTAACCCGGCTTAATTAAATCTGTTTTTCTCAAAATTCCATTCATCGTTATTAGCCAACTTAAGATAATAGTTTTTGTTAAGCTCAAGCTATGGACAAAATAAAAATAGTTTCAGAAAGGGCTTGAACTTTCATATGATATCAAACCCTAAAAAAGGTAAAATTTCAACATATGCTGGGTTTTCCTAGATCACATCACATATAGTTTCTCCTATATCAACATGCTAACAGATATTTATTTATTTATTTGACCAGATACCTTGAAGACTTTGAGGACTGCATTTCTCTGACATTGCTGTATTAACATCAGATGCTCAACTACATATGGTAAAATAACCTCCATGACTACTGATGATGTGATTTTATTATTTTTTTATTTTATTTTATTTTTTTTCTTGAATTCGTGGAAAGAAGCAGCAAACACTGGACATATCATGTACTGTATGGTTTATTTGTTTCACTTGTTGAACAGAATCTGTTTTCAGGAATGACACAAAGTCTGTTTACATCTCTGTGTTTAGATCAGTGTGCTCAATAATGTGTATTTGACCTTTATTATGTATTTTTGAGTTTACTGTCTTATAAATAAAATACAAATAATGAAAAACGCCATTTTTTCATCCCCTCGTGTTCTTTCTTACCTGCTTCAAAGTAACAGTCACACAGGTGGGTCATTAGGGGAGGGCCCTTTGTCTCTCAGGTGTGAATCACTAAATATTCATGGCCATTGCCACTCCCTCACATACAGTTTTCTACCACAAAACATGTCATACAAAAGTTAAATCAATATTTGTTTTTTGTGAATGAATGAAAAATATGATTGTCACATCATTTTGTAGCAAAAACTGTAGTCTACGACATCCTGTTCTCAAAATTCTTGTGAACAAATGTGTTTCATGGCCTTTCAGTGACTTTTTTTTTACTAAACACACATAAACATTGTTTTCTTTAAAACCCAAACACGTACATTCATGCTGCTCACATTTTATTGTAGCCCAGTTTGTGATGAATACCGTGTATTTCAGACTTTAGACATTAATATGTTTTTAAGATACTGAAAAAAACAAAACAAAACAAATGTCAGGGCATGTCAAATCTCCTCTAGGGCCCCAAAACACCCTCAGACCCCAGAGGGTTAATCTACATTTAAACTGACAGTGTGTCTTCTTCTCAAACAACACTAGGAACAGGAGTTTGGGTTCTAAATAGGAAAAGGATCTGCCACCCACAGCTGTTTTTGATATTCTAGGTATTATGAAATGGCCAAAGTTTTGAGATTGCAGCAGACGTGAAGGACTATAGTGTGACAAGAGCTTGCTCAAGTACTGAGGAGTTAAACCATTCAGGGCTTTATAAGTAATTATTAAGATTTTAAAATGTATACAATGTTCAACAGGGAACCAGTGCAGTGTTGACAGAACTGGGCTAGTATGGTCATACTAGGGGTGAAATTATTTCCTCATGAAATTAAAGTCCAGGAACTCTCACAAAAACAGATGCCATGCAACAAAACAATAAAACTAATCTGGAGAAGAGATCTCCAAAGAGAGCAAACAACACCACCCACCTAGCTCATTTTTCTCACTCTTCTTACACAAAAGCAAGAATATCCATATACCATGTGTGTTATATCTTGTGAATATGTAATTTTTTTTCCCCACTTCATGTTTGGTATTGTTCTAAAGGTCTGTGCAATTGGTCTCAATTTCACAGCGATCACTTATATTATGAGTAAAATTGAAAACGTTTGTAGAATTGTGTTTTGCTGCTGAGGGGTGTGTTTTCTCCTTAGGGTCGGGTGAGAATCTTCAGCTAGGTGTGACCCTGGGTCTCCTAACAAACCAAAAGGTTTTCAATAAGTTAATTCTCTTTCTGTGCTTACAATAGTGTTTCATTATAAACACTTATGCTCTAAAAAAGAAAGAGATGTTTTAAAAATAAGGTAGATTACTTTGGTGGGTGTCAAGCTGTTAGAATTTTGAGAAATAAGAATGCTAATATTAATACTAAGAATACTAGTACTAGTACTAAATAATACTGAAGTTAAATATTTAGACTCCCCCACTTCAGAAGGTCATTCAGAATTCCCCCTCTTCTTCAGGGTTAAATTCTTTGCTCCCCAGAGCTCCGTGATAAGCGCTCTGTACATACAGAATCTCGCTAATGGACTGCCCCCTTAGAGTGCCACAGTCTCTAGGCCTGTCTAGCAAACAACCTCTATGACCCCTTAGTATTGGTATTGCTAAAATCCATGTTATGGTAAGTGCGCAAGCTAAATCTCTGTGCACTTCAGTCCAGCCAAGCATTCTCAAAAACTCCCATTATAGTCACTGAATCTGTTTACATGGTGAAATGAATATCTTTCTTACATGCGTACGCACATCTGCACTTTGTTGTCTCTGACGGGAGAATTTGCCAGAGAGCAGAATTCAGTCAGAGAGCATGCACAGTGCTGTAAAAACACCTCTGCAGTTTTGAATTTGGCAGCTGGTGATGTGGCCTATTGAACGATCTAATCACGCTGGTGTGATTGTATCAAATATAACTATTTATTTATTTATTTATTTAATCTTTGTCTTTTGGAAGCTGCATTCAGTATCCACTTGGCACAATAATCTGACACTCAACACATAAGAATCTTATTTAGTGTTGCTTGCTAAGCATCAGTGTTACTGTTGCACATACATGTGGTTAATGGTTTTTCATAAATCTCTAACAGATTTTATCAATTATTTAGACAATAAAAAGCATTATATTAGCCACATCATGAAATCATCAACATAAGACCATTGTCTAAGAGATTTCTCAGATCTATTAGCACTCTTCTTATGTTTTACAACTCTAAACACATATTCAGCTCTTGACCTCATCACAATGTCACCACAACTGTCGATTCTCACCATGTGAACACTAGTGTGCAACATTTTCACATGCCAGCCAGAACCACAGGATGTGTAAAAATAGTCATGTGTGAATTCAGTGCCTGTGGATACCACAAAAGGCATGTTCAAGAATTGTTTAAACCTTCTTTAGAACTACTACAGTAGTATTTTGCTGTCCAAAATAGACATTTAGAGTTAAGTCTTATTCATTAAAGTAGCATATTCTGGTTCTTCTACTTTTTCTGTGTGTGTGTGTGTGTGTGTTGGTTTTTGTGGTTTACAAGGACTTTTGACCTGAATACACACCAGCATTACAAGGACATTTGGGTTTATGAGGACAGGGACCATGTCCTTATAATTCCGGCAATGTAGAAGCCAGGAACTCCCTCTCAAATTTTGGCGCCATGTCCTAACATACCACAAAACCCTGAAATCTTACTATACACTGCCCTGCTGAAAAAAACAGCTTAAACCAGCTTAAGCTGGTCAAGCTGGTTTAAGCTGGTCACGCAGGCTGGTCATAGCTGGTTTTTCAAGCTGGTTTTAGAGGGGTTTTGGCGACTTTTTTTTAGCTGGTCAAGCTGGTTTTAGCTGGTCAGCCAGGCTGGTCTTAGCTGGTTTAAGCTGGTCTTAGCTGGTCAGCCAGACTGGTCTTAGCTGGTTTAAGCTGGTCAGGCTGGTCTTAGCTGGTCAAAATGTTTGTTTGATGATTGATTGATTACATAGTGTCTGCCCCAATTTTCCTGACAAATAATGCGACAAATAAGTAATATGTTTACTTTTAATAATCTGCAGGACCACAAGGAACCATTAAAACAATTTTTATTTGATCTTACAGCCCCTTTAATAACAAATATTTACAAAATATTTACAAAATAATTGGAATGATTACAATTCTAAAACCTATATTAAGAATTAATGGTGAAGATGAACAATAACAGCATTCTAAACATATTATACATTTTCATTTTTCTTTTCTTTTTATTATATCTTGTATTTTTTTTGGGACATGTAATGCCCCACTTGTTTCTCCCTCTTCTCTCTCTTTTCTTTCAGGCTCCTTTTGTTTCCGCCAGTCACTGAAACAGACTTAAAAATAAAAAAAATAATTTAGATTATTAATTTTCAACAAGTAAAACTACTTAAAGAAAAAAAAAAACTATAGTGTCATGTCTTTGTTGCACATTTTTCCTTTTTTTCCAGATACAGCCTGCAATAATTCAGAAACATACCCCTGATAGTTGTTCCTTTTATTGCTAAAATAAAGATAAAATTGATATCCAAATGGAAGTGTGTGCATACATACATGCATACATACATACACTATTTGTTGAGAGGTAATCTAATTTTTCTATTCATATATATATTATTATTATTATTATTATTTTTATTTTTTGGAACCTATGATAGTTCTTTCAGGATACTTTCATGGTTAAAAAACGTTTACTTATGTGTGTGTATATATACAGGGGTTGGACAATGAAACTGAAACACCTGGTTTTAGATCACAATTAGTATGATATTGGGCCTCCTTTTGCAGCTAATACAACATCATTTCATTGTGGGAGTGACAAATACAAGTCCTGCAAAGCAGCCAGAGGGATTTTGAGCCATTTTCCTCTTGCAGAACAGTGGCCAGGTCACTATGTGATGCTGATGTGGGAAAACGTTTCCTGACTCGCTCCTCCAAAACACCCCAAAGTGGCTCAATAATATTCAGATCTGGTGACTATGCAGGCCATGGGAGATGTTCAACTTAATTTTCATGTTCATTAAACCAGTCTGTCACCAGTCTTGCTGTGTGTATTGGTGCATTATTATCCTGATACAGAGCACTACCTTCAAGGTACAATGTTTGAACCATTGGTTGCACATAATGAAACTTTACACTCTGCTCTAACTGGTGTAATGTACAATAAGTGAAGATTGGGCACCAGACAGCGCAAATATAGCCATGAAACCTCCAATACTATATTGGCGAGTGTTTCAGTTTCATTGTCCAACCCCTGTATGTGTGTGTGTGTGTGTGTGTGTGTATTAAGCAGCACAACTGTTTCTATTCTAAAACTGATAATAAATCAGCATATTACAGTAACACTAGAGTAATGAAAAGACTAGAGTAATGATGCTGAAAATTCAGAAATAAATTACATTTTAAAGTATATTAAAATAGACAAAAAAAAAATAAATTGCAATAATATTTCACAACATTACTTTTTTTTTTTTTTTTTTTCAATTAATTTTCTGTATTTTTGATCAATTAAAGGTGCAGTGTGTAATTTTTAGCGACGTCTAGCGGTGAGGATTCGAATTTCAACCAACGGCTAAGTCCCCCGCTCACCCCGCCCTTTCGAAACGCATACAGAAGCTACGTAAGCTGAAACAGGACAAAAATGTGGTCGTCCGTTACACCTGACAGTAGCCAATCAAGCGATGAGGTTTCTGTACAAAGGTAAGTCAAAGAATTATATTTACTTAATTATTCAGTAAACCAATATGTTATTGCGAATATTATTGTTACTCATTGATCATTGTCTCAGGTTTATTCGCTGACTTTAGTTAGATTTTTTGTATGACAGTTAGTAGGGTTGGGCGACGTCTACCAAATTACCTTACAAATAAAATAAAGCAGAAATTAAGAGTAGTGAAGCAGCAAGCCGTTCAAACCGTTTAACCTGACAGTGAGATAGCGTTAGCAGCAGACTTTTTTCTCCCCGTTTACAAAGTCAGGGACAACCAGACTCAGACTACGTACCACAAGTAACAGGAAGAGGGAGAGGGAGAGAGAATGGAAGAGGAAGAGGAAGAGGGAGAGAGAGTAAAAGTGGAAGAGGAAGAGGGAGAGAGAGTGAAAGTGGAAGAGGAAGAGGAAGAGGGCGGAGAGGCAGAGGTAGATTGAGGGCGAGAAGAGGCAGAGGTGCTTCCCGGGAAGATGGCACAAGAGAGGATGAGGAAAGGGTGGAAGGCCTTCAAAGGAACCGGAGAGCTCTAATCGATGTTCGTAACATCATTTATAAAGTCACTGTAACGTAATTATATTCCGACATCACAATACAGCAAAAAGTACTACCGTTATTTACATAGCAGGTCTGAACATGTAGAAATGTCATTTTAACAGTTGTCTGTAGTTGGATGTGTAAAGTGTCATTTCCTGGGAAACAAAATGTTTATATGAAGCCAGCCACAGTAAAATGCAGGTGTATTTTGACTAGTTGAGCAAACACTTGCTAGCCTACCCTAATATGCAGTACCATATTGCTAACATATTATCATGCTACCTATAAAGCCTTATTTTATTTCCTGTGTCCTCTTTCTTCAGAAACTTCTTGAGGAGATGACCCTGGATAAGCACAGGGAGCTCTCCACCCTGCTGCTGGAGAGGCAGCCAGGCCTTGTCTTTGATGCCCTGATGATGCATCAGCGCAGACATGGTGCCCCACCTTTTGCTGGAATATCAGAGTACCATGGTGTACTTGTAGTAATTGTAGGAAAATGCCTACGGACCAGGAGAGGAAATGCTGTGGTCAGGAGCCAGCAAACTGTGTGAGCCTACTGCCGCACTTTTCCCAGTACTGCCTTGAAGAAGGCTTTATTCGCATTCACAGACAGTACCGGGAGGACATTATGGCATTAGGCCATACCAGGGAGCCTGGGGATGACAACAGGGAGTACCGCTATGGTGCCTATAGACATTTCATCTATTGGCAACATGGGTCTTTAGGCCAGGGAAACCGACTTGTCATCCCCAGTTGTTGTGTCTGGAGGATCAGGGACAAATTCCCTGATCCTCAAGGACACTACACAGGTTTTATTCCTGGCCTATGAATTTCCTTCCAGGCCCTCTAGCATGGTCATACAATACCACACAAGTACTCACAAACCTGCCTCAGCATTGTCAAGGCATCAAAGAAATGTACATTACATTTGATTTATTATTACAACTTTATATGAATAAATCTTCGATTTAAAATTAGATATTTTTGTACTTAAATATTTTGTTATATTTTGTTGTTAACTGCAGTTCTATTGTATTAATGGGATAAAATAAAAGGTAACACACAGATGCATGTGATGTATTTATTTTCACTATATACACATTTGCAGTTTTATTTATACATGTATGGCAATTTTTAACATTACCATAACATGTCCATTACCGCTTGTGGTTATAATTATTTACATAAAAGGGACAGTTTTAGCCTTATTTACATGTTGCACAGTACTGATAAATTCAAAAATAATGACAGTAACACAATACCAGAGAAGGTGTCACCATCACGGTTACCTATACAGACAAGACTGACAGAAAACATCAGGGTGGGGAAAACGGGGGAAAATTACAGGTTATCTATGCTGACCCTTCCACACCAGGTGTTGCTTGGAATGAAGGTCCTATTGAAAACGAATATAAAGTTACATAATATATCGTAATGTTCATATAATTCTGTGATGGGTAATATGGTAACATATAGGCAACAAATATATGTAACTTACCTAGACCTCTCCTGACCTGTCTCTGCACCAATTCTGATGTGGCTGGTGCAGGTATGGGGGGGGCACCAATCCAAGGTTCCGGGGATCGTCTGGTCGAAGGCTCCTCCTCCTAGGCATCCCCGCTCCACTTGTGAGTCTGTTCTTCACAATCCGCCCTTGCAACTCATGAATGTATCCGTATGTTTTTTCAGCTTTTAATGCGTATACACTGTATCTTCTCGCATTTTTCTTGAACAATCTTTTGAAACTGAAATAACACAAATTAAGCCCCTCTTACAATGGAAATCAAAACTTGAAAGTTTTCCATTTGGTATCAATTATGTGCAATGTGTAAACTCGGTAAGTAAAAAAAAAAAGTAAAAATACTTTTCTTTGAGACTTTTTTCTTTTCTTTTCTTTTTGTTCCTTTGTGATGTAGAACAGAGCCAACGTAACATAGATAAGTTGGATTACACTAAACAACACAATGCCTTGTATGAAGGAACCATATAGAATAGAATACTGAAAATAAGCTCAATAAAGAAAGTCCTCAAAACAGCCTTTCACAAGCCAAAAAGTTGACAAATAATCTACATAACTGTTAGAAAACACAAATGTTATTACATGACTTTTAATGAGAGAAACCCTTTGTTTTGTAACATCCCAAATTCTCCTCAAGACATGTGGCGTAGCTCTGCTGCTCTCTTCTCAATTTCATGGTCTAGGTCCACCAACTCCCTTCTCTTTTCCTTGCATCTTTTTCTCATGGAATTAGATTTAGTGATAAGTTCTGCCATCTTGGTCCCTGCTGTATTCTCAGCCTTCTCTGCAAGGCCATCTGCATTCTTTTCTAGAGTTTCACACACAGCTGAGATTGTTCTTCTTTTCTTGCGTAGCTCTTCAAGCTCATCTTCAACCCCTTTTCTCTTGTTCATCTGTTTTGTCTTTTCCTTTTTCTTCCTCTCATCTTCCAAGAAGATCCTGTACCGGTTGCGTGCAGATGCACACTCATTTAGCAGCTCTTTAGTTAGAGGCACTTTGACCACTCCACCACACATCCTCACATAGTCGCAGATTAGTCTCTGTGAGACTATAGTGTCTTCGTTCATATTGCACATCTCCACCTCCTTGTTTATGGAGAACCCACGCTCCACAGTAGCTTGTCCATGGGACAGAAGCAGCAGCTTTTCCACAAAGCTCCAAAGTTCTGCATATCCATTCATGGCCTTATGCAGGAAGCTGTCAACTCGCGATTTTCCATCCAATGCACTGAAGGCCATGAGTTCCTCTCCTCTGGCCTCACTGAAGAGGAACTTCTGAAATTGTTGGGCAATCTTATCACCTGCATTTAGATAAAGATAAGCACATCTGTAATATTTTCTAGTTAAAATTATACTTTGTTGTCACAAGAGATTTATTTTCACTATACTCTGGAAAATGCATCTCATATTTTCAACTATATTTCAATTATTATGTCTAAGAACATATATTAGGCCTACATACATTTATTATAACTCATACTAGGCTGTATTTCCAAAAAAAAAAAAAAAAATAATAATAAACTGCAAAATAATAGGCTAGTATAACCTGAGATCTAAAATAAGACTCCCTTTGATAAACACTAGGCTAACTGTTCACATTTCTGATATGTCTACAGATGTTACCCGCTGTGACTCCTCCTGACAGCTTCTTATCCTGCACAAATTTCATGATGAGGGCCTTAATTTTTTGCAGGCACATATCTGGTTCTTTGTGCATATTTTGGGGGTCCAGGCACATCATATTTCGGACAGAGGGGTACTTCAGGGGGCACTTCAATAGAAGGTTCTGACAAATTTTTGACAGGGCGCTCTGGCTGTCTCGCATGAACAGTAACACCTCACGCTCACTTCCACCATTCTGACTGCCTGACATTCCCTGACAAAAGCACAAAAGTCACATCACCTGAAACATCAAATAAACTCTCCCTATGTGTAACTTACACTACACAACATTTGACAGATCCAGTTAATAGGTCAACTGCTTGATGTCAAAACAATTAATCTGATCTCTTAATTTCTCAACATAAATACTTCACTAGTCAAGTGACTTTGCAGCGCATATAGCACAATGATAAAGTAATCTAAGATAAATATTACCTTGAGGGCAGCTGTGGCTCCCATGCCAATGTCCACTTGCTTTGGACTGACCCAAAGCTTTTGGTCTGTCACATCAAGCTTGACCAGTTTTACTGGGGAAACATCAACCTGGACGTCTCGCTTTATGAAGCATCTGAGAAGGCTCTGAAAATAGAATAGCACAAGCATAATAATTATAATCAAAATTGGAAAAGGTATTACAGTATTTACAATACTTTCTACAAACATCATCATGCTGAAAACTCAGTACTTTGTTTTATTGTTCATATTCTCTGTAAATGACGGTGCTTGAATGAATAAACCATTAATATACTTTTAGTAGTCATTAGGCCTATCCTGATTAGATCCTCCAAATCTCTGCCGAGGAAGGGAATCATCGGGGCATCTGTCCGGTACTTGGTGAGAAATGGCTGAAAACTTGAGACACTCATGAAGAAGTGTAACTTTGCCAAGATGAAGTGATCCATCTGGGCTTCTGCGATGGTGTCATATGACGATGACCTTGGATTGGGGAGCTTCTTGGCTTTGACCTGATCCACATAGGTGACAATATATGGCCAAATTTCAATGGCTCTCTCCACTGCTGGAAGGTTTTCCAGCCATCGATGTCCGCAAAATGGCAGAGGAAATGTATCACACTTTGTCACTAACACAAAGTCCTCTCTCCTTGCAGGTGCACAATGAAACAGGTGTAGTGCAGGGCTTTCAGGACTTTCTCAACTTGCCACACTGCGAAGCCGTTCTTGAACGAGTTGTGCATCGTGTGAAGGCCACAACTCCCAATTATTTGTAGTTGGGCTCCACCACACTGCTCTCTGTGTTCCTCTTGTAAGAGTTCAACAAACTTCCAGTTTACAGTGGGCCCATCCATTGATAGTGAGAGCATGTTGTTCAGGTTCAGCTCCTTTGTACCTTCCTGCACATTTGTAAAAAAAAAAAAAAGAAAAAGATCAATTCAATGTGCCAAGTAATCCACAACAATAAAATGCAAACATACACAAACATAATTATAAACATAATTAACGTTAATCATTATATAATTGGTAACGTTATATGGGTATATGTTCAGCGAGTTCAATTCAGATTTGTTTTATTACAAACGACAGACATTAGTTATGATACATGATGCCTTCGTACATTAAAAATGTGAGCTTTGACATTAAAATACTTTATGCAGATTGTAACAGTAGTACTGGTTAATGTGTGCTCTTTTCAAGTCAGTATATGGTCACAGTGGTCTTTCTATGTGCGTGGCCTATAAATGTAATGGTAAATTTTACTAATTAAATTAATTATTTTCTACTGCGGTAAAGTTGGTTTTATATTCGCACATTCGGATTTCCGCGTTCAATAACTTTCTAAATATATGTTCAATAAAGTTATTTTTTGCAAATTCTACTCAGCAACATAATTGTCAACCTACTACATTTTTTATAATCCATTAAAATGGCCAACTGTTGTTTTAATGGAATACTTACTTGTGAACGTCCACTGAATGTCCATCGTATTTTGGCAAACAAGATAGGGACCGTTTTTTTCTCATCGTGTGCAAACAGCCAGCTACAGATGTACCAGCAAATATTACTCACATATGTCTTCTAATGCTATAGATTTTCATTCAGCAACAATAAAAATTGCATTATGATAATTGTGTTTGAAAAGATGGTTAGGAAATTTAAAAAAAAAAAAAAAACAAGTACATGAATTGTAATTTGGTAACAAGAAAAGTGGAAAATCACCTGTAATCTCCTGAACATAGTTAATGGCTTCATTTTACAACTGTTTTTATCTATTTATTTGCCTCAAAATTAACAAGAACTGTGTTGGTTTTAACAATAATATATGGTTTGTTTGAATAGGTTTTGAAAGCATGGATCGACTGCTCCAAAGCAAGTTGGATCTTGTTGTGGATCTTGACCCTACAGAACATACTAGAGCCCATGTCTTCCTGTCTTATTCATCTCTGTTTCTCTGGTTTAAAGTGTGATAAAGACTTAACAGTGTAACAGTGTTCTACAGGTGGTCAGTAAAAGGAATGGCTAAACTTTTGTGCGTTCCTGTTTCCTCTCACAATATCACAATTCATGTGCATTGATTGATGGTTCACAGTCCTGCAGAAATATCACTGTCCATAGTACTGAATCTACCAGATTATTGACAAGTACTCAGAAAGCATGACAGCAAACAGGATGTTTATTTTGGGTGAACACTTAAAAAACTAGTGGAAAAACTTTCTTCAAGATGATTTATAAATAATTTGTGCCTCACATATATATTCAATTTGTATCATCACTGTGTTTTATGGGTTTTTTCAATGACACAGCATCCAGTTCAATAGCTTTTGAAAGAAAGGACCCAGTGCTACAGTGCAAGTTGTAAAATCCTTATTTGACCCTAAAGAACATACTAAAAGTCTTTAATATGCAATTATTTACTCTAGATGTTTAATTTATACCATCACTGTATTCTATTGGGTTCATCAATGGCACAGCATCCAGTTCAATAACTTTTGAAAAGAGGGTCACACTGCTCCCAAACAAGTTGCAAAATATTTATTTTATATCTATCTATCTATCTATCTATCTATCTATGATTTGTCTACAAAATCTGCACTTCACTTCTTAGCTTATGTAGTTGTACAGAGACCCAAGTTCTGTTCCATTTTTAATGAAGCAGTTTTTAACCTAAACAATATGTTAAATCAAAGCTTGTATAAGGTAGCATTTATGTTTTAATTATTTTTTTCACAGATTGATCCAAATTGACCTTATCACTGTCAAGCAACCTGTAAAAAAAACTGTCATATTTCCTGAATTAGCATTACTTTTAAACACAGTAACATATAACGCTCATAACATTTCATAAGATGAAGCAGAAATAGAACATGCTAGAATTTCTTCCTTTACTGATCATACTACAGGTCAATGTTTCACCTCAGATGACCTTTGGAGATGTTTATAAACACATGTTCTCACACTAAATATCCACATGCAGCACTAAATACAAATTTTTCTGCAGTGTGCCCATAAAATGTGAATATTCCTGCTGAATTGTTCTGTATGAGGCAACATACAAGATTCAGTTGGTTTTAAGTGGATGAACTCTAAAAACAACTTTGAAATGGTACAGTTTCACAGTACAACTTCTATATCTTTGTAATGTTTACACAGATTACCCCTTAAACAATTTTAAAATGATTAAACTCACTCTACAGTGCACACTACACTTTATAATTTGACTATAAACAAATGTAATGAATTCTTTTTACTTTGTAATGAGGTAACATACAGAGCTCAAAACATTTTACATGGTTGTATTAAAATAATCTGTAATGTGTTTCTTTAACTACAGCTAAACATTTAACCTCAAACAAACTTAGCAGTTAATTTTTATAAAGACTTTCTATTTTTGAATGACATGTCACTGTTCATGCATGAATGGAGGACGAGAAATGACATAAGTATAAATAAATAAATAAATGCATAAATAAATAAATATAGAAATTACTTATACTTAATTATAAATAAATAAATTAATAAATACATAAATGCAGAAATGAATAAACAAATGTAGAAATACATAATAAATAAATAAATGTATTTTGTACCATTTGTGTTATAGTACATTTATTTCTAAATTTATGTATTTCTACTTTATTTATTTATTTATTTACATTTACTTCTACATTTGTAAATTTATTTATTTATGTATTTCTGTGAATGTGGGGAGTGAATTTCGAGGGGGGGCGGCGTTTCAGTTTCAACTGGTTAGGTTTATTTAGAAATTAAATTGATTTCTCTATTTTATCCATTCAAAAGACTACAAAAGCGCTCACAGTTCTGCACATAAACGTATCTCGCAATGTAGAGTAAAAACGTAGCAGAATATTTGTCTGTTTCGCTGCGCAGTGTCGTCTTTTGCCATAATAACTGCAGAGAGCCACCAATAGAAATACTTCTCTATCGGTGCGCGTCCTGCTCCTCACAGCACAGATCGTGAAAGCAGACTGCAGTTTTTGTATTTTATTATAACCAAGCGTAGAGACGATGTAAATAATACATTCAGTATGCAGTGCAGAGAGCTTCATTAATTAAAATCCAAGTTTGTGAGATTGCGATGAACTAAGACACACTGACAAAATGTTTTCATTTATCCAATTAAAAAAAAAAAACAATAGGTTAAAAAAAATGTTTTCTTTTATCCAATTAAAAAAAAATAGGGTAACGGTTCACATCTATATTTTATAACTTGAGCCAATGAAAAATAAATAATTTGCACTAAACAATACGTTTTCATTTATCCAATTAAAAAAAAAAGGTTAATGGTTCACATCTATATTTTATAACTTGAGCCAAAACAATATTCACTAAACAATATTTTTATGAAAACTATTTTATACATTTATTGTTGAATAAAGTCAATTAATTTAAATTCTAGTTTTTATCTAAACAAAAAGATATAGATTTAATCAAAACAAAAATTCCCATTTAAGAAATAATTTATTAAAACAATTTATAATTACTACAACTGACTTGCAGTCACAGCCTTAGATTAAATCAACTGAAATAAAAGAGATGAAATCTCTCAAGATCTCAGCAGAGGAGGATTAAACAACTCCACAAACAGCATCAGCAGCTTCACTCATTACTAATCAGTTTGACTTAATTTCTGTCATATGTCTAAAAAAGTTTTTTTATTGAGAACAGGTTTAGATGTTGAATGGTTTGTTTGAAGTCACCATTAATGTGGTCAGTGTGTGCTTTAGTTGGGCTCTTGACCCTTGACTTTTTAAATATCAGTTTTTTTCCTGGCTGCTATAATTGTTATGGCAAAAACACTGAATAAAAATATACTCAACAATTTTGTAGCTCATCCAAAGTCTGAATCTGTGCTCAATATGTTGTAAAAAATAACTTTATATTGATGGTATAAAAAATGTTTTAATTTTATAATTTGAACGTCTGTTCTGTTTAACCACACACATTCATCAAGAATCAGCATATGAAGCTCAATGATGGTGACAATAAACAAAAAGCTTCATGCTGCAGTGCATTCTGGGAACACCAATCAAAACTCAATCATGGCTCCCAGAATGCATTGCAACATGAATAAATTATGCACCTGAATTGTCTTAGTATTTTCTTTTATTCTTACTATTTGCTTTAATTTTTGCTATTTGTGTTGCAACTTATTAGTAGCTTGTTTTGTGATGTTCAAAGATATGTTCATCTGAATATTTTGTTGATTGTCACCATTGTTGAGATTCTTACGCCGATTCTTCATGTCTATGTGTGCCACAAGCGAATCTTCTTTGTGCGCAAAATATATATGTTCACAGGGTCGGAAACACAATTGGTACACCAATGAGCTACTACAATATGCAACAACCAGGGAGTCAAGCCACTATATGAAGTGGCTTGTTTCCTTAGTAACAAGCAGCCAACATTACCTGATCATATTTTCTCTTAGTTTACTCATGCTTTCTAAACACAGAATTGCAACAGCAAATGAAAAAAATCTAACCATGATATAATGTCAACAACCAAGTGAGCAACTAAAGCATCACTATTCACCAAAATGGTAACCTTCAAATGGAATTCATTAAAACTGTGAAAATAAACCTCCGTTAATTCTCAGTAAGAACTTCTGCATGACAAATAAAGTCAAACATCTTTAGCTTTTGGGAAACACACCTCTGGTTAGTTATAAGTGAAGTGATTAGTGCTGCTGTTTGTAGAGTTGTTTAATCCTCCTTTGCTGAGATCTTAAGAGATGTAATCTCTTTTATTTCGGTTGATTTTGTCTAAGGCTGTGACTGGAAGTCAGTTGCAGTAATTCTAAATAATTTATAATCTTATTTCTTAAATGGAAAATTTTGTTTTGATTTAAATCTATATCTTTTTATTTAGATCAAAACTAGAATTTAAATTAACTGACTTTCTTCAACAAGAAAAATACACTTTCATGCCAGGATTAATAAAACAGTTTTAATAGAAATATTGTTTAGTGCAAATTATTTATTTTTCATTGGCTCCAGTTATAAAATATAGATGTGAACCATTACCCTACATTTTTTTAACTGGATGATCGAAAACATTTTTTCAGTGCAAGTGACATTTTTTAATGATTATAAAGGGAGTTTGCAAAAGTGAAACTGAATTTATACAACAGTTTATACATTTTTTTTTTTTTTTTTTTTTTGATTTTATACAAAAGTTAATATTAAGTGACTTACATTTTAGGAACACTGTTGTCTGATTGTGGTATTTCGTCAACAAAAATATCTCCAAACAAAGTCACAGCTGAGCCGCTGCGCATCTAGTATTTGACACAGCGCTGTTTCGTTTATGAATGAATTTACGTTTTGTAATCGATTGAATTAATAATTCCGTCACGAAGACTTTTATTTGTGCCACCTACTGGCGGTTTCAGTTTCATTTTAGAAATATAAATTATAACTCATTTAAATCGTTTAATATTTCTATATTCAAAACTTTATATTTAAAACATTAATCTCATAACATTGTTATTATGAAATGGATTAATGCCACCTCTGAATCTTGTTAAAAAATCAGTCTGGCCACATTGAATGCCACATGTGCTCTTCTGTGTCGTGCAAAGGTGAATTGTTGCTGAATTAATTTGACTGCTAACTTAATATTCCTGATTTTATCGTATTATTTTAATTTAATTTATAGTTTAATTCATTTTTTTTGCCAAAAAAAAAAAAAATTGTAAATTAATTTTTTATTGTCACAAAAGATGGCATACATTTAATAAAGTTAGAAAAATGGCATTACAAAGGTTAAATAATAATAATTATAAAAACTTTAAGCAGTCAAATCGCTTTATAATGGGAGGGTTAATTTTTGTACAACCGAAAGGACATCTAAAATTACCATTATTATTTTTGATATATGGTAACATATACAGCTCAGTAGTTCCAACGTGATTTAACAGAAAGCTTCAGAACATGCTGGCATTTCTTTGGGGCTGGGGATGATGAACCCGTTTTAATAAAGACACGACCCAGCCCCTGTACTGCGGTCAGGCCAGCCGCCAAGTCGAAAAGCACGGTCAATCTAGCCGCCACGTTATTTCGATGGTTGCGCATAAACTGCGTATTACGGTAAAAGCGTCAGCGAACTGATCCCAATGGCAGTGGCCATCTAGAACGTGATTTTTACCATAGCTCTCATATATGTATGTATATATATATATATATATATATATATATATATATATATATATATAAATATATATATATATATATATATACACACATATATATATATATATATATATACATATATATATATATATATATATATATATATATATATACTTTTAAAAAGCTATAAAAATAAAAGTTCTAGATTGCACAGACCACTTTCACCTCTGATTGAAAGTGCACATTGCCACGGTACTAGCAGCACAGTTTCAGGATTATCTGATGTGGAATTACAAAATAAGAGCCCACCCAAATCTGATTTATTTGTTGTTTTGTCTCTACTCTAGGAAGCTATAAAAATGAAAGTTCTGGATTGCACAGACCACTTTCACCTCTGATTGAAAGTGCACATTGCCACGGTACTAGCAGCACAGTTTCAGGATTATATGATGTGGAATTACAAAATAAGAGCCCACCCAAATCTGATGTATACACTGTTTTGTCTCTAAGAAGCTATAAAAATGAAAGTTCTAGATTGCACAGACCACTTTCACCTCAGATTGAAAGTGCACATTGCCACGGTACTAGCAGCACAGTTTCAGGATTATCTGATGTGGAATTACAAAATAAGAGCCCACCCAAATCTGATTTATTTGTTGTTTTGTCTCTACTTTAGGAAGCTATAAAAATGAAAGTTCTAGATTGCACAGACCACTTTCACCTCTGATTGAAATTGCACATTGCCACAGTACTAGCAGCACAGTTTCAGGATTATATGATGTGGAATTACAAAATAAGAGCCCACCCAAATCTGATGTATACACTGTTTTGTCTCTAAGAAGCTATAAAAATGAAAGTTCTAGATTGCACAGACCACTTTCACCTCAGATTGAAAGTGCACATTGCCACGGTACTAGCAGCACAGTTTCAGGATTATCTGATGTGGAATTACAAAATAAGAGCCCACCCAAATCTGATTTATTTGTTGTTTTGTCTCTACTTTAGGAAGCTATAAAAACGAAAGTTCTAGATTGCACAGACCACTTTCACCTTAGATTGAAAAAGTTTCCACACTGTCAAATACACAACAACAACATGTTCAAATGGTGAATTTCACATGTAAAAATGTTTAATGTCATCACCATTTAGACTTTTCTTTTCACAAATCAGTGTTCATACTCAATGTAATCAAAACTATTTACAATGTACAACTATCAACAATAATTTAAAAGAATAACTGGATACTTCAACCAAAAAAATGATCAAATTCTTTTTATAGAAACAATTTAAGAGCACAATATGCAATTCCAGTTGTTAGCTCTGGCCTGTTCCAGGTCTTCTTCAGCCATACCAAGGCACTCTTCATGGTACCACCTTTCACAGGTGTCACATTGGATCTAGAAATGTAGAAGTCAGAAATATCAGGGAACTTTTAAAGTTTAATATTCCTATGGCTTTTCACTTTCCCATTCTCCTTTATCAATTAATTAACAAACTTACCCAGTTTATCACACGACTCACAGATCCAGCAGTCTTTGTAAGCGAACACATGGCACAGTTATTGCCTTCATCGAACACTGCAAAAATCATATAAACAAAAATTAATTTGTGACAGAAATAAACATTTTACTGTCAACACAGCAAAAGATTTTTTGTATTGTTTCCAGCCAAAATATCTAAAACTTCTTCAATCAAGAAGAATATTCTACAGAATATATTGTTACAAGTACAAATTATTGTACTTGTAACAATAAAAAAAAAAAAAAAATCAAAATTAAGTGAGTTTTTGCTTGGAACAAGTAAAATAATCTGCCAAAGGGGTAAGCAAAATAATCTTATTTTAAACAAATTTTTTTGATTGTTTCTAGCCAAAACGAGCTTAGTTTTGACTTGTTTTTTTTTTTTCAGAAAACAAATAATTTTTACTTGTCTAGACAATTCTTCTTGATTTAAGAATTGTACTATATTTTGACTGGAAACAAAAAAATTAAGTAAGAAAAGCATTTTTGCAGTGAATATCCTTGTTTACATGGACAGTCTTAAAATGTTATGTTTTTTGCAAAATGTACAATTCAATGTGCTTGTAATCGTTATAATGAACAGTGACATGAAGGTCCAATACAGGCTGGTTTAAGGCACTTAGTTAATGACATTTTCAGATTTTACTTGACCTAATCTAAATGGAGAACTACTTATCATTAATAAGTTATTAACAAATCAACTAATTCAATACATATGAGATAATTAAGCAGTAACATTTAATTAATAACAGTTAATATACAGTAATTAATTTTTATTAATTGTAGTTAATGAACAAGTCTCTATTTATATATAGTCTATTAACTTAAGTTTATAAAATATTTGTAACGGGATGAACGAGACGAGAGGCGAGCGGATCCACTTGCAAGCTTTTATTAGGACGAGACAAAGACATAGTCGAACAGGCAGGGTCGAGACGGGAGCAGACAGGTATATCACAGGCAGTCGAAGAGAATAATCCAATAAACCAGAGCGAAAGTCCAAAAGGCAGGCGGCTAGACAGAGGAAACGAGAAAACCAGGCGGGAAAGACAAAACACTGGGGACTAGGAACTCGGAACAGGAAACTAGGAAACGCTAACAATACAATACAATCTAACAATCCATGAAGAGCACTGTGAAGGACCGGGGGTTTTATAGAATGCCTGTTTGGTCACGGGGGCTGACGCAATCAGCGCGGTGGAGGATGGGAGATGCAGTCCGGAGTGTGGTGCAACAGTCAGAGTGTGTAGGTGAGGTGAGAGTGACATCTGGTGGTGAGCGGACAATGGGACACCGACCAGATTCGTGACAATATTAAATATTACCCAATACTTTGCAAATGATTTATGATTTTAAGTGCTTTGTTTGTGTTTGTATTAACAAATATTTTTTATATTACTGTTTTATCTTATACTTGACTTATGCTTTGTGTATTTCAATTTAGAATTGAGTCAGATCTAAAAAAGAGAAAAGCTGAATTTGATTATATATGCCAGCACACAGCAGACAAGAACTTGGTTTACAAACCTGATGCTTTCAGTATCTGGAGAGCCATCGTTTTCCGTTCACTGGCCATTTCCTTTCTGGAAGTTCCAAATTGTAAAATGGGAACAGCTGGAAATGCCTTCATTATTGCCCTTGCCATCTAAACAAATAAATGAATATTAAGGACTATCATGTACTTTATCAGACTGCAGCATAGAAACATTACTTTATATAAAGAAGATAACAGAGAGATAGGTATTACAGTACACTTCACATACCAAGACGACAATGACCCCACAGCTGCTGCCATCCTGCTGGACTGCATGTGTCATAACTCCTCCTTTCCACTGTATATCCACCCACTGCTTTTTTTCATGGCATGTTCTCCTCATTTTTAGGTACTCGCTGTGTATGATGTATTATGTGAATAAGCATTAATCAGAAACAAAGCACATCAAATCTGAAATCAAATTATTAGTGTATTCCAAATGTATAACTCCTATTACGTAATTATTATAGTCTTTACTAAATAATTGTATTACTTTAAAGTCAGAGTCTAAACAATTTGTAATGACTCCATCAATTGTGGTTTGATTAATTTAAGCTTTCATCTTCCTGGTCAGTAATTAGTTGTGATAGGGGAAAAGTCACAATATGATATATTGTGATATAAGACTGACATCTTTTAAATCCTTGAGTGTATGCATTCCTATTTCATTATTTGGTGTACCCCTGTGGTGAATGCAAATCTCTGAAAATGTATCTGTAGTATCCCCAGCAACTGAATATCAATGTTTGTTATAGATGTCAGAACTCCCAAGATCATAAGAAAGCCGTCATCTCAACAATGACCTGTTCAAACAGCTCCCATCTAGGAAGACATATTATTCTTCTTCCATTCAACCATAAACTGAAATCTGCATTACACTGGTAGGAACTGATGTTTTAACAGTAATCTATCCATTGGTTATGAATCCAAATGCATTATTCGCCTGCTGTATATATTTACTTCTTTAGTTATTTATTTAGTGTAATTTAAATATTATATTAATATTATGATTTATATATTATAATGAAACAATCATTTAAAACATTTAAAAAATTGCTGAAATGGAGAGAGGTGGGCCCTTTGTTAGTGGGAGGTAAATGAAATATTGAAAATTCTGTGCAACTGCATGAAAGCAGCCATAGAATGTGGCTTAAGGCTATGAGAATGAGTTACACAAAGAATACCTGAATTTTCTGGCAGCATGAATTGAATCATCTTCCTCTGTGGAACTTTTTGAAGGATCTACTAGGTACACAGTGTGGTTTACCGCATTTATGCACTGAAAATGATAAGGTGAAATAACTGCTATTAATATTGTATGGATCCAGACTTGCTAATGACATAGTGAATTGATTCACCTACTCACCAGAAACTTCCAGTGGACATTGTCAATGTTGACAAAAGAAACAACTCCCTGGTAATTGTCAAAATTAATCTATCAAAGAACACATACATTATATCAGCTTTGTCAACCATTATGAAGTACATTTACCTTTGAAAGCATTATGAAATTAACCATAATTCTGCATGTAGTTTTCCAACTGATTCTTTTTTACATACATAAGATGTCTAATATCAGTCTACAGAAACACATACACAAAATTGCATATCCATCATACTATAGTCCATCCACTCTAACTAACCTTTGGCAAACTGTGCTGGGCAACCTGAGGTCTTTCCCCAAACAGAATCAGACCTGCTGTGTAGTGATCAAGAATGTAAATGGAATTCCCCACCTCTAGCTGATTGGCAGCAAGATGAAACAGGCCTTCAATTATCTATGGAAAACAATTGTGGATTTTTTTTGTTATTTTTTAAGGATGTGTTATACATTAAGAATACAACATTTAGAAAACCTTGATCACATTATTTGTTCTATCAAAAATATATATTTTTTAAATGAATTACAATAGAAAAAATACTAGTTTCCCTGTAACATCAGCAAGACTGCAGCAATTTGTAATTTTATCTCAAAATGAAGCACTGTTTTTCAATTCAGCCATTTCAATATTGCAATGTATACACACAGAAACACATAGGACAAGGGTGCCCAACCCTGTTCTTGGAGATCTGCCATCCTACAAAGTTCAGCCCCAACCCTGATCAAACACCTGAACCAGTTAATTAATTTCTTAAGCTGTGTTCCAGGCAGGTTTTTGAGCTCGTAAATCATGACTTCAAACCACGACTCACGACTTTTTAGCGTTCCAGGCAAGTCACGCCAAACTGCTTGGGCGCATTTATTACTTTTATGTTATTATAAATTTGATTGCAGCGTTATATTGTCCTAGGCTCTATTTTTCCACCTTGTACTACTTGTATAAACACCGCACCCGCAGGGCTAACGTTGTTTCACGGGCTATGTGGCGTCAGAGCTCGGAACTGGGAGTACGTTGATCTAGTACGAGTTCATGAGTGGGAAGTCACGGGTTTGACTGCCGTTCCAGTGCACTTTCACGGGTATAAGGTTGGAAAAACACGGGTAATGGGTTGCCTGGAACGCGGCATTAGATAGTACTTGATAATTACAGACAGCTGTGTTGGAGCAGGGCTGGAACTTAAGTCTGCAGGTAGGTATAGAACCAGAACCAAGAACCAGGTTAGGCACCCCTGACATAGGCTATCAAGAACCACAAAGTATTTAATCATATGTTTATAGCATCAGAAATGGTTCATCTTAGTTAACTGTGCAGGCGGTAATATTCAACAAATCAGTAAGAATCTGGCTTGAGAAAACCAACTTACTGCTATTCTATTTAAGGCTTTTATTATTAATTTGGCTTGAGAAATATATCTATCTTTCTGTCTGTCTGTATTGCCTATAAGCCACAAACCATCAAGGCAAGCTTTAAAAGTACTTAAGAGTTTTAAAGGACTTCAAGCTTTTAAGAAATACTTCAAATTTACATGCTATGGCTTTCTCAAGCCAAGTTAAAATTTGTCTACAAACTTTTCTATCTCATTATACATTAACACTTCAACTAACACTATGAACTACTAAGGAAACAAGATAAACTAACCATAAATTAGCATTCCATTTAGGATTTAACTAGTTCCTTAAGTAATCAATAATTAATACATAAGATTTCATAAATTGGCAAGTACTTGGTATCACAACTTCATCATTTCACAACCTCAACAAGAGACAGTGCATTAATTTTTTTACTGTGAATCTGGCCAAATAAAGTGCTGCTACTTACTTAGGTATATTTAAGTCAGTCTGCATGGATCTAGTATTGGTCTACTAGCAGTAAACATTGTTTTTCAAATCATTAGTAGCTCCTTAAAAGTTACTAGGTTACATCTGAGTATTTACCAATTCATTTTATGGCTTTGCAAAGAGTTAAAAAGAGAACTGCTCACATCTCAGACACATTATTGTTGTAAGTAAGTACGTAATAATTTAGTAGTTCTTTATTATTTGTTATTGTTAATTTGTAGTTCTTAACAAGACTAATTTCATTCTGTAATTATTGGTTACCTAATAAGCAGTCCTACATAGACTTTTACTTTCATATTTGTTATTTCCATATTCGTTAATCATGGTAGCTGAAGTATTAATGTAGGACTACTAATTTTTCCTGCACTACATTCTGTACAGTTATGTATTAATGATGGACCATTATTTTATAGAACATCCATATATGTATAATTTTTAGCTACAGGTTTATAGTTCTGAAAAGTAACTTGAGGTTATATAACTACATTTTAACTATAAAGAAATGTATGCTGTACCTCGGCAGTTAGCCACTGGTGTGGCCGAAGTGTACGCAGCTCACTGTGACGAATGACAAATGTTTTTCCTTTGGTTTGTGTAGGGATCACAGAAACCACAACTTCTGTGTCTTCTCTTTTCCACAAAGAGGTGAGCTACAAATTTCAACCAAACATGACAGATAGTTGAACAGAAATGTAATGTGTTTCAATTTGTTCTTTCATTTTAACTACTGTATTCATTCTTCACACTGTTAAAACAAACAAGAACCTTTAATAGGTACTACTATAAGTTTGAACATTTGATAAAAGAAAGCATTCTTACTTGATTATGTGAGGTTGCTGTTGTCTGTACTTTCTTCTGAGGTTTGTTTGAGATCTCCCAATGTTTAGTCTTTTCATCCAACAAGTCTTTATGGTCCCCCTCCAGGGATGACCTTGGCTGTGGTGGCGACCTTTGTTTTTTAATGGGACCCTCAGGCACTGAGGACTCAACCTATCAACAGTGTGTTTAAAAACAGATCAAATTGTTAAGGAGCCACATGTAACATTGCTTCTGTTTGTCTTTTAATTCAATTTTGTTTATTTTTTTCACTACATCATTCCTCTTTTTTTCAAGACTCCAGTTGATTGCAGATGTTTTAGTTGTAATTTATATACTTGTTTCTAACAAAAAAGTTAATCAAGATGGAAAAGGGATTTTAGTGTTTCATATGTTAGAGTACTACCAGTTTTTGGACTGTGTGCAATTTCAGTGGGTGAATTAGAATTAAGATTGTAGATGATGACTGTAATATACTTCTGTAGAACGGAAGACAGCATTACATTGACACTATACCTTCTTGTTTGGTGTTTTAAAAAAGAAAGGCCTGGGGATTGGTGTGACATATCTTCCCCGTTTTTTCTGTTGCTTTTCTTTCCATCTTTCTTGTTCTACTCTGTAAGTCTGCATAAAGTAAAGGATTTGTAAATATGGTTTACATATCAAAGCATAGAATGGAATGAGAAACAACATGTAATTCTCCTAATATATTGTTTTTCTTAAAAAAAACTAGTACCCATCACATCTTCAATGACACATAACTTAAAATATTCTAACCTTCCTTCGGAAAAGTCTTTCAGAGTCCTCATACTCCTTCAAGAGACCAGTGTGGCAAATTTGGTACCGGGCAACAAAATCATCAAGTCTGGTGAGGCGGCCAGAAGTAAAACGAATATGTTTCAGGTCCCACTGGCTCTTCTCCATAATTCCTTGAGTTTTATTGTCTTGTGTAATGTTTTGAGAAAGAAAACAGACACATGTGAATTCCTAAAATAATTTAGCAGTACGACACATTAACAGTTCTGACAAAAAAAAGTTACTGTTAAAACTATATAATTACTTGTCTCGTCAGCTTGCTCAGGGCATTGTATTTTCTAGAGCACTGTTTATACAGTGGTCCCGTCCCATGTCGTCCAAGGTCACCTTTGTATTTAAAGAAAATTACACTGTCAGAAAACACACAGTATGATTTTTCTGTCCAAAAAGGGAAATGTTTTTTGTAGTTATGACAAACCTAGCATTATCCCGGTCCATAGTCCAGCAAATAGTAAGACATATTTGCTTAGGTGATTGATAAGCCCTTTGCATTGGTACACGTTGGGCTCTCCATGCTTGTCCAGTGGTGCATTTAAAATGACTGCATTGCAACGTTTTGCAAATCTGTTGCTTCCTGTAATGTCCTAAAAATAATGCAACAATGTGTTATTAGAGGTGTGTTTTACAGTTTTTCTCAGTTGCTTTGGAGCATTTCTCAGATCAGAAATCAAATTCTCAAAACTACTTGTTCAACCTCCACATCATGTAGCATCTTGTGCACATCATAAAAGCTCTCTCACTGGTTTAAAAAATACTTTGGTACAATCATTTCATTGAGTGTGTACAATTGTGTGCTGTTTCCTAGATTATTTTTTGTGTAATGCTGATCAAAATATATTGTACTGGTTCTCAATTACTTATAAAAATAAAAAAAATGAAAATGGATGAACAAACATGGTCAAGAGCCAGGAACAAGAATAATAATATGTGTTGGAAGTGTAGGGACGCAAAATAGAGGAAGAGAAAGAAGATGCCAGAGACACAGACACATTTCAGATGAAATTAGAGTCTCACAGCTGCCGAGGCAAGATGGAGAGTGCAGCCAAATATTGGGGTTTATAGACAGATTGCACTGTATAGTGCTGCATGCACAGTTCTGGATGCACAAGTGTTTTTTCAGCCTTGTGCATGCAGAAATTCAGCCTTGTGCTTTTTCAATTTAATCCAAACCATAGAAATACTGAAAACATGCACTGACAGACTGACAACAGGACTTAAACATTTTGACTGTATTGTTTGTGAACAATGACAAAAGGATTTGTAATTCTCATGGGAATGATCTGTTTCTTGACTCAAATACTTTTGAGAGATGTACTATGGATTTTTAGCAAAGTACAGAATTTTCCAAGTAATCCATTGTGTAATGCTGTTTGTACAAATTGTTTTGAGAAATTAACTTACAATATTAGTTCCAATATTAAGAATGATTCGAGAAATGCTCCAAACCAACTGAGAATAACTGTAAATTGTAGGATTTACGCCACATTTCAAGAGAAGACAATGGTCTTTGTGGTTACCAGTATGTCCGTCTTTAATGCAATGCCAAAAAATGCACTTCAGTATCACATAGATAGACAGATATACGGATAGACAGACAGACAGATAGATAGATAGATAGATAGATAGATAGATAGATAGATAGATAGATATTGATAGAAATTGCTAGATGATACATTTGACATTTACCTTCATGTCTTCTGCATCACTTTTGGACTCAGTAGTTGTATCCAATCCTTTTTTCTGTAGCCACGATTGCAGATTTTTGAAATGCCTCTCAACGTTTGGACCACTGGATGGACTGCCGAAGACAACTGCAGCACTCTGAACCATGTCATCTAGTTCTTTCAAAGTGCTTGCAGTTGTGAGGGCCCCACACACATGCATTGCCAAGTGGTAGTGGTTATTTGCACTGTGGAAAGTTGAATTGAAATTCATTGAATTCAAATGTGAAATGATGTACTGCAAGTTAATTTATAAGACTAACATGACAGCATCAATGGAAATTACTTAACTTGTGTGTACTAAAAAACAATTTTGTCCTGTTATTATTTTTGGGTATGAGGAAAAGACATGTTGCTGTTTTGTTCTTGCGTTTTAAAGGAGAGGTCCGGTGTGATATTGACCTAAAGTGTATTGAATCATGATACCGAGTGTGAACTAACCTTGCATATCTCATCTCGGCTTGTCCACTCCAGTCCGAAATCTGGGGTCAGTTAGCCGATGCTAACAACAGGTTGTCGATGAGAGTAAATGGGGCATCGGGCTAGCCATGTAAATAAATCACTGTTTTACACCATTTACGAGGCACAAAGTAGCTCCACACTTCATTGGTAGACTTCCAAGGGCCCTGGCATTTAAAACGAGACATTGAGAACTCAGAATAACCACCGGTAGTTTATTTACAAGAAGACTTATACAAACAGTACCTGCAAGAAAATGACGGGCCGCCGCCATCTTCAATGTAGTCACGATAAGTTGAGTGTCGAGCAGGAACGAAACTACAACCTGATAAGTCACGTGAGTCCTCGCGTTTGTTTTGGACTGGAGTTAGTGCAGACAGTTGGCAATTGCAAGGATGTCGGACGATGAAGCTACTGAGTTTTATGAAGACGAGGATGAAACATTTGAGTTTGATGGGCGTCCTTATTTATTTGAGCCTGAATATACGGAGGAAGAGCTGCGTGAGCGCCGTGAAAGGAGAGAGATTGAGAGACAGCGACTCAGTAGCTTCATCGTCCGACATCCTTGCAATTGCCAACTGTCTGCACTAACTCCAGTCCAAAACAAACGCGAGGACTCACGTGACTTATCAGGTTGTAGTTTCGTTCCTGCTCGACACTCAACTTATCGTGACTACATTGAAGATGGCGGCGGCCCGTCATTTTCTTGCAGGTACTGTTTGTATAAGTCTTCTTGTAAATAAACTACCGGTGGTTATTCTGAGTTCTCAATGTCTCGTTTTAAATGCCAGGGCCCTTGGAAGTCTACCAATGAAGTGTGGAGCTACTTTGTGCCTCGTAAATGGTGTAAAACAGTGATTTATTTACATGGCTAGCCCGATGCCCCATTTACTCTCATCGACAACCTGTTGTTAGCATCGGCTAACTGACCCCAGATTTCGGACTGGAGTGGACAAGCCGAGATGAGATATGCAAGGTTAGTTCACACTCGGTATCATGATTCAATACACTTTAGGTCAATATCACACCGGACCTCTCCTTTAATAAAACTGTATTCATCAGATAGAATCGCAATGAAGTTCGGAACTTAGCAACTGTCAGTAAAACACAAATATCATACATTTTTTTTTAAATGTATGCTACAGGGATTTTGCAATAGGTTTTGCTTACTACTTTTTGCACATTTCCTTGGTGTTCTTCATCACATGGCTGAGGCATCTATGAAGAATCGGCACCTCAAAGTCTTCCCGTTTTCCTTTTCCACTTGCAATTTTGTAATAGTGGTTAATGGTGTCAGTCAGGTTTTTTTTGGCAAATGACAGGCATATAGCCTGCATTAATACAATTGACCCATCACAAAGGAGCATGACAGGTGACCGCATACCCTTCCTTCCAAAGTACCTAGCCACATCTGTTTGAAATGCCTCAAGAAAATATGTGACTGAGGCTGTTGTGTGGTCACAAGTAAGGTAAGTGGCAACAGGTAACGGAGATGAGGTTTTGTGTGGATTTCTAACCACCAACTCGTAGACATAAAAAGGAGGAGAGCCTGTCTCTTTCCGCATGATGCTGCCAGTCGCATCGAGATAAACGATGTCCTCCTGGCATCGTTCCTGATATATCTGTATGCTCCTTTGTGACCAAAGCAGCACCCCTTTTGGGTGTAACATAACTTTCTGGAGCACCTCATCAGGACTGTTTGTTTTGTTTTGCAGCATTATTTGAAGGCTGATTATTTCATTGTTGTGTTGCCGGCTTGCCTTACATGCTTCCCAAGAAATGTTTTTCAAGACATTGGGATTTGGAGCAACATCCCTGCAGCCAGACTCCATTACATCCTCAGATATTCCTTCTATTTTTTCTAGAAACATTGCTCGTGGGAGCTGTTTTTGTAATTCCCGCCCTAATGTTTCTCTGTCATGCGCTCTGACAGGTCGTCTTTTCAATTCAGTGCGATTATGTATGCACTGTCCTCCCTGAAATTCTACTGTCGCTTTAAGGTCCTTGTCACTATGCACAGTCACTGTAACGGTGACTGGACAATCTTCGAATCGGCAGTAGGCAAGGCATGAGAATTCTGGGCTGCCTTGTTTCAAACCCAATCCCTTCAGTCTATGCCTTTTAAAAGCAAATGAACAGTAAGGGTGTATGGTCCTCAGCCCTTTTGAAATTACGTTTGTCCACTGAAGTCCTGCAAAGCCTCTTTTTTTCCTCTGTTTTTTCAGGTTATCCCATTCATTCTTCTCAATGAAAAAGAAGGAGGGTTCTTCGGTAAACAGATTCTGACAAACCCATCTTCACCTGATTCATTGCTTATGGAGCCCTAATGAAAAAGTATAATGTTAATGCTTTGCCATGAAGAAAAATTTGTTTTTAAAAACTATCATCTACATCTACATGTGAAAGTTTAATCTGTAGATTTCAATTAAAAATTTAAATTACAGAATTCCAATTTACGAATTTGTATTTGGGGGACAATTTACAGTACCAATCTATATTCTATACAAAACTGTGTAAAGTAACTCTAAAACTGTTTTTGTGTTGGTAATATTGTCAAACCCAAAATCAAATACTTCTAGTAATTCTAACATCAAAAACGTAAAGGGACTTTACAAAAATAAACTAATTACTAACTTGGTCTGGAGACTCGTGTCTTTCATCTCCAGCAGCACTTCCAATGTGCTCAGATGGCACTGGAGGTGGGGACGATTCTGGCTGGTGCTTTAACAGAAAGACAGACAATGTTGGCATTACAAGGTAGGAGGTCATACATGAAACGGATGTCAATATTAAAAATGGTAACTCACTGGTTCAGAAGACTCGCTTTTTACATCTCCAGCAGCACTTCCAATGTGCTCAGATGGCACTGGAGATGGGGACGAATCTGGCTGGTGCTTTAACAGAAAGACAGACAATGTTGGCATTACAAGGTAGGAGGTCATGCATGAAACGGATGTCAATATTAAAAATGGTAACTCACTGGTTCAGAAGACTCGCTTTTTACATCTCCAGCAGCACTTCCAATGTGCTCAGATGGCATTGGAGATGGGGACGATTCTGGCTGGTGCTTTAACAGAAAGACAGACAATGTTGGCATTACAAGGTAGGAGGTCATACATGAAACGGATGTCAATATTAAAAATGGTAACTCACTGGTTCAGAAGACTCGCTTTTTACATCTCCAGCAGCACTTCCACTGTGCTCAAATGGCACTGGAGATGGGGACGATTCTGGCTGGTGCTTTAACAGAAAGACAGACAATGTTGGCATTACAAGGTAGGAGGTCATACATGAAACGGATGTCAATATTAAAAATGGTAACTCACTGGTTCAGAAGACTCGCTTTTTACATCTCCAGCAGCACTTCCACTGTGCTCAGATGGCACTGGAGATGGGGACGATTCTGGCTGGTGCTTTAACAGAAAGACAGACAATGTTGGCATTACAAGGTAGGAGGTCATACATGAAACGGATGTCAATATTAAAAATGGTAACTCACTGGTTCAGAAGACTCGCTTTTTACATCTCCTGCAGCACTTCCAATGAGCTCAGATGGCACTGGAGATGGGGACGATTCTGGCTGGTGCTTTGACAAAGTATTTAACCGTGATACTTAAAGTTAATCTCACACAGGTAAAATTTTAGAAATTAACAAAAATAACATATTGGTCAAGCTGTGAGTACGTCTATAAATCTGAAAATTACGTAATTTCACTAGTAAACATATAACATTGCATCTAACTATGATACATTTTGGTTTAAAACACAATATAACAACTATCACTGTTGACTGTCATCAACAAGAGAAATTTATATGTACATACACATTTGCACACATAAGCGTGTATGTGTGTGTGTGTGTGTTGTAATCATATTGTAATTGTTATTTTCATAATAATTTGTGTTAGGATTCTGGTTTTGAAAGCCTGTTACTGAAACAAAGAGGTTCTCACCTTACGAAATGCTCTTAGCAGTCTATAGCGATTGTTTTTGGTGTTTGGAATAACAAGTGCATTGCACACCTTTCCCCAAAAGCTGTCTTTAGGTGTGATATTGTCATCACAGTTGAGGCCATTTTGTTCCAGAATTTGGACTGACTCCACAATTTCCTCGACCAATATATGTTTGGTTTTGTTCTATTAAGAAAAAAAATCATTAATACAAATTAATAACGTAGTTGTTAGACATAGTTATAGCACTGAATTTTCATGGATGGATGGTATGCTAAAATTACTCACCCCAAATACCTTGAACGACCGCACTCTGGGGAAAAAAAATCCAAAAGGTAAGTCATTACGATTAAAACATACAAGTTCTTGCTTTAGGCCTATAAATTGCTTTACATTACGTAATCAATAAATCAGTTTTCAAAGTTATCGTCACTGTTATTAGTTTTGCATAATAGCGTCAAAGAGAATCATGACTTTCAGTTCTGAATACAATTGGTTGATCTGATGGCCTAAAACGTATTTAATGGATAATAAAGTATTGCATTACATTAGTTATACCTCACAGAAAAACGGTATATATAAATATATATAAATGGTTGAATAGCGACTTAGTTGTTCATACATTTAGCTGATGCTATGTAACAAACACTCGTCATTGTCGCCATAAGTAATGTTGCTAAAATGACCAACCAAAATAGAGCTATTTTATACAGAGTTGCTATAAAATGTAATAAAAGTTGCGATCACCCTTGCTCTTTCTTCGACATCTTTCCATTCCTCGTACAAACCTTCGGTTTTTAGGTGTTTATCCTGACGCAACAATTTTGACGTGAAATTTTAATCGTACTGTAGTGGGCGTTGATCCCCTCCTAATGGTTGGCTGTTTAGGTCTCACAAGTGCCTGACAGGACTTATTGACGTAACATTTTTGGACACTTGACACTATGTTTCACACTATAGTCAGCATAAATATTTCATAATATTGTTTATTTTCAAACACTTAGTAAATAATAACCATTAATTTGAAATATAACGTTAGCTACAAGATCCGGTTTCGCTTCAAGAAAACAATGCACCATGGGCACATGTATATATATTTATAGACTACTACTCAAAGGATTGTAATTAGTAAGACTTGTAATGCTTTTTTTTAAGACTCTTATGCTTATCAAGACTGCATTTATTTGATCAAAAATAGAGAAAAAAAAACAATATTACTGCAAAATGTTATTGCAATATGCAATGCTTTTTATATTTGAAAATACCCTAAAATATAATTTGTTCCTGTGATGCAAAGGTGAATTTTCATCAGTTGTTACTCTAGTCAGTGTCATGTGACATGATCCTTCAGAAATAATTCTAATATGCCAATTTATTGCTAGAATTTTCAGTGCTGGAAACAGTTGTGCTGCCAAATATTTTTTTGGAAACCTGCGATTCTTTTTTCAGGATTATTTGATGAATAACTAGTTAAAAAGAACAGCATTTATTCAAATTATACATATTTTCTAACAATGTAAATCCATGCTATTATTTTTTATTCATTTAACACATTCTTGGTGAATAAAAGTACTACTTTTTTTTTTCAAAAAAGGAAGAATAATAGGAACAATGTACTGACCCCAGACTTTTGAACAGTAGTGTAAATTGTTAGAAAATATTTCTGTTTTAAATAAATGCTGATCTTTTAACTTTTTATTCATCAAAAAGGCTTGAAAAGTTCCAAAACAAAAGTTCCAAAAAATAGTAAGCAACACAACTGTTTCCAGCACTGATAATGAATCAGTATATTAGAATGAGTCCTGAAGGATAATTTGCCAGTAAATACTGGAGTAATGAAGCAAAAACTTTGATCACAGAAATTAATTACATTTTTAATGTATATTAAAATAGAAGAACATTGTTTTACATCACAATAATATTTCACAATCTACTTTTTTCTGTATTTTGCAGCCTTTAAGAGAATCAAATACATTTTTAAAATCCATTTTTTTAAAATGTTACTGATCCCAAACATTTGACTCTGCAATGTGTGTGTGTGTGTGTGTGTGTGTGTGTGCGCGTATATAGATTTACACATATAAGGCATGGTCAAGGTTGAAAATATATGTTTATTAACATATTTGATTTTTTGGGATTACAGGTCAGAGAGAAGAAAGCTTTCAATGTGTGCATGAACTTAACGTGCTTAAGAAAGAAACACTGATGAGACGTGACAGACACACACTTCTTGAGGAAATAACAGCAATAATAGCAGTATTACATTATATCATCTCAGTGATATTTGAATTGCACAAAATAATGTCCACCAAAAATAAATCTGTGTCTAAAAACATGCTTGATGGACAGGCATACGTAAAAAGGGAATAGAAATAGAAGTCTCTTCTGGGCATTGCCATGAGTGCAACTAACTGCATAACTTCAGTTCAAGAAAGATGTTTGCACCATTTTGCAACTTCTGTCATCTCTTCTGCCATGGGCATTATTGTGTCTGAAACAGAGAAACAGGTAAGCATTTTTATTATTAATAAATAAAAGAACATATAGCATACGGACTGAAGTCTTCAAAGGATGTTTATTTCGTAATGAAACATGGGACTTCCGTGACATGGAATGTGTTACATTTCGATAAAATCTGTGCAATTTAGAACTTTTATTTTTAAAAAGTATAGAGACAAAGATTTGGGTGGGCTCTTATTTTGTAATTCCACATCAGATAATCCTGAAACTGTGCTGCTAGTACCGTGGCAAGGTGCACTCTCAATCTGAGGTGAAAGTGGTCTGTGCAATCTAGAACTTTCATTTTTATAGCTTCCTAAAGTAGAGACAAAACTGTGTATAAATAAGATTTGGGTGGGCTCTTATTTTGTAATTCCACATCAGATAATCCTGAAACTGTGCTGCTAGTACCGTGGCAAGGTGCACTTTCAATCTGAGGTGAAAGTGGTCTGTGCAATCTAGAACTTTCATTTTTATAGCTTCCTAGAGACAAAACTGTGTATACATCAGATTTGGGTGGGCTCTTATTTTGTAATTCCACATCAGATAATCCTGAAACTGTGCTGCTAGTACCGTGGCAATGTGCACTCTCAATCTGAGGTGAAAGTGGTCTGTGCAATCTAGAACTTTCATTTTTATAGCTTCCTAAAGTAGAGACAAAACTGTGTATAAATCAGATTTGGGTGGGCTCTTATTTTGTAATTCCACATCAGATAATCCTGAAACTGTGCTGCTAGTACCGTGGCAAGGTGCACTTTCAATCTGAGGTGAAAGTGGTCTGTGCAATCTAGAACTTTCATTTTTATAGCTTCCTAAAGTAGAGACAAAACAGTGTATAAATAAGATTTGGGTGGGCTCTTATTTTGTAATTCCACATCAGATAATCCTGAAACTGTGCTGCTAGTACCGTGGCAATGTGCACTTTCAATCAGAGGTGAAAGTGGTCTGTGCAATCTAGAACTTTCATTTTCATAGCTTTTTAAAAGTATAATATATATATATATATATATATATATATATATATATATATATATATATATATATATATATATATATATATATGAGAGCTATGGTAAAAATCACGTTCTAGATGAGCACTGCCATTGGGATCAGTTCGCTGACGCTTTTACCGTAATACGCAGTTTATGCGCGACCGTCGAAATAAAGTGGCGGCTAGATTGACCGTGCTTTCCGACTTGGCGGCTGGCCTGACTGCAGTGCCCCTGTGATGTGGGCGCTGTCCACACCTGTGGTGCTGAACAAGCAGGGCTCCGCTGTGCCTCAGTGTATTGAAATAACTGTTAAGTGTTTTGAACTCATTTTTATAAATCAACATTTAGGTTTCAATAGTTTTTGACTGGATAGCACAAAAAGAAATTTAAAAAGTTTAAACATGACTTGGAGGATGTGAAAAAAATTTAGGTACTCCAACCTGCACCTCAAAGTTACAATAGCTTTTCACTGGTTACGCAAACTAACCTCAAACCACATGAACGTTATTGTGCACTCTCCATACATACACTACAGCTCACAGCCTGTTTTAATAAAGACGCGACCCAGCCATGTGATATGGGCGCTGTCCGCACTTGTGGTGCTGAATGTGCACGTTCCGCTGTGCCCCAGTGCACTGAATAACTTTTGAGTATTTTAAACGTTCTTTGAATGTTTCTTCGAACACAACTTTGCAGCAAGATGTGTATGTTGTAACATGTAACATCCTTAGGTAACTTGCACTAACTCAGTTTCAGTATATTTTGAGTCGTTGCACAGACTGACCCAAAACAAATTGATCGTCATTGTCAGTAACTCGTTAAAGTTCATCGTCTCAAAATTTTGCCTCACCAACAGAGCATGGTGTGGCCCTGTGTTTATGTGAACTAAACTGTCACTTCACCTCTTTATGTGGAAAAATAACAAGCCCAAAAAATGCATGTAAGTGGACATGGCAACAAATGCGCGATTGACAAAGCAGCTTTACAAACATAAATTAAACACAGCAGAGCAAGACTACAGCTTAACGGTCAAACACGTCAATAAATCGCATGTTTAAGCAGAAAACAATGGAAAAGTAGCGCAATGGAATGTCAAAAAAAAAAATAAAATAAAATTTTAAGGTTTAGTGCAACCAAATAAACAAATCTACTGCATGGTTACACACGTTCGTTCACAGTACATTATTCAAAAAAGCATGTCCTGTATTAGCACAAATAATGGAATGATGATCCAGATTTTAAGTAGTGTTAGCTAAGGTGCAGTTACAAGAAATTCGTTTTATGTGTGTTCCATTCCACATTCGTTTTAAGGTATTCCACGCAGGCTACGCGGTCACAGTTAGATGCGTATTGATGCAGATTTTTTTTTTTTTTTTTTTTTTTTTTTTATTTATTTTAAGCAGAATTTGTATTTTTGTATTATTTTTTTCACCCCAAAGAAAGTGATGGGTCTTACCTGGCCACCCTTGAAAAAAGTTTTGGCTACGCCCCTGCTCATCATTGGGAAAACCTATAAATATGCACGTGCCCACAACTTTGAAACAGTAGCAGTACCAAGTTACGTGTGAAAAGCAAAATGGGACGATATAAGAAAGGGACAAAACTAAAAAGAACTGATGTGTGGGCAGAAGCAGGAGGAGTACAAAATGTTGTAAATGAGCTATGGAAAGCAGACATTTTAAACAGAGACACAAAATGTTCGTCAGAAATATGGAATCAGTTGTCCATGACCTTGTTTGGCGAGGATCTCAAAAAAAATCGTCACTGGTTATGGGTCACTTGGACCAACAACCGCAACAGCGTGAGAGACCGATTACATCTGGCCATTGAAGAAAACAAAGGGGCAATTCCAAGTTCTGGTGGGACAGATGAAATAAAACTACGACATAAAGGTAAGAAAATGAATATATTGTTCTTAATACTGAACTTTGCTACACCTACTATGAACATTTAAAGGCTGAAATGTGACTTTTATCATTTCATCAAACTTTTTTTTTTTTTTTTTTGTGAAACTTGTATCTGAACTGTAAACCATGCCTTTTATGGACATTTTACAGTTTATGTTACCATAGACGTTACCCTACACCTGTAATATGGTATTCGTTTTATTTGTGCAGATCTTAAAAAGGTCTTAAAAGGTCGTAAATTAAAAAAAAAAATGGAAAAATACTATTATTATTAATTTTTTTATTATTATTTTTTGTTTATTTTTTTTAGGTTTGCTCAATTCAATTTGATGGAATTTCACTATTATTTGAAATCTGTAAATTTTGAAAAAAAAAAAAAAAAAAAATCAATTAAAGTTCCCAATCGCATCTGTGCCTCTGTGTGCCCCAATATTCAAACGATTGATCTGGTTTATGCCATTTTAAGATATCAGTTGTAAGACAACAGTTAAGTTGTAGGTTATGTAGGACTTAAAAGAATCATTGTTTATTATTATTATTATTATTATTATTATTATTATTATTATTATTATTATTATTATGCTTCCATGAAAAAGTGGAGTTCAGTTATAAATTATAGTAATACAAAGTAAATATTTTATATTTAAATGCTATAGGCTGTTGTGACTTCAGCTTACATTCTCTTTTAAAACTGATGTACCACAGGTATGGCAGTGAGTGAAATAGCATGCCTGGAGCATGTGGAACCTGCAGATGATACAAGGAGTCTGGAACAGGAGAGTGACACAAAGCACCTGGACTCAGAGTCTGGTCTGCAACCAGAACACAATGCAACTGAGGCAGTGGAAACAAAACTAACAGAGGCTGGACCAAATAAGTGGCGAAAATGTCCAAGGATATGCAAAAAGTTTTCTATCATTTTGAATAGAAAACAGTGGAACAAAATCAGACCACAAAGTGTTTTCTCCAAATTAAGACAGCCTTGGACTCATTATTTATATAAACGGTTTAAAGAAAAAAAAATCCATGCTGCACACTTTCTTTCAAGTACCAACATGTAAAGGCTCCCCACAGCAGGAAAAAAAATGCTCCATATGTACACATTTCAGCCATCTGCACATTCCCCTTGTGCAATGCTAGATACAGCTTCAGGTTGAAGAAAAAAACAGCTACAATAGACAAACAGGTGAAAATCATGGTTCACCGAAGTGGAGAAATACAACATAAAATCACAGAAAAAAAATTTCGGCCAGCAACTAATCTAAAAAGAGGCAAGATTGCTAAACGTCTAATTCATGGACCTAGCCATTATTTTTACCGCAAACTTCGGTCAACCTCAAAAGAGGAACTTACGGCCGGAAACATAACCAACTGCCTGAACAAAAATGTTCTCAAAGTCATTGGTTCAGAGGTAAGAAGAAAGCAATGTCTCCATGATGATGTTTTGATGGAGATGCACCTCACACAGACAATACTCAAAGAGACAGACACAAAATTCTATAAAATTCCAGGATACGTTCAACACCTCAGTATTGAACCGTTTGGTGTGCATATGTACACAGAAACTGGCATCAGCATTCTTGTAGAACATTTAAGAAGCAGGTGTCCAGTTACTCTGTACCTTGATGCTACTGGTGGGCTTGTGACAAAACTTCCAAATCAGACAAAAAGAATACTTTACTACTCACTTACTGTTCCTGGAAGAGGTTGGGATGCACCCCCTCTCCCAGTATGTGAAATGCTGTCTAATGAGCATTCTGTGCCTCCAATTGCATTTTGGTTAATGCAGTTTACACTCCATTTGTCAAAGTACACACAACTCCACATCCATCAGATCGAAACTGATTTTAGCTGGGCTTTAATGCAAAGTGTCCTCCTTGCTTTCAATAAAGAGAATATCACCACCTATCTGGACAGAGCATATGCAATTTGCAGAGGGGAAAGAAGGTGGGACGAAATAAGACCTTACACTGTGCTGCATATCTGCTCTGCCCATGTTCTCAAAGCAGTTAGACAGGCAATTGCTAGGGAAGCCAGTGATAATGGTTTGAGAGACTTTGTCACCTTTGGATTTGCAAGACTACAAAATGCAAGTTCCCTCAGCGAGTCTGCAAACATCTTCAGAGCATTATGCACAGTCTTGTCAACTCCTAAATGCACAAAAACAGTCCAAGAGAGCCTGCATTTCATGAAGTGCCTCATTTTAAAAACCCAAGAGGGACCATTGGAAGACACAGTGCTGGAAGACTCTGAAACTGAATACTGTGGTGAAGAAACAAGGGACCTTAAGTCAATTCTGGGCAGATCACCATTCACTCCATTTTTCCATCGACTGTTGGAAGAGGTCAAAGAGCAGGCAGCAAAGGAGCCAGGGTCAAATGAGGAGAACCTATACTTCTGCCCAGGCATTAGTGACTTCCTCTTTCAAAATTATCTTGCCATCTTTCCCCTGTGGAGTGGTTTACTCTTAGGAAATTTAAAGAGGTATGTCTCCGATGAGAAAAACCTGGTGGCAAAGAGCAAACCAGAGAAAACACAAGACACAAATTGCCACGTAGAGAAGTGGTTTGGGATCGTAAAGCATTCCATCATTAAGGAAAAATGTGTTAGACCAGGAATATTTGTAAGGAAAATGCTTCTCTCCCTGCAGGGAAGGTATACAGAACACATTTTGCAACATAACCTCTCCCAAGAACTGCTGTTGAGACCTCTTCCAGCAAATTTAGTTTAATTAAAAAAAAAAAAAAAAAAAAATCCATATTTCATGTATTAAAGTTAGATATTGAAGTACAAACTGCTTTTCATCCTCTTATTCAGGCAATTGAGAGTTACTTCCGCACCATTCTTAATTCCTGTGATGCAACCACATTATACCACAGATGTCATTTTGCATGGCAAAAGGGAACAGATGGCTTACCAAGGGTTGAAAAAAGTGAGTGAAATTACAACAACTCTGTTTTTGATGCTACATATACATGAACACAATTGCTTTCATTTCTGATGGTCTGCAGGTTTTTTTTTTTTTTATTTATTTATTTTTTTTTTTATAAATTTATTTTGTAATTATTGTCACACAGGTGAACTTTGAGAAATACAATGGTGTGATCACTTTTGTAAACTGTAACCAAGTGCACTGGAAGTTTGTGGTAAGTGAAAACACTCACTCATTTTCATTTACAGTAATGTGGAAATATGTTCTGTACTATACGATAAAAAATCCAGGTATTGGTTATGCTGTGTATGTTTGAGCTTATTTTTGGTATGTCATATATTCATAAGAAATTTCTGTTTTTCTCTTTAGTATCTGCATGCCATGTCAAACACTATCTTTGTGATTGACCCTCAGCGTGGCACTGATGAAATGGAGGAAGCCAGACAGGCGTGTTATAGATTTGGGTACAATTGCCTGAACAAGAGGATGAAAAGCAGTTTGTACTTCAATATCTAACTTTAATACATGAAATATGGATTTTTTTTTTTAATTTAAATGTCCTATTGCTATTATGCTGTGTCACAACTTTGTGATGAAGGTATATTAGTCAAAATGTACAGTTCAATGTATTTCTTAAAATGTATTACTTTTATTTCTTAAAAACTAGGGAATATTTTAAAATGCGAAGAAACCAGCATGCAAAACAAGACTGGGTAAAAGTCAAATGGCAACCTGGCAAAATTAAACACACATTTCAAGCAGATGGCGCAAGCTGTGGAGTTTTTGTAATGCAGGTAATAGAATATTGGTTTACATTGTTTTTCTGTAGATCACCCGATAGAGCTTGGTGCTGGCAATGCCAAGCTCAAGGCTTTTATTTCAGTCTCTTAAATTGACTGTAAGTTGCTTGGGATAAGAAGTGTCTGGCACATGCATACATTAAAACATTGCTCTTACATTTTCCATAAGTAAACTGTGTGTAAACATTTCACTGCTGTCACTCCAGATGGCCAAGGTGGTGGTGGAGCAATTTCCACAAATTCCTGACAGCATCAACATAACTCCTACCAAAGAGTGGATGTGCCACTGCAGAAGAAAAATGGCGGAAGAAATTCTGCAGGCATCAGGTATTGCAAACAATCCTTAAAGCAGATGAACAACAAACTTGAAAGTACATTATGTATACTTTAAGTTAAGTTTACTTTAATAAAATCTTTCACATTTACATTCAAATAATTGCAGTGTCAAGGGAGGAGTATTGTTCGGTGTGCGGAAATGCTGAATCTCCCCAAATGGAAGAGCCCTGTATTTGGGTAAGCAATATCTATTTCACTTGCATGGCTTCTATTTATTATTTTTAAAACCAAGGGAAACAGTAAAAAAAAAAAAAAAAAAAAAAAAAAAAAGGAATATAAATGTTACTGTGTGTGTCCTGCTTTCTTAGGTTCAGTGTGAAAAGTGCAAGAGATGGTTTCATATCAAGTGCCTAAATCTTGCAGTCCCACAGGAAGACCAACCATGGTTTTGTTGTTTGTGTGTTTAAGTTTGTGTTAAGAGAAGATGTTCACTGTCTCTAAGTGTTCCTTGAGTTTGTTTTGTTTGGTTTTTATGTAAATCCATGCGTAAATTCATGCAGTGCCACCGTATGGTTAATGTTGCTTATAATGCATTGTGTTTGGAAAAGAAAAGAAAAGAAAAAAAATCTGTGATGTATCTGTAATAAAGGTAAAAAAAAAAAAATCACTCAAAACCTTTTTCCATTTTTTCTAAATCAACAGTGCAGGAGACTTCATAAAAAATATGTCTTTTTGGCTAAACATTACAGTTTAGAAGTTAATTTTGAAAAACTAATCAGTCTATTAGAAGCCTATGTCCTGTTTACAGGCTATAACTGGAATTTTTGAAGTTGATTATTCATCGTTAAACAAACTGACTTCAATAATTAAAAAAAACTACATACAGATGCTACTCTACCAGAATGCGTAGCTGCAGAACTGCAGTGCCGACAGTATTTTGCAACTTGTTTGGGAGCAGTGTGACCCTCTTTTCAAAAGTTATTGAACTGGATGCTGTGCCATTGAAGAACCCAACAGAATACAGTGATGGTAGATATTCAACATATAGAGAAAATAATTGCACATTAAAGGCTTGTAGTATGTTCTTTAGGGTCAAATAAATATTTTGCAACTTGTTTTGGAGCGGTGTGACACTCTTTTCAAAAGTTATTGAACTGGATGCTGTGCCATTGAAGAACCCAACAGAATACAGTGATGGTATAAATTAAACATCTAGAGTTAATAATTGTATATTAAAGACTTGTAGTATGTTCTTTAGGGACAAATAAATATTTTGCAACTTGTTTGGGAGCGGTGCCACCCTCTTTTCAAAAGTTATTGAACTGGATGCTGTGCCATTGAAGAACCCAACAGAATACAGTGATGGTATAAATTAAACATCTAGAGTTAATAATTGTATATTAAAGGCTTGTAGTATGCTTTTTATGTTAAAATAAAACAATTTTCACCATGTTCTAGAATAGTCCATCAAGCCTTTTAAAAGCTATTGAAAGAAATGTTGTTTAATTGAAGAAACCAATCCAACACATTATGAAGTAATAGAAATTGACTACATAAAGAAAATTACTGCACAATAAAGAGTTGTAGTATGTTTATTAGGGTTAAGTTAAGATTTTCCAATGTCTTCAGAAACAGTCCATCAAGCCTTTTAAAAGCTATTGAACTTAATCTTGTGTCATTAAAGAAACCACAGTAATTAATACAGTAGTAGCAAAAAATAATAATAATAATAAAAAAAATAAAAATAATAAATAAAAAAAATAAATAAATACACCTGAGGCACAAATAGTTTATTAAATATATAAATCATAAATGTGTCATATCAACATGCCTTTGAACGTTTTAAATAAAAGCAAACAGCGCTTTTCAGCTCAAAAGTGTCTTTAGCAACTTGCCATAAAAGGTTCATGCAATTTGTAGACGGTCCCTCTGGTGGTGATGACGTCACATCATTCCATAGGCATGAACGTGTTTTTCAGCCTTCTAAAAACATTGACTTCTGCAGAAAAATGGATTGTAGATACTGCTCATTATAGTCACTAATGAAAATTAATTGTAAGTATCCTTTTTAAATGCATATTAACACAGCTATTGAACACGTAAGTCCGAATGTGCGAATATGAAACCAACTTTACCGCAGTTTCTTTCACCACTGAACACGCGGGTTGGGTTATTTTAACCCAACCGGTTTGTTTATTTTTCCACTTCATCGAACTTTCTGGATTCTTCACTCGTCTCCTCGTCAGGCGGTCACGCAGTTCGCAGCAAGCAGGATTATACGGTAAGTAAACATGATTATATGATTATTTACCTTTATTTTTTAATAAGTTGTGGTTTAAAGCACAGTGTTTTCACTGTTTAATGCAATATTTGATATGTCGCTGTGCGGGGTTACCGTTTTATTCTGTGAATGATTAACGAACGTTAAGTAGCAGCCTATAGTGAGGTACTTTTTTGCCTCAACAAACTTTACCGCTTTACCGTTAAATAAAAGGTGTGTGTGTGCACGTGCAAAGTTTTATTTATATACAATACACATGTCCCTTTTTTAACGCTTCATGAAAACAGGCATATGTTGGAAATACGGGGTAAGTTCGATATATCCGTCATTTTTATGTTGTGCATTTTTTCGTTCTCTTTTTTTCCTCAGGTGACGTTAGCTGCATTAGCTACGCTATGCCCCTTACTTTAATTACTTTCGTGGTGTATAAGCAGTGGTGTAGTGCAGGCTTCCTTTGAAATATGTTTGATGATTGCGCCTAAATGCGCCCGCGCCCGCTCCGTCCTCTCCTCCACCCACATGCTGCCTATTCATACGCGAGTTCATGTCAGGGGAGGCTCTGACACAGAGAAAACCCGACCGATTTAATCAGAGACTGCGGAGAATCACGTCCAGACGTCAGTAAGTTATTCTTTTCAGCGTGTATTTGCATTCGGGGCGTATACCCACTTCTCCAGACACCACGACGCCACTGTTTATGAGGTCCTTTTACTCTTCCTCTATTTTGTGAATGTTTGAGTTGCTTTACAAACTAGGAGACTAGTATAAAAATTAAATGGGTATGCAGTCTGATTTTTTTTTTAAACATAAACAGTGTCGATTCTGCCATTCAGAATGGAGACTGATTGACATAAATGCAGTTCAGTGGTGAGGTGCTAGCTTGGGTTGCCTTTGCCAACCATACCGTTTAATATAGAATCGTGTCACAATTAAGACATCAAAGCAGTGGTCCATTTTAAAATCATAGTATGCAAGAACACCATGTTTGACAAACGCTCCAGTGCATAGTTACAGTATTTGTGTTCTAACGCTGAAGATCGCCAAAGTTTTACAACAATTTAATCAAACTGGTTTAATTTGGCACTACTGCACAAAACGTTTAAAAAAAAAAAAACGTTTAGGAGATCTCGCGATATTAAAATGCTTGAGAAGCTTTCTCGCAATATCAGCATAATAGAACTGATCTGTTTAAATGATTGTGCTGGATGTAAACCCATTAACCTGCTTTCTATATAAAATAAGTCATTGTAAAAACAATTTTGTGAAATTCTAATTTTCTAAATCTGAAATTTCATTCTAGATATGTGAGATTCCTGCTGGTGAAGGTGAACAGCTTTGTAATAGAGAAGTTGAAGGAAAGGCAGCTTGATACCTTGGTTAAAACCTTTGAAGGTAAGTTATATCGTTCAGTAACATTCAATAACCATGATTTGTTTTAGAATTTGATCTTTTCATTAAAATAATCATAGTTACTGGTATGACAATAAAATCAAACAATCAATCTAACATTTAAAAGCTTAAACTTATTTAACCACATTTGTGTGTGTGTTTTTTTTTTTTTTTTTTTTTTTTTTTCTCAAATTTTATCAGATTTCACAAGACTTCAGGAAGCTACATCCAGAGGCAGACTTTTTGTAGACTGGGCTACAATTCCAGACCAAATTGTTGCCTATGCCCAGCAAGATGGAAAGGTGCATTAAGAGCTGGGTGACATGACTTCAGGTGAGGTATTTCTTATAATATGTCAATCTATAGAAACAAAATTCAACTGTATTTGATACATCAACTGGTAAATACAATGGTACAGTAACACTTAACTAGTTGCTTATCAGTTTGTGTATTGTCTACTTATAAAGTACTTATAAAGCACATACTGATGCCTTATTCTGCATGAGCATATTCTACATCCCTGAATCCCACCCCATACCTAAACTTAACCTGCAGTAGTTGAATGGGGGTGGGGATTCATTTGCATTAATACCATTATAATTTTTATTTATTTTTTTAATTATAATTTCATTATTTAAAGGAACGAAGAATTTTTCCTATGAAAGTGTTTCAGTGTGTTGTTTTGATTATGAGATAAGTTATTATTCTTATGGTTTAGATGTTAAAGAGGAGAGTGCTTTCAAAGTCCTGGCCATTCTGGAGGAAGAGTCCACAGAACCACAACCACAGAATTCTGGAAGGCATTCATTGACAAACAAACCTGTAACTTTTGTTTTTACTTTCTCTCTCTCTCTCTCTCTCTCTCTCTCTCTATCTCTCTCTCTCTCTATATATATATATATATATAAAAAATTTATTTTTGGAAATGCAAACTGACTAAAAATGTGCAGTTTGAAATTTTCTTCTTTCTAAAATGAGCATTTTTTCAGGCCTAAGTGTCTTCAAGACTAAGTGTTGTATAATTAACAGGTGGGGACCAGCATGGTGGATTTGTGCCTTGGGGACGAGACATCGACATCCCAGACCTTCGCCATTGTTATGGGCCGTACCACTGAAGCAGACTCGTTGCCTGGGAATTTCTCCAGCTTGCAGTATATTATATTGATGGACATAAGTCTTCATGTGTGAATTTTTTAAGGCCAACAGTTTTTTCTGGCCACTTGTAACATGTTTTAAATTGTCATATGTATTGTCTGGTGGACACTTTGTTTGGCTTAGTTTTAATAGCACAATATTTGGAACGATTCTCATGTAGTAATAATTTTTGAGTGTTCTGTTTTTCAACCCAGCATTCTGGGTCAAATGGTTAAACCCAGCACTTGGGTCAAAACAACCCAACGCGTGTTCTGTCCCATAGTTACCTAGCAGCTGGGTTAAGGTTGGGTTATTTTTTAACCCAGCACTTTTTAGAGTGTAGCTTTATTAGGGCATGTCCAAATTAACTGACCCACGTCCCCGCAATTAAAGCATTTCATCTTTTTCGTTGTGGCGTAAATAACAATCACAATCATCAATTTTAAGATGCAGTGATAAGTTGAGTTCTTCATCTTCTTTTAAGATCATGAAGAGAAAACGCCGGAAAGATACCACATGCTTTAAAAGAGGGGACTTACAGCCAATTGGTATCATCTTGATAGGTGATACTACAGTAGTTTACCATATCGGGACATGATTCTCACTAAAGATTCTCACTAAAGGCGGAACATTAGACAACAAAACTTTCTTAGATGGCATGGAAAGCGGGAATACCGGAGTAAAAAGGTTATCAATAACTATACCAGCCTCAACTAACTCATTCGCTTTCTCAACCAAGCTAAGAAAAACCACAGTGGCACTGTTCATCCTGGAAGCTGACATGATGTGTTCACACCCCACGACCTCACCTATAGCTAGGCAACAGTCTTCCACACTCACCGCAGACGCCACTTTCACACCATGACGCCGCGTGAGCAGCGAGCAGCAGCACACGGCCCGACAAGTCAACTGAGTAAAAAACGCTTAAAAACACAAGCCCAAGCACAGTGACGCAAGAAAAAGAAAAGAGAAAGGGTTCACTCACAGTCGCCACCCGCACTCACAGCACTCCACCTGCTCGCGCTCACACTCGGACCGGAAGTGAGAGAGAGAGAGAGAGAGAGAGAGAGAGAGAATTGAATTTGACGAAAATATTTATTTATTTACAAATAGCCAAACACATTATTTCACAAAATCACACCACAATTTGAAAAAAAAAAAAAAAAAAACATAAAATTAAAAACAAAAATATAGTTCCCCATCAACAACTGTACTCAAAACATCATGACTACACCATTTCAAATCAAAGGTAGAAAGATCACTCATAACTTTATAAAATCTAAAGTCAACCAAAATCTTGCCTTAAGTAAAGACAACAATGACATCGTCATTGCCCCTTTGCTCCATTTGACTTTTCCTACTCTGCAACACGTTCTCACTACCAACTCGTCACATATTGATGCTTGGGCAGGACCACTTTGGCATCACTTCTGGATGCTCAGGGTACCCCTTTAGCATCATTTTTCAACGTGCAGGGTCCTCCAGTATATAAGAAACCCTTGCCGTTAATGTGCTGACGTGAAAGGCACTGGGGATTTTATCATCACGATTGAATTATATATTGGGAAATAATATTGCTATTAATGCATATATGTTGGGGTGTGATTTTTATTTTTTTCAACACAAGCAGTCAAAACAGTTTCATTTATATTACACTATTTACACATTTAACCCAACCTCTGCCCCTAAACCTAACCATTTGTCTACAAAACACAAAATATAACAGGCAGATACTGCAGTCTGTCTGGGCGTAAATTCAAAAAATGCTTTTATACTGCTTGTTTATGGTCAGCTTTTGCAATAAATACCTGTGACTGTACTTATATTAGCCTGTTGCGTGTTTTATATTGTTCAGAAGTGGGTAGGTTTAGAGTAGGGGTGGGGTAAGTGCTCCAATTAAAGTATACATTTATATAAAATAATTTCTATTTTTACAAATGCATGCAAACCATTAAATTAACACAAACAACTGAAAACAATGGAGGACCCTGCATGTCGAAAAATGAGGCTGAAGGGGTCCTGACCAGTCGTCAATATGCGACAAGTTGGGAGTGAGAACGTGTTGCATGTAGCTTGCCAATTTGGCTTGCCCAAGAATAAAATTAAATAACTGAAACTTTACACACTTTCTTTGCACATATTTAAAACCAAAAATAAATGTTTCAGGATAAAAATGCAAACAAAAGTTTGAGCCTGAAACATTGCATGAAGGCATGAAACACATAAAAAAAATAATAATAAATAATAATAATAATAATAAAATAAATTAAAAAACAGACGTAAACGTTCTTTGTTGAAGAAAACAACCCGAACACTCTTCAAAATTTGGTTGAATTAACAAACAAGGAAAAGGATCTTCACTGTCAGGGACAGTGGTCCCTAAAAAGAAGTCCTCTAAAATCATTTTTTCTTCATCCGTGAAAACCTAATTTAACCTAGTCAAAAAACGAGTAACTGAACAAACAGATCTTAAACCCAGTTTTCCAGTAACAGCTTCTACATTCTTAAAATAAGGCCCTGTTAAGCATAATAAATGACTTAAAACAAAAACTCTAACAAAAACAAAAATGGTTCCAAATCTTAAATCTTCTTTGGGTAAAAATAAAACACTCCGCGGAATCCAATGAAGTTTGCCCCAAAAAAAGTCAGCAAAAACCTTTGAATCTTGAATCTCAGCCATCAATTTCACAGGAGGATCAATACAAACCAGTCTGTACCATAAAAGTGAAGCAGCCAGATTATTTACAATGAGTGTTCTACCCCTGTAAGACAGATTGGGTAGAATCCACTTTATTTGTCTAAATGACCTTTAACTTGTACTTTAACGTTGTAACAATCCGTCCTATTTTTTTTTTTTTTTTTTTTTTTTTTTTTTTTTGTATAACACCATCATCTCCTAAGAAAACCCCAAGATATTTCAAACCCCACCTATTCCAACATAAACCAACATAAAAGGAAGAATTGGTTTTGCTTCATTCCAATCCCCTGATAAAAAGGCCTCACTTTTTTTTCCAGTTTACTTTCTCTGATGACCACTTTCCAAAATCCTCTGTCAGTTTAGATAAAACATTTATATCACTTTGTTTATTAATCATTATTAGAAGGTCATCAGCTTAAGCTGATAAACAAAAATTAACATCACAAGTGGTACTGTAAAGCCATCTAAATTCTTCCATATTCTTCTTCTCATGACTAAAGAATTACTTCGATGGTGCATCCATCTGATCAGTACTTTAAAAATGGGCACGGACTAATGCTCCTTGTGCCTTATGTTCCAAAACCTCTTTAAGTTAAACTGTTTTCTTTAAATAGGTTTCTAAAAAATTACTATCAATTGGAGGTTTGACTCAACTTTTGAAAATCCATTAATTGTCTTTCAAGCAAATCTAAAGAGTGATTTCATTCTTTTGTGACATTTCGAGTGTATTGTTGTGTAAATGGTTTTGTCTGAACCTTGCCATAGTCCCATCATTGTTGTAGAGATTTAGAAGAAGACTTTGTCTCCTTAAAAACCTTCCTAAAAGATTTAAACAGTTCAATAAACAAATGGTCATTTAAAATACTTGTATTAAAATGCCAGTATGCACTTTTAGGTTTTACTGAATTTAAAATAAAATTACAACTTACCAAATTATGATCAGTAAAAGACAAAGGTGTGATAAAACATTTAATAAACATATTCAAATGATGCTTGAAAACATAAATCTGCCTATAATCTAGCCAGCAATAAATAATTATCACGTGCATGAGCCCATGTGTATTGTCTTTCATTAGCATTCATAACTCTCCAAATGTCACATAAATCATATTTCTCAATTAAATGAATTAAGTGCTTGCGTGAAGCCATATGAGGTTCAACATGATTTCTGTCTTTGTCAAGTTCAGTACAATTAAAATCACCACCCACAAACAGAAAATCCTCAGTACAGCAACCTTTTAACGAAATAAATAATAACGAAATAACCATTCTATAGGTGCAGTGAGAGTATAAACACAAATAAGAACAAACACAAAATTTTCATAAACAGCTCTAACTTCTAACATTCTGCCTTTCACAATTTCATCTACATAATATGATATTGGCTTAAAATTCTTACTAAATAAAACAGCAACCCCACGACTCACATTTGAATAATGACTTAAAACAGATAGCCCATTAAACTCTTTCATCCAGTCAACCACGTTATCCATACCATGATGAGTTTCTTGTAAAAATGCTGTCTATTTTCTTTTGCTCAATTTCTTCAAAAATCTGTGCTCTTTTCATTTAGAGTTATTCGCACCATTAACATTCATAGAAGCAATATGTACTTCACTCATAACAAAAAAAAAAAAAAAAAAAAAGAAGAAAAAACACAATTCACCACACAAAATGAGAAGATCATTCTTTTTCTTCATATTATCCAACCTCATTATTTAGGGCGCTGTTTACATTCCGCACAATTTTCTTCAACCTGTACACTTCTTTGTTGGTAAAAGAACCACTAGCCATAATTTTTTTTTGCTTGATCAAGAAATTGCTTTAAGTCAAGAAAAAACCCTCTTACGCCCCTTTTATATTTGTTGACCTGAGGAAAAGTTTTATGTCCTCAAGACCATAACTGCGAGCAGTAGGTTCACCTTGTGAAAAACTCACACTGCTTTCAGACGAGTCACTGTCACTTTCTATATCTTGCATTGACTCATTTTGTAATTCAACTGTCTTACTTATTTTAGCATCTAACGACTTGCTTTTTATCTTTCTTTTTTGAGGAGTCTTAAAACAAAGCTGCTCTTGCTCTGATGTTAACTGTGCTTCCTCATCCATTACACTTAATTGATTTTTTCACCATTTGTACCCTCCTTTTTACCTTCTGAAGGAGAAACCAAAGTGTCAGAGACACCTGAATCAGTAATTGTAGATAAAACATTAGAATTCGACTCAACTTGGTCAGTTCGAGATGAAGCCGCCTCAACTTCTTCTTTATCACAGCTGAGTCTGCTTCCTGAACTTCCACCTCGGATCCTTCTTATTTCCTTCCTCTCCCTCAGTGTTTTTATTCAGACTAAATTCCGAATTAAATGTTGCGTATTTCCACATCCACAACATTTGACTTTTCCAGTAGTGACGAAAATAGCATAGCTAAAATCATCAGTTCAAAAATTCAGTGTTAAGTCTAGATCAGCATCATCTGGAATAATCATGTAGACAAATCACCTGAAAGAAACAACATGTTTCAATAAAGGTGATTCACTACTGATTGGAATGTTTTTATAGGGGACACCAATTTTCCATAGCGTGTCAAAGCTTGTGTTAGAATTTCAACACAAACAGAAGGTGGCACATTAGAAAGAGTAACCTTTTTAGCTGGCAAAGAAAGTGGGAGAACTGAAATAAATTCTCCATCAATACCAAATCCCCACTCTACCAAATCATTTGCCTTGTCTACACTACCCTTGCAAAAAAAGAAGTTTAAGTGTGCTATTAGTGTACTTCTTTTAAACTAAAATAGGGAAGTATACTTTTAGTCTACTTTTTATGTGCTTCTCAGAAATATACTTGCAATAACATTTAAGTAAACTTGACGTATACTTAGAAAACATCTAAATATATTTAAGCTATACTTGTGCTCCTAGAATACGTGTTTTCATTGTTACGGTACAGTCTTCTGTACATTTCCAAAAAAAACAGAAGAAGAAAAAGTGAAGAAGAAACTGAAACAACAGATGCTTCCACATGTAATCTTGATCATCAGACATAAAACAGCATTAAAACTGTGTAACGTTATAGAATAAAATGCTGACCACTGAAGAGGTAATAATGATTGTCAAGCTTTGGGGTGACTTTATCTACGTTTTGATTATATCATTCTGAATCTAATTCATAGTCTTTTGTTCAGCTTTTTTATTCAAAATGTTTATTTTTTTTATTTATGAAACTTACCCATATTCAAGTATTTTAAAAAAAATAATGCGTGTAGCTAGAATAAAATGTTTTTGTTTACAAGCAGATACCCCTGATCGTGAGCAAACTCAAACTCTGTGCTCACTGGGACGACATGCTTCTGAATAACAGATAGCACACGGCCCTCAAAATAAACTAGCAAAAACCAACAACAAACGAACAACAATCAAAGAGAGAAAATATACAGAGAAAAGAAAAGCTTCACTCACACCACTCTGCTCCAGGCTCACACCCCTCCACACGCTCAGCACTTGCACCAGAAACAAGCGAGAGAGAGAGAGAGAGAGAGAGAGAGAGAGAGAGAGACAGAGAGAGAGAATTTTTGAATTTTAACAACTCTTTTATTGCACAATTTTCAACAATTCACAACAAAAACACACCAATCAAATAACACTGATCATTATAACAGACAAGAAAAAATTAAAGAGTCGTCCACAAGGGAACAGATTGCATCATTGTAGCACCAGACAGTTTGAAAAGACATCAAATCCTTCATCATCTTATAAAATTTAAAATCTACCCACACTCTTGCTTTTATCCGGTTCTTAAAAATAGATACAATTTCACATACTTCTTCACCTTCTACTTTGTTTCTCCTACTTATATACACTGCCATTTTTGCTTCACCCACCAAAAAATTTAAAAGCTGTGATTTCTTTTTGTTCTTTGCTGAGTACCGATAACCCAAAATAAAGTTTTGAACATTAAAACTTTCATTCAACTTATTAAAAACAAATGTAAGAAAATTAAATAAACAATTGAGTCTTAAACATTCTGTAAAACAATGAAAAATTGTTTCTCTTTCCTCACAAAATGGACATAAATCGCTAACATTGGGATTAATAACATGAATAAAAGAATTGACAGCAACTGCACCCTGTACAATTCTCCATTGGAGATCCCCCACCTTTTTATCCAGAGGAGGTTTATAAAAAACTCTCCACTCCGGCTTTATACTTTGATCAAACCCCAATTTACCTCTCCAAATATTTCCAACTCTTTCATTTAGAATTTTAAAGTTTAAAATTTTAACAAAAGTTTTGTACATTTTCTTACCATCAATCTCATTAAAAATGAAACCTTCTACATTTTTAACCAGTTCTCCACTCGCACCTTCAAAATCAGGGAAAATATATATTTCTGGAAAAGGGTCTCTCTTGTTGGGAACCACTTTCCCTTCCCCATAACTTCTAAGGAGAGACAATTCTTCCATCGTAAGTTTCTCTTTTAAAAAAATTAACAATTTTTCAACTAGTCTAAGAGAAACAACCCCAATACAAGAAGCAACCTCCTTTGCATTGTTTAACTCAGAGCCTCCAGCCTCTATTAAATGACACAGTTTGACTTTCTTTTTTTTACACATAGCACTTTCAAAGTTCCATGACATTTCATTGGACATATCCAGTCTGGCTCCACAAATCATTGGTTCCTCCAGTAACCAGTGTAAAGATGATCCACAATCTTCTCTCCTTTTCCTGAAAAAACTCCACACCTTAAAGAGCCCTTTATAAAAAGATGGTAGTCCATTCAGTTGGATCTTTCTTGAGTCCATTAGAAACAGAGCAGAGTCCAAACCCAATCCTCCAGCCTGATTCAAAATAAAATTAGTAACTTCCCTCCACACAAGGTCTCTTGGTCCAGTTAAAAATCTTTGTATAAACTGCAAACGAAAGGTTGCTCCTCTGCTGGCCAGGTGTACTAGTCCTTGTCCTCCTTCCTCCCCTGGGGAGAAAAAGGACACTCTGCGGTACCCAATGGTACTTAGTCCAAAAGAAATCCACTGCAACAGCTTGTAGTTTTGCTAAGAGTCCATTAGGAGGGTCAGTGCAAGCCAACCTGTGCCACAATGCTGAAGCATTGTTAATAACGATTGTTAATAACGATGACCCGTCCTCTGAAAGACAATTTAGGCCACAGCCACTTCCATTTTTCCAACCTTCCCTTCATTTTTTCTAAAGCTCCCTCCCAATTCTTTCGCATCATAGACTCATCACCCAGATATACACCTGAATACTTAAAACCATCCTTCTTCCATTCCAACCCACCTGGTAAACGTGGAAGTGATTTACCCTCCCACTCTCCACAAACAAAAGCTATACTTTTAGCCCAATTTACTTTGGCCGATGATAAAATTCCAAATTCATCAATTATTTCTTTTAAAACATCCACCTCTTTTTGATTACTTACCAACACCACTATATCATCAGCATAGGCTGATATTTTAATTTTAAAATCACAGCGAGGTATACTCCAGCCGTCAATCTTTTCCCTTATTCTTATTAACAAAGGTTCAATCGCTAGAGCATACAACATCCCAGACAAAGCGCATCCCTGTCTTATGCCCCTTGTAATTTTAAAAGGAGCACTCAGACCACCATTAATTTTAAGCACACTTTCAATGCTTCTATACAAAGTCCCAATCATTTTAATAAAAACCGTGTCAAAACCAAATTCCCTTAACGTCTGCAAAAGGTATCTATGTTCAACCCTGTCAAATGCTTTCTCTTGGTCTAAGGAAATAAGACCAACATTAAAATCCAATGCTCTAGAAAGTTCTAAAATGTCTCTAATAAGATGAATGTTGTCAAAAATTGATCTATCAGGAACACAGTACGTCTGATCCACATGAACAATCCAACCAATTGCTTCCCTTAACCTATTAGCAAGAGCCTTGGAAAAAACCTTGAAATCAGAACATAAAAGAGACACAGGCCGCCAGTTCTTTATATTCCTAAGGTCACCTTTCTTAGGGATGAGGGTGATCACTGCCCTTCTGCAACTCAAAGGCAACAAGCCTCTAGACAAGCTGTCATTGAGTGCATCGAACAAGTCATCCCCCACCACTGCCCAGAATGCTTTATAAAACTCTACAGGAATGCCATCGATCCCCGGAGCTTTTCCGCATTTCATACTATTCAGGGCATTGTACAGTTCCTCTTTCGTGAGCGGCTTCACCAGTTCACCATTTACTCCTTCAGGAACCTGAGGTAAACCCTCATAAAAGCAACTGGCTGCTTCTTCCTCCACCACCTGTTCACTTTTATACAGTTCTTCATAAAAGGCCACTGCTACTTTCCTGATTTCTTTAGACTCTGTAATTTCCTTTCCAGACTCAGACAATAAAGAATGCATAATTCTATTTAGTCCATTCCTTTTCTCTAAGCCAAAGAAGAATTTGGTTGGACTGTCCAAATGTGCTGCACACTGAAATCTAGAGCGTACCAAAGCGCCCTGTGCCCTGATGCCCAACAAATCATCTAAAATTTTATTTTTTCTTTTAAGAGCTTTAACACGCTCCTGATCTTTTCCAAATTCTAAAGAATGTTGCAAATCTAAAATATCCTTCTCTAGAGCTTCTACCGATTGGGAAATGTCTCTTGAAGCATTGAGCGTATGCGTACGGCACAGTTGCTGTATTTGTATTTTTCCAACATCCCACCATTGCTGTAAAGAGACATACGACGCCTTTGTACCTTTAAAATGATTCCAAAAAAACTTAAAAGCATCACAAAAAGAGTTGTCAGACAACAAATTAGTATTGAAGTGCCAATAAGCACTTTTTGATTTAACATTGTTGATAAAAATATCACATTTTACCAGACAATGATCAGAAAAAGCCACAGGTAAAATTGTACAACCTTTAATGGTATTGAAATGTCGTCCATCCACAACATTTTCCACTTTACATGAATCCAGACTCATATTTTTCTTAAACAAAATAGCAACTCCTCCACTGATGTTAGTTTTGTGGCTCATAATCACTTCTCCATCCCATTCTATTTTCCAATTATTTTCATTCTGAAAGTCAGCGTGAGTCTCTTGAATGAACATAATGTCAATATTTTTTGTTTTATTGTATCAAAAAGCATTGCTCTTTTCTTCTGATCCCTTGCTCCATTTAAATTAACACTACCCAGCCTTAAATTACTCATTGATGAATCAATGAAAAAAAAAAGACTGAGTATACCAGAGGCAAAAAAATAAACAAAAAAGAATAAAATTTAAAACACTGCTTTTTCATTGTGCAAAGTGGTTGTTCTTAACTTTTGAACCATTTTCTTCAGTCTGTAACCCTCTTGTTCTGTAAGACTCCCTATCCCTTTTTCTTTCATTGAGATTCTTGCTGATTCTATAAATAAATCACGATCAGGAAAGAAAGCCTCTACTTGTACTCCTTTCATCCCTTTTGTTTTTTGCAAGAACTCCTTAATTCTTGCAGAGGTGTACACATTCCTTTCAGACCTCCTGAGAGAAACTGAATCAACTGAACTTATAGATTCATTCTCACTTTCTGAGAAAGAATCATCTGAATTACTGCACTCAGAAGTCACTCCCTGATCCACATCTTTCACCTGTTTTTTCCTGAACCTGTTCTTTTCTTGCTTTTTTCCCCCTTCTCTTCCCATTAGTTTTCCTTTTCAATGTTGGTGTTTTGAAAAAACTATCATCATCCATCATATCTACATCCTTAATGATTTCAAGTTCACCATTGCTATCAATGACAGTATTTCTAGCTTCAGTTTCCTCACATCCTATCTTTTGTTCTTTTCTCTTTGTCACATTTTCAGACTTAGCTCCTTGCTCACTCCCGTCACTGTCTTTGCCCTCTTTATCCTCATTTAAGCCTTCATCCTGTACATGCTGAGTTTCATTCTCCTTTTGAATTTCACCATCTAAACCAACCATAAGCCGCTTCATTTGCCTCATTGCCCGGACAGTCACGTACAATATGGTTTTCCTGACCACACTTAAAGCACCTCATAGCCTCTGAAGTTACATAAATGTTGTAATCAAAGTCATCAATTCTGAATTTCAGAACAAGATTAAAATCTTGTCCATTATTCAGAATCATGTACACCTGTCTCCTAAATGTAACCACATGTTTTAATTCAGCAAATTTGCTGTTCAAAGTGATCTTTTTAATCTGCGACACAATCTTTCCATGTCTAACCAATTCCCTAACAATCACTTCATCTTTAATGAAAGGTGGAACGTTAGACAAAACAACCTTTTTCGCTGGTTGCATTAGTGGCATCACCACCGTATAAGCGTCATTTAGAACGATTCCGCTTGTCACAATCTCATTAACTTTATTGACGTCGTCTAAAAACAGAACAATTGCACTGTTCATTCTCGCCGCCGATAAGACACTTTTATGTCCAACAACTTTAGCCACAGCTAGGCTACATTCCTCCACCGAACAGCGTTCCGCTGGAACAACTTTAATGCCATGCCGCCTGGTTAGCTGTTCCAGCGAAACCCCTCCAGACGCCGCCATCCCACTCAGCAAACGCTGACCGTCAGCGCCCCACCCCACTCCAAGAATACCACTCCACAAACAAACCTCCAGATACTTTCTTAGAATCGATAGAAAAGATAGAAAAAAAAACTCACAGACAAACCGCTCGCACTCCTCACACACCACGCACCGCTCACTCGCTCCCGCATGCGCACACACAGAGAGAGAGAGAGAAAGAGAGAAACAATATATGCCAAACATTGTGTGCGCAAAGTATTTATCTGAGATTATAATATCCCTTTTTGTGAAGAAAACTGACATTCATCAATGGACATGACATGTAGCCTACCTTAAATTGTAGAAACTAGTGAAAGAAGAAGTACTATAGAGATATAAATATATTAAGATAAAACAGTGTAAAAATAAGCTCACATAAGTGGTTTTCAGATCTTGTTTTATTCTTGTTTAATGCAGAATGACACTCAACACATAAGAATCTAAATAAGTGTTGTTTGCTAAGCATCACTTTTGCTTACACTTGAGGTCAAAGGCTTTTCATAAATCTCTAACCTTACAGTTTTTCTTAATTGCGTAGGCATTAAGAAACATTATATTAGCCACATATCATCAACCTCAGACCATTGACTTAAAGATTTCCTAAAACTATTCACAATATTCGGTAACATTTTAGAATACAGTTCCATCTTTAGTGAATAACTACACAGGAACAAATGACTAATGGACTATTAACATTCTAGTAACTACTTATTGACGAACAAGAAATTCTGATTAATGAATCAGTAAGTAATAGTGCTCAGTTGAATGTAATAGTTCACTATTAGCTAATCAGTAACTACTATTTTTTCATATCTCCCAAAGAACTACTAAGGACTAATATTAACAATATTCTTGTGTTTCACTGTTCACTGTTTGAGTTGTGTTTCAACTCTAAACACATATTCAGCTCTTAACACCATCACAATCACCACAACCTGAAGTTCTCACCATGTTAACACTAGTGTGCAACATTTGAACATGACAGTGAGAAACACAATATGTGTAAAGCATATGTGAATTTATGTTAAAAAAAAAAAAAACCTGCATGTTCAGTAATTGATTCTTTTCATCTATACTAACTGTAATCATGTCTGTAAATTGCAGTAGTATTATGCTGCAAATAATACCAAAATACACATTTAGAGATGAAATCTTATTCATTAAAGTAAATGGTTAATGGTCCTGGTTCTTCTGCTTTTATTGATGCTTTTTTGAAGACTTTTTTTTTTTAACAAAGCACCTGAAGAAATAGTTACCTATCGGTCGTACACTCCGCGTTGTGTCGAGTGTACGACAATAGGGGTCGCTCTTGGGAGCCCAAACACCTCTGACAGTTTTGAGCAAAGGCCAATGAAATTGGGTGTGCAGATATTGCACAGCTGGCCACGCCCCGTACATCTGGGTATAAGTAGGGCAGCGCATGCTCTGCTCACTCATTCTGTTTTTCAGAGCCGAATGCAGTGTCTCTCCGTGAGAAGCTGCACCATTCACCTCTTCGTCGTTGGATCTATGGTGCAAGCAGCGGTCTCTCCCTTCTCAAACACAGATAAGTGTTGTGAGAGTTCCCCTGGGTGCTTCAACGGCGATCTTAAAGAGCAATCTTCCTCCTAAAAGAATAAGTTCTCTAAAAGAGCTGGCACGGTTGGGATTGTGTGTTAAACATGCCTTTCCCTCCGTGTCCTTCTGGTTGCGGCTTACCTAACCCGAACAATCAACACGACCATTGTGTTCAGTGTTGGGATATGCTCACGCTGATGCAGTGCTTGTTGTTGATTCATGTTTTGCTTTCAAAAATGTGATCATGGGCGTGCTTTGCTCCCGAGCCGTGTGCTTTTATGTGAAGCCGCGGCTCACCTCGACTGCTTCCCGCTCCGGTCCTTCTACTTTCGGGTACAAGGCCGTTGCGATGTGCATTGATGGGGAGCAATATGAAGCGAAGAAGTTTCCGCCGGGTAAACCCCACGAACCTCTTGCTCCTCGCGTCCCTCTATCAAGCTTCCAGATGAGTCTGTCTCAGTACGGCTGACTTTCTTATTCGGAGCTCCTAAATGGGCGGAATGGTCAGCGGCAGCATCGCTAGGAAGGCGTGAGCCATTTGAAGCTGAAGCTTCAGCTGAGCAAGTCTCTGCGGGGGGCTGATTCTCAGTTTGTGGTGGACGCTAAAACGGGCGGCCAAGGAGGGGCTGATAAATAGACATCTGGGTAACAACCTGTACGCTCGTTTCCAATGCCTGTTTCCCGGAAGTGCACGAGAAGTTGATGAAATCGCGGAAAGCCCATTTAAAAAGGTCAGAACGCGATATACCAACTCCTCCTCCTTCACCACCCTCAGTGGGGGTCCAGTGAGGGGGCTTGGAGGTTCCCCATGCGGAGACGGCGATTGCGGTGTACTCCCCGCAAAAAGCCCCTGCTTGACGGGTTCCTCCCACGGCTCCCGTCCAGAGCCTGCAAGTTCTCTCCGGGCATGCCTTTCGGACAAGCTGCGTCCGCCCTGCACGCCATGGCCATCCTGTGGCCATTCAGACCGAGGCGTTATGAGATCTGTAATCAGCTATGAAGTTGCGCCGCAGGCTCTGGGAAGGCCGATGTTCACTTTATTGGTCCAGGAGCGGCACCTGTGGCTTAACCTGTCAGAAATGCGGGAAGTGAGAAGTCCGCTTCTTGAACCCCCATTTCCCAGGTCGGTCCCTCAGCGACACCGTGAAAGAATTTGCATCTCAGTTCTTCACGGAAGCAGACAGAGGCCATCATATATCCGGCCTCAGCCATGGGTTGGGCTCTGGCCCTGTACCCCCGACAATTCCTGTCTGCTCGTCGCCACGGACAGCCCCCTGCAGAACTCCTGAGGCCTCACCCGCCCAACGGTCAGAGTTCTTACGGGAAGGTGGCAACATCTGCTCGTCAGTAGGCTTTCTAGAACCCTCATTAGGCTTCTAGTTTTTACTCAGACAAGCTACCCAGAGGAGGCGGGCTAACTGACCTTTCCAGATCCACTCTCGACCCGGGGATGAGAGATGGATTCGGCACAACCCTTTCCGACCATCTGTCTTCCCGCAGACAGTCACTGCCTGGTCAGTAAGGGTGCCCCCCCTCTCGGTTATCTTACAGCGATGGCCCTCCATGTGACGGCCAGATGCTGAGCCTGCTGTGCTGTGTTGGGCACTTACCTGGTTCTCTGCTGAGATGTTGGCAAAGACGCACCGTGTTCTTGGGGCTTTCATCTCCAAGCTCCATTCAGCCACGACAGCCCCACTCCAGGTACACCGGGTATAGTTTCCCTGAGACTGCTAGCAGAGTCCTGAGATTTTGGGCCCCAATCCCTCCCCTTAGCTTCTCAGAATTACCTGACTTGGCTACGCGACTCAGGTTGCGAGGCGTCAGCCAAGATCTATGGCATTCTCTTACGAATCGGCTCAGGGCGAGAATGCTGTGGTTCTTCAAGCGGAGATTGCAGCCCTCCTGGAAAGGGTGCGATAGAGCCTATCCCCTCAGCCAAAATGTAGAAAGGGGTTTGTCATCCTTACTTCATTGTACCCAGGAAGGGTGGTGGATTCATACCAGTCTTAAAACTGAGGTTTTTTGAATCGGGCCCTTTTCAAGCTCCCATTCAAATGTTAACCTTTAAACACACATTTCTTTGTGTGTCAGGATTCAAGATTGGTTTGTGGCATTGGACCTGAACGATGCGTACTGTCATGTCTTGATCCTTCCAAGACTCTGTCTTCGAGGTCGGGCTTATCAATACAAGTTTCCCCCTGCGGCCTATCCCTGTTGCCCCGCACCTTCACGAAGGTCACGGAGGCTGCCCTTGCCCCCCTCAGGGAAGTGGGCATATGCATCCTCAGTTATCTTGGTGACTGGCTGATTCTAGCACACTCACGAGGTTCGGTTTGCACTCTCAGGGATGCGTTTCTCAACCACGTGGCTCAACTGGGACTTCAGGTCATCTGGGAAAAGAGTAAACTCTCCTCAGTACAGTGTTTCTCTTTTCTCTGTGTGGACTCGGTCACTGTTCTTCACGTCTTGCCAAGACTGTACATAGTCAGTACTGCAATGCGTGAGAACACTCAGATTCAGTACATCGGCTCCTTTCATGTACCAGGGCTTCTGGGACATATGGCATCCTCAGCCGCGGTCACGCTGCTGGGACCTCAGGGTCTGGTTAGTGCCTCGGCTGCTTTGGCATCCAATTACCTGGAGTTGTTGACAACGCTTAGGGCCCTGAAGGGAATTCAGGCCTTGTTCAGGGCGAGCATGTGTTGGTCTGCCCTGACAACACAGCGCCTGTGACATACATCGACCACCAGGATCATGTACGCTACTTTCGCATGTCACAACTAACCCACCGTCTCCTGTTCTGGAGCCAGCACACACTCAAGCCTCTGGTCCGGCTGTTTTGGAGTTGATTCAGCCAGGCAATGGTAGATCTGTTGCCTCACCAGAATCCACTCATTGCCAGTGGTGGTACGGCCTGAACAAGGATTCCCTCGGTTCAGATCCATTGGCACTTATTCTTCAGTGAGCCTTATTGTACAGAGACGGTGCAATGTCGGAAAGGGCTCAGAACAGATTCTCCTGGTAGCCCTGTTCGGCCCAATGGAACTTGGTTCTCGGAGCTCGTGCTCCTACCATCGTTTCCTTCCTGACACATCCCCCTGAGAAAGAACCTCCTTCCTCATGTGGCCCCATGTGTGTAATTTCCACCTATATCTCTCTGTGGTGCAGTGTTTCCCCTGAGACATGCCTGTCTTTAGGGCCTGAGCTTGGTAGTCCCCCCTAGGGTGGGGCCCACCTCAGGTCCCTTCACTAATGATGTACACTTTATACCCCCCACTCTCGGCAGGTTGTGATCTCCGTAGTGCCCTTTTTTCCTACGGGAAACGGGCACTTTCCCAATGTTCTCAAAACACTCAGCCACTCCACTGAGGAAAGGCCCGGCTGAAGGGATGCCTGCCTGACAGGTCAGTTCTTGGACATTGGAAGGTCACGAAGAGGTGAGCTGTATTTATGTTAACACTTTGGCTTGTTACTATCTGC
>CM070021.1:3235034-3364560 GCA_036247105.1 Cirrhinus mrigala
CCCAAGCACTCATGGCGCGATCCGAGTTGTGGCGTGCTTATATAGGGACCCCAAAACGCGGAGTGTACGACAGATAGGGAACGTCTCAGTTACGTATGGTAACCCTCATTCCCTGATGGTGTGAACGGAGACATCGTGTCCTCCATGCCACGACTCCGGACCGCCTCTGAGTTGAGACACTTCGACTTCTCAGAACAGAACGAGTGAGCAGAGCATGCGCTGCCCTACTTATACCTGGATGTACGGGGCGTGGCCAACTATGCAAAATCTGCACACCCAATTTCATTGGCCTTTTCTCAAAACTGTCAGAGGTGTTTGGGCTCCCGAGAGCAACCCCTAGTGTCGTACACACGACACAACGTCCCCTGTTCCCTCCATCAGGGAACGAAGGTTACCATACGTAACCGAGACATTTCTTTATAAACATAAACATATAAAAGCATGAAATATTACAGCAGGAGACTCACACTAAAATAAATAATATACATGCTACATATACATGCTGCATGCTACTATACATACAATGACAGTGTAATTGCAGAGGGGGTTGGTTCATATTACCAATAACACATTATTGGTCAAAAATAGCAAAGACCAAACTAATTAAACAAGTTAACATACGTGTTGCTTGTAAAAAGTCATATGAAAACAAAGTGTAACACATTTTACAATTAATTTCTGATGGATAAAATCAAATGAGAATAGAATCAATGGAAGTCAGTAGTGAATCCTGTATTACACCCACAAACACACACACAGTAAAGTGATTTATTCCTGCGTTTACAAATAGTAATTCCAAAAACATGACTTTTACAATAACCATATTTACTCTGTCTGAGCTTGTAAATGAGATATTGAGAGATTTCGGGATGAAGCTGAAGTTTTCTCATAGTTTTCTCATAGATTAATCATTATCAGACTGAAGTTTCTCCTTCTTCAACAGATGTAACTGTTAAATACACACATTAGGGTTCTTTGGAGATATAACGTTCCAACAAGCCAGCTTGAACAATTACCAAAAAAGAATGTCAAAATTATTCAGCAAAATAAGATTTTCTTATCAAAGTGATAAAATGTTGTGTTGCAAAAATAAGTACACCCTCAGTATATTGAGTATACTATATACAGTACAAAACTTTTAAAGACAAGCAATTTCCTCACAATTAAAAGTGTTATATAGCCTACAGAATCAGACTCAGACTTAATGCTTAATGTAACCACTTGAGAGAAAACTGCTAGAAGATTTATTTCTTAGCAAAAAAGAGGACAATGGTACAAGAGGAAAACCAAATTATTGTTTTAAGTGTGAAAATATAGCAGAAGTACCACTGACATACATTCAAAAACAATGGACTTGTGACAAGGCTCCTGAAATAATCAGGTCTTCACTTTAAGTCTTAATTTATCTGCAAAAGATATGAAAAGAGTGACACTTTATCTCACGGAGTATGACACAGCTGGCAGAAGTGACATGCATCGTTGTTGTCACCACTAGAATTACATAGCACAATAAACTCATTTAACCTCTTCCAAGACCACACAGCAAAAAGCCCAGTGTTAAATTAAAGCTGCAAGCAGCGATGAAAGGGCCCTCGCACACGGGCTCACCACCGACCGGTGGCTTTAGGAAAACAGAGAACGGTGGGCAGTTGTAACGTGGACTCGTAGGAAGCGTGTAAGATCCAGTTGCGAGCTTTATTATCCAGATCGTAGTCAAACAGGCAGGGTCAATATCCAAACAAACTGTACATCCAGGGCAAAACAATAGAGTAATCCACAAAACAGGCAGAATGTCGAAAACCAGAGTGAGCAGTCCAAAGTGACAAATAAACAAGGCTATAAAATTAGACAAAACTATGGCAGTGAACTAGGCAAAACTATGGCAGAAAACAAAGACAAAACTATGATCATGAAACAAAACCGTGACAACAAACAAGGCAATGAAAGCAGAGAAACGCTTGGTAGAGTCCGCTATAGCAAAACAATACTTCGCAGGGGCCTGTTTGGCATGGTCTGCCTTTTATGGCTGCCAAACAGGAAGTTACCAGCGAAGCAGCAGAGGGAGCAGCAACAGTCAGTCAGTGGGTGAGGGCTCCCTCTGCTGGCGTGGCATTACAGAACCCCCCCCCCCAGAAGCGACTCCTGGCGCTCAAACAACAACAGCCCAGGAGGGTGGGGGAACAGAGGCAAAACAGGGGGTGGGACGGAGGGCCAGGTCCATGTAGAGGAAGTGGGCCTGGATCGTGGAGCAGGGACAGACAGTGAAGCACTGGAGGACCTGGACCGTGGATCAGTGGCAGACAGTGGAACCTTGGAGGACCAGGGCCGTGGAGCTGTGGCAGATAGTGGAACCCTGGAGGGCCTGGGCCGTGGAGCTGTGGCAGACAGTGGAACACTGGAGGTCCTGGGCCGTGGAGCAATAGCAGACCGTGAAATACTGGAGCAGGGAGAGCCGGTAGCCATGGCGGGGCAGGCAGAGCAGGAAGCCATGGCGGGGCAGGCAGAGCAGGCATAGCAAGGAGCCATGGCGAGGCAGGCAGAGCAGGAAGCCATGGCGGGGCAGGCAGCGCAGGCATAACCGGGAGCCATTGCAGGGCAGGCAGAGCAGGCAGAGCAAACAGGAGCAGAGATATCCATAGTGGAACTAGTGATATCCACAGCAGAGCGGTGTGTACACGGACGATTTCCTTGGCCGTGGCGTGACAGGCAGAGAGTTCATAACAGGCCTTGTTGGCTGTGACATGACTGGCGGAGAGTTCACGATTGGCCTTCTTGACCATGACATGACAGGCAGAGGGCTTGTGATAGGCCTCCTTGGTCGTGACAGGACAGAGAGAGAGTTCATAGGAGGACGGCGCCCCCATTGGAGGATCTACAGTGGGTGCTGACACCTCTGGAGGCAGGGGCGCAGATTCTTGGGCAGACGTGGCAGTGAGTTCATATATAGACGCCACCTCCTTAGGAGGATCCACAGCTTGAGCTGACACCTCAGGAGGTATGGGCGCGAACTCGTGGACAAACAAGGCCTCAGAAGCAGACTTATGGTCAGATGAGGCCTCTGGGGCAGACTCGCAGTCAGGCAAGGCCTCTGAAGCAGACTCGTGGACAGATGAGGCCTTTGGAGCAGATTCGGGGACAGACGAGGCCTCTAGACCAGACTCGTGGACAGACAAGGCTTCTGGACCAGACTCATGGATAGTCGAGGCCTCCGAAGCAGACTCGTGGACAGATGAGGCCTCTAGAGCACAGTGTGCTGCCCACACACTAAAAATGGCAACGGCCATTACAGGCGGCACAGTGGATAGTGGGATGTCTGTTAGCCTTGAGGGTGTGGATGCTGTGCACTTGTGGCTTGGGAATGTGGGCTCTGCGTGGCTTGGGTCAGTTGATACATGATGAGGCTCTAGGAGATCAGCTGAGACGTGATGAGGTTCTAGAAGGTCAGAGGGGACCTGGTTAGGTTCTGGCAGGACAGCAGTTTCTTGACTTGATTCATGGAGGTCTGCCATGACTTGACTTGACTCAGGGAGGTCTGCCGTAACTTGACTTGACTCAGGGAGGCCTGCCGTGACTTGACTTGACTCGTGAAGAACAGCTGTGACCTGACTTGGCTCAGGGAGATCAGCTGTGGCTTGACTTGGTTCATGAAGGTCAGCTGTGGCTTGACTTGGCTCATGAAGGTCAACTGTGGCTTGACTTGGCTCATGAAGGTCAGCTGTGGCTTGACTTGGCTCAGGGAGATCAGCTGTGGCTTGACTTGGTTCATGAAGGTCAGCTGTGGCTTGACTTGGCTCGGGAATAACAGCAGCAGCTTGACTTGGCTCGGGAATAACAGCAGCAGCTTGACTTGGCTCATGAAGATCAACTGTGGTTTGGCTTGGCTCGTGAAGATCGGTAGTGACTTTGCTTGACTCAGGAACCACGGCTGTGACTTTGCTTGACTTGAGGGCTACAGTTATAGCTTTACTTGACACAGGAGCAGTAGCTGTAACTTGATTGGACTTCGGAAGAGCAGCTCTGACCTGACTTGACACAGGAAACACAGCTTTAACTTGACTTGATGCTGGAACAACAGCTGCAGCTTGACTTGACACTGGAACAGCAGCTGTAGCTTGACTTGACTCTGGAACAACAGCCGCGACCTGACTGGACTCGGAAACTTGACTTGACTCAGGTAATGCAGCTGTAACTTGACTTGACTCGGGAAACACAGCTGCAACTTGATTTGACTCAGGAACAACATGGCTTGACTCAGGAACAACTGTGACTTGGCTTGACTCATGGGGAACAGCTGTGACTTGGCCTGACTCGTGGGGAACAGCTGTGACTTGGCTTGACTCGTGGGACACAGCTGTGACTTGGCTTGACTCGTGGGACACAGCTGTGACTTGGCTTGACTCGTGGGACACAGCTGTGACTTGGCTTGACTCGTGGGACACAGCTGTGACTTGGCTTGACTCGTGGGGAACAGCTGTATCTTGGCTTGACTCATGGAGAACAGCAGCTGTGTCTTGGCTTGACTCATGGAGAACAGCAACTGTAACTTGGCTTGACTCATGGAGAACAGCAGCTGTGTCTTGGCTTGACTCATGGAGAACAACAGCGGTATCTTGGCTTGATTTATGGAGAACAACAGCTGTATCTTGGCTTGGCTCATGGAGAACAGCTGTATTTTGACTTGACACAGAAAGTGTAGTCCTGACTTGACTTGACACTGGAGGATCAGGCATCACTTGATTTACCTTGGGTGTGGCAGAGATGATGGGATGAGATGCGGATGAGATGATTTTGGCTTGATGAGGCTCAGGTGTGGTAGCCATCTTGGCCAGGGACTCAGACGGGGCAGCCATCTTGTGAACAGGCTTGGGGATGGCGGCCATCTTGTGAACAGGCTTGGGGATGGCGGTCATCTTGTGAACAGGCTCTGTGATGGCGGCCATCTTGTGAACAGGCTCTGGGATGGCGGCCATCTTGTGGACTGGCTTTGGGATGGCGGCCATGACAGGTGCAGACTCTGGACGGGCGGCCATGACAGGTGCAGACTCTGGAGCGGCAGGCATTGCGTGAGCAGGCCCTGGAGCAGCAGGCATGGCGTGAGCAGGCTCTGGAGCGGCAGGCATGGCATGAACAAGCCCTGGAGCGGCAGGCATGGCGTGAGCAGGCCCTGGAGCGGCAGGCTTGGCGTGAGCAGGCTCTGGAGCGGCAGGCATGGCGTGAGCAGGCCGTGGCTTGGCAGACATGATGTGAGCAGACTGTGGCTTGGCAGACGTGACGTGAGCAGGCTGTGGCTTGGCAGACGTGATGTGAGCAGGCTGTGGCTTGGCAGACGTGACGTGAGCAAGCTTTGGCTTGGTGGACTTGACATGTGTGAATATGGGTGTGGCTGGAACAGGAGGATGGTAGGGTTTATCGTTGGCGATCCCAACAGTATATGCCGATCCAGCCAGCAACAGAGCATAGTCAATGTAATGGATTAGAGACCAGTGGCGGTGATGACGTGGCATATTTACTGAAATGTCCTTGTTTAAACCAAAGAATAAAATGTCCTTAAGAAAACTGTCCTGAAAGTCCACCAAGTGACAAAGCTCACAAAAATCTATGACATACTGCTCGATGTGCTGGTTACCTTGACGAAGTTGAACGAGGTGCGATGCTGGGTCCTTGGTGATCTGTGTATGAAGCCGCTGGATCTTAGGGAGGCGAAGTATTCTGTAACGCGGACTCGTAGGAAGCGTGTAAGATCCAATTGTGAGCTTTATTATCCAGATCGTAGTCAAACAGGCAGGGTCAATATCCAAACAAACAGTACATCCAGGGCAAAACAATAGAGTAATCCACAAAACAGGCAGAATGTCGAAAACCGGAGTGAGCAGTCCAAAGTGACAAATAAACAAGGCTATGAAACTAGACAAAACTATGGCAGTGAACTAGGCAAAACTACGGCAGAAAACAAAGACAAAACTATGACCATGAAACAAAACCGTGACAACAAACAAGGCAATGAAATCAGAGAAACGCTTGGTAGAGTCCGCTATAGCAAAACAATACTTCGCAGGGGCCTGTTTGGCATGGTCTGCCTTTTATGGCTGCCAAACAGGAAGTTACCAGCGAAGCAGCAGAGGGAGCAGCAACAGTCAGTCAGTGGGTTAGGGCTCCCTCTGCTGGCGTGGCGTTACAGCAGTATGCTTTTAATATAGTAAATATAGGAAGAATATGTCAGTCATTAATTTAAATGTAAAACATGTAAACATGTTAAATGTAGAACAAGTTACATCCTTTTGCCAGCAGTTGGCACTATGATAGAAACTGAATATTAGCCTTAAGATATGTTCAGGCCACTACTCTTATCAAACATGTGAAGTTTGGGGCAGATCAGACATTGCATGTTTGAGTTAGTGTAAAACAAGTCATTTACTGTTGCCAGCCGGTGATGCTATGATTTGTAACAGAATATTGGCCTTTACATGTGTTCAGGTCAGGACTCTTATCAAACGTGAAGATCGAGGCAGATTAGACATGAGTTACTGCATGCATGAGTTACAACAAATTCCTCTTTCATGGCATTAATAGCATGCATTAGCACTTAGTAAGAGCTGCTAGCATGCTTAGAACAAAATGGAATATTTAGCTGTGCTTTTAATAGACCATCAAAACTATTAAACATGTCACTTCCTGTTGCCAGCAGGCAACTATGACTATAACCAAATATGGGCATGTAGATATCTTCAGGCCAGGACTCTTATCGAACATGGGAAGTTTGGGCCAGATTGGACATTGTTTGCATGAATTACAGCAACTTCCTGTTTCATGTCTTTAACAACATGCTTTAGCACTTAGTAAGTGTTCCTAGCATGTTTGAGCATGTTTTTAACAAGTTTAGCACTCAATGGCTTTTTTTAGTGTGTTGCTAATAGTGTATCACAGTGTTAAACGTCACTTCCCGTTGACAGTAGGTGGCACTATGACTATAACTGAATATTGGCAAGTAAATGTGTTCAGGCCAGGGGCCTCATGTACAAAGACTTGCGTTGAATTCATACTAAAACATAGCGTACGGACAAAGCTGTAATTCTGTGTACGCAGGTAAAAAAATCAGATGTATGAAACTCTGCGTACGCAGGATCCCACGCATATTGTCTTTGTACATCCCAATTAACGTGAAATTGAGCGCACATGCACAAGCACAAAACCCCAACCGGTCTCCTCCCCCAAATCAATACATTTTAATATGGTAATGAGTCCACTTTGCCAAAAACACGCAACAAGAAGCGAAACTTTACCGAAAGTGAATTGGAGGTGCTACTATCCGAGGTAGAAACTAGAAAGAATATTTTATTTGAAACTTTGTCCTCCGGAATTAATAACAAAAGAAAAATAAATGAGTGGGGGAGTTTGGCGGATGCCGTCAATGCAGTGGGATCTGTAACTCGCACTGTAAATGAACTTAAAAAACATATAGATATAGATATATAGATATATAAGTATATAGATATAAAGGTGGAAGTTAAGTGGAGAACTGCTGCGCACCGACAAAGTGTCACTCAGAGACTCATTAAAGAATTGGTCAAAAAATGAACTTCGTCTCTGAAAACCATTTATATTTTATTTATATTGCCGCAATCACACGTTGACGGGCCTGAATGGCTTGTTGGTTGGGATGACATACACTGGTTCTGGGTCGGGGTCATCTGGCGCCGGTGCCACCACCTCACCGAGTGGTATGCCGTGTCTGTGCGTGACATTGTGCAGCACACCACAGGCCAGCACGATGCGACACACCGTGTTAGGGCTTTATAGCAGCATCCCCCGGTTTTATCAAGGCAGCGCCACCGACATTTCAGCTGCCCAATCCTTGCTCTACAACTGACCGAGTGCAAGAATGGGCATCACTGTATCTGCGCTCTCGGTTAGTTTGTAGGTTGGTGAGGGGAGTTAAGTTCAATAACTGCATGCACAAACAAACAAATAAATAAATAAATAAATACAAATCGAGTCGATCGCTCCGATTATATTAGGAAAACTGGCTAATGCTGCAAATTGTGCTTTAATGTTTGGCTGGTCATTAAACTGTATCGTATCATCATCATCGTGGTCCAGAAAATCACTTCGGTCCCTAAAAACTCACCGCTGACCGAAACTTTCACTGTATAATTAGCATGTTTTAGCAACAGTGATGCTAGCATGCTTTACTATGTTTGTAGCATGTTGCATGTTAAGTTTGGGGCAGATTGGACATTGTATGCATGAATTACAGTATTTTCCTTTTTATTTGTATTAATAGCATGCTTTAGCTCTTAGCCAAGTGTTGCTAGCATGTTTTAACATGATTCTAGCATGTTGCTAGCCTATGTAAAACTTGCTAATGCTTTTTAATACGTTGTTAGGAGTCCGTAACAGTGTTAAACATGTCACTTCCTGTTGTCAGCAGGTGGCACTATGACTATAACTGAATATGGGCACTGACATGTATTCAGGACATGACTCTTATCAAACATGTGAAGTTTGAGGCAGATTGGACATTGTTTGCCTGAGTTACAGCAACTTTTTCATGGCGAAACATCGAAATTTGTCAGGCCGCCAGGGATGCGCCCCTCGCCGAAAACTCTAGATCCTCACAATTTAACATCGCAAAAACCTTATGATAACACTCAGCAAATTTGAAGATGATCAGATTTAAAACTGTAGGAGGAGTTTGTTAAAGTACAAGGCCTGAAAATGGCAGCGCATCCGCAACCCTGGTGCCATCAGAAAAATGGTGCCCATGCATTGACAGTAACCCTGTGGCAGTTTGGATTTAGGTGTTACAGTAGTGAAAGGGTTACAACTAAAATGCTTTTAAATCATTCTGATAGACTGAGAATGAGCTGAAAAAGATTCCTTATCCAATGAGGTTATCTTGTGTTCATCCTTGGTATTATAGTCTTCATCTGCTAGTTTACACGTGTGATATTTTTGGGGTCTCTGAAAACATGATAAACATATTTCCTAAGAATGACTTGTTTTTCATATGTAAAAAGTTGTGAAGAGTTAGAATAATGCACTATGAAGCTACTGAGTTTTATGAAGACGAGGATGAAACATTTGAGTTTGATGGGCGTCCTTATTTATTTGAGCCTGAATATACGGAGGAAGAGCTGCGTGAGCGCCGTGAAAGGAGAGAGATTGAGAGACAGCGACTCAGTAGCTTCATCGTCCGACATCCTTGCAATTGCCAACTGTCTGCACTAACTCCAGTCCAAAACAAACGCGAGGACTCACGTGACTTATCAGGTTGTAGTTTCGTTCCTGCTCGACACTCAACTTATCGTGACTACATTGAAGATGGCGGCGGCCCGTCATTTTCTTGCAGGTACTGTTTGTATAAGTCTTCTTGTAAATAAACTACCGGTGGTTATTCTGAGTTCTCAATGTCTCGTTTTAAATGCCAGGGCCCTTGGAAGTCTACCAATGAAGTGTGGAGCTACTTTGTGCCTCGTAAATGGTGTAAAACAGTGATTTATTTACATGGCTAGCCCGATGCCCCATTTACTCTCATCGACAACCTGTCTTTAAATGCACTCTGTCTCAAAAAGAAATGTTAAAAATTATAAATTATAGGAAATAAAAACAATAAATGAATAAGTCAAAACACAAAAAAATAATACATACCTGATTTCAAAACCAAGTATTTGTTGCATTAAATATGCAACAGAGATAGATTGTACAAAACGTAAATGTAAACATTTAAATGCTTTAAACTACATGTTTCATTGTGTAAAGTGAGGTAGATCTAACAACTTACCAAATGTTTAAACTACATGTTAAACAATATACACTTGTAAACAACCTTAAAATAAACAAAATCCGATTACAAAAATCAAGTTTCTGTTGTAAGAGTGCAACTGGGGTAGATCTGGTGCAGAAGACAACCTACCAAATGTAAGAATGCTGTAAACTACATGTTTAGCTTATAAAACAATTTGAGATAAACAAACAAAGGAAGTGACAATATTAAAGTAACAACCTACCAAATGCTTAAACTACATGTTTAACAATATACACTTGTAAAACACCTTAGAATAAAAAAATACAATCTGACTGCAAAAAGTTTTTGTCGTAGAAGTGCAACTGAGGTAGATTTGTTGCAGAAGACAACATACCAAATGTAAAAATGCTTTAAACTACATTTTCTACAACATACCCTTACAAAACTACTTAGCAGGAACTAACAAACCCAAGATAGATTTGGTGGCCAGGACACAACCTACCCAATGAAAACATCCAAGCATTTAAAACAGCACTTGTAGACAAGATGGAATTTGCCTACAATGTAAGTAATAGTTCATTTTTGAGATTGAGTAAGCAGGGTTTCAGAGGTTTACCATCATCAAGCCCCATCAGCATTTTCTGGATGAATGTGAAGGTGTGAATCAATTTTCTTGGGTAATCCAAATGCAATGCATACATTAACCCAAAGAGTAACACAAAGGCCTCAGGAAACGTGGGGATGTCGCTCAGCACAAACTCATCTTCCACCACAACAGTGGTCCTTGCCGGATTGAAACAGGCAGGACCAGTGTTCTCAGTGACTTCCATCACAAGGGCAAGAGGGGTACCAGTGATGTCTGGCTCATCCGACTCCTCCACCTGGAATGCACAAAGAGGGTCCAACTGTAAACATGTCTAGTAATGAATTACATCATAAGCTATATCATCAGAATTTTTTGGTTAACTATCACTTTAATATAGTATCATACTTAACCAGCCAGGCCTTTTCAGTTTACACTGAATTGGCCCAAATTTAAAAACTAGACAAGAACATACATAGAGAATTTGCAAAAGTAGAGTAAAATAAAGTTGAATATATATTGTTATGGTAATTCGTTAATGAAGCAAAGACTAAAAAAAACCCTGGTAAGCACAAAAACTGATCCTGTTTGGTGAGTGCACTGAATACTTACATTCCATGTCTTAAAAAACCGTGGGTCATCTTCACGTAAGTATACTGCTAGGGCACGAAGAACTACAGTGCGCTTTATGTTGATATCATGCATATCCTTGAAAGACAAACAAAAATAACAATGAACAAGCAAGCAAAGTTATTCTGGGTTCGATACTAGAGTTGTACAGTCTTTGTCTTTAACTCACCTCACGATCATAAATCCTGAGGATGTCACGTTCACCAAGTTCACAGACTCTGCATCCACTTTAGCCTACAAGGCAAAAAATATGTAAATGTTAATACGAGCTTGCCGGTGTCTCTACCATCCCTAGTTTTCACAACGCTTATTATTAACTATTTTTCTAATATATTGCTAACTTTGTGTCATTAGCCTTAACGTAATGGATAAAAGTTACAGCTAGCCGCAAGTACATTAACAGCTGAAGGCAAGCATAAATTCGCATTTTCCAGAACAGATCGCTTAACAAAAACAGAATAAAAAAATATGACTTCCCAGACAGCAAGCAGCGTTGGCCCAGATCCGGCTCACATTTGGCCCGCATGGATTTCACTCAGGCCAGATATGGACCGGATCTGGGCCAAAACTATGTTGCTGACTGGGTTCCGCCGACTAACTGATTACAATATTAACGTTACATATAAATTAAATATGGCAGTGGGGTTAATGGTTAAAAAATGTGTGCGAAGCAGAGCACTGCAGAGACGCTTGTCGAGCTTTCTACATTAACGTTACCGGTAAAAAGACAGCAAAGCCAAACATGAAACATGTTTAAAAGATATACTAGTAGTTATTATGATAAAATAAAAAGCAGATTATAAAAAACATTTACTTACAAATCTCCCCAGGTGTGTCCAGACTCGCACGAGTGTCCGCCATCTTGGTTATGTTTTCTGGTAGCGTCAGTCAGAACGATGGCGTACGTGAACGTCACTCCGTATACTTAAAAATATCACTTCAGTAGCAATGTATACTCAAAAATGATGAGCAACGCAAAATTAAAATGAAGTAATTTGTTAAAAAAATGCTATAGTTTTAAGTCCAATAAACTATGTAACCGATTTTAATTATGGTGTTCTCATTTTTTATAAGTTAGTAGTACTGTTCGGGTTTACAGTGTGATTTTTCCAAAAATCCACATTCAAATAAAAAAAACAGACTTCCGGTTGGTCGCAGCTAATGGGTGTAAATTAGAAAGTTGTCCGGCTTGATGAGACCAATATACATACAGAGTTTGGTGTCTGTAGCTAAAACTAACCCCCCAACTTTTGCCAAAAGGTGGCGCTATAGAGCGCCTTCTCCACGCCCATTTATGAGCTTTTGCTAGTGTCTAACTGTCATTAATACTGATGTGTGTGTTGAGTTTCACAAAAATTTAAGCTTATTAAGTGCCCAAAAAACACAGGAAACAAATGTTAAAGTTTGACATGTTGCCATGGAAACAGCATTAAATGTATCCACGATCGCTTTACAGATTCTCATCGGCCGTGTTTTGACATTATTCTGATGAAGTTTGAAGCAAATCGAGTAAAATTAAGAGGCTGATTTAAAAGCAGTTTGAAAACCACACACTCCCTGCTGCCAGTTGGTTGGTTATAACTTTGACTCGTCATAGTCACATCTATGTGATCGGCATCATACAACGAACAAACTCCTGAAGTTTCATCAGAATCAGACAATGTGTGCAATAGTTGTTAGCCATTTCCTGTTTCTCATTTCTTGCCATAATTTCGTCGCCTTGCCACGGCCAAACCGTTCGAGATTAAAAATCCCCTGGCAATTTAGCATCCCCAATGTCTTGAGGTCATGCTGACCGAGTTTGGTGGCCATCGGAATAAACCCCTCTGAGGAGTATATCAAATTCCAGAGCATGTGTTTTTTACACAGCCCCGAATAGCTCACTTCCTGTTGGGATTAGCTAATGACATAGAGTGCGAGAGTTTAGTGAGTGAGATCTATATGTGTACCGAGTTTCATAAGTATACGTGCAAGTATGTGCGGGATATATATATCAAGTTTTCGGAAGGTGTTCCAGGGGGCGCTGTAGAGCCCCAACCCGTTCTCATCAATCTGCGTATAAATAACACGACTTTACACTTTCCAATTGTGTGTAATACATACGCCAAAGTCCAATTTTGCGTGCATATGATACGCCAATCCTGCCCATTAACTTCTGTGGAGAGCAGATGCGTACCAATACTACGCAGCATCTTCTATGGCAGTGACGTCACCAGCGAGGCTCGGTTTGCCTAGTTCAACTGCGGGCAACAATCTTTTCTTTTGTAATGAGATCGTTATTTTAATTATTTCAGTGCTTCTGCATCTCGCTACATGTGTTCATGTGTTAAAATGGAAGCGTGTGCGTTCAAATTATAGAACAGTTGGCTGCTGCATTAGCACAGCTGCTAACGTTAGCCTACCACTGACATTAGCCTAAGCTAACTTCTAACTGTTGCAGTTTTGAAATAGATTAATAAATAACGGTTTTAATCATGTTCACGTGGCTGATGACCGCTCTACAAAACATCCAACCCACATGATAAGCGTGATCATGTAAAAGTCGGCACATTTACCTTATTTTTACCATAGTAACTGTTGCTTGACCATATTATGTGTAGCCAATGCACAGTAACCACACGCTTACCATGGTTTTACCTCAGTAATCAGTTTTACTGTGGTATTTGTAGTTAAAGGACAATAACCACAACATTTACCATGGTTTTACCTCAGTAACCATAGTTTTTCTGTGGTATTTGTAGTTAAAGCTCAACGACCACAACGTTTACCATGGTTTTACCACTGTAAGCATAGTTTTACAGTGGTAGTTGTTTTTAAAGCACAGTAACCACAACGCTTACCATAGTTTTACCACTGTAACCATAGTTTTACTGTGGTATTTGTAGTTAAAGCAAATCAACCACAACATTTACCAAGCTTTTACCACTTTAAACATAGTTTTACTGTGGTATTCGTAGTTAACGCACAATAACCACAATGCTTACCATAGTTTTACCTCAGTAAGCATAGTTTTACTGTGGTATTTGTAATTAAAGCACAATAACCACAACGCTGACCATGGTTTTACCACTGTAAACGTAGTTTTACCAGTAACTGTGATTTTACGCTAAACTATTTGTGAAGCACAGCAACTACAATGCTTGCCACACCTTTAATACTTTTTTTTTAAGTAATTGTAATTTAATATTTTTTTCTGTCTTGCAGTTACTTCAGATCACGTACTCCAGCAGCTCTTTAAAGAAACCATCTCTTTTAAATTCCATCACTTGTTCCTATTTTTCCGAACTGTAATCCCTAATTAATTTACGCATAGTTTTGCTCTCTTTCTGTGGTCCATCATGACATTTTTATAATCTCATAATTTTGACCAATTCTGTCAGAAAGCTGCTAGAATTAACAGGGAACTTGAACTCGAAGTTCCCAGTGCTGATCTTGAAGAAGCTGCGAAGGAGGCTAAACAAGTCCTTCAGTGATTCAACCTTTCACAGTAATGTTGAAGACATTTAGCTATAATTGATTTGCTTTAATGCACACATCCTTATTTTATCTGTTAATAATAACTTTCCTTACAGTCGTTCCTCTTTCACTGAAAGGGAAGACCAAAGGAGGCCAGTCATGGGATCTGAATTGGGCCATATTGTGCATTTACGGAAAAGACTAAAGGCAAACATTTCCAAAGGTATGTCAATGTCGGTCTGAGCATCTTGACTGAACTGTGCTGCAGTTACATTTTGCACAGCTTGCTCCACGGCCCCATCAGAAAGAACAACCAACAAAGTGTCATGTCAAAGTCATTTATACAATTAACAGCAAATCAGCAAATTTATATAATATTGTAGAAGCGTACTTATGCAAAATTCTATGACTTTCACTCCTACTTTTGTCATTGGCCATTGCTTGAACTCTCATGCTAATTTTGCCCATTGTAAGTAGTCAGAGTGTCTGTATCATAAAGTTTATATTAAGTCCATTGTGTTCTTTCTTTATTAACCTTTACAAATTGCCACTGTCTCTTCCCGTTCTAACAGTACATGATATCTTAAACTTAAAGCTGTTCACACCATGAACAAGAACTATGGTAATAACTATTTTAACATCTACACCAACAGACCATAACATTCTGTTTAGTGTTATACATGCTGCAGTTACAGTATGTTGTTGTCTGCCATCTGTTGTTGTCGATGTTTTTGTTGTTCATCATGTGATCAATTTTCTTTCTTCCTGTCTTGCAGGATTTCTCACAGACTACTAAGTCCTTCTTCATCAGCTCTCCACAACATCAGCCCTTCCAAAAGCTTCCACATCGCTTTATCTCGTGTGGCACATCTGCTCTCAGTACCTTACTGCCGTCTTCCAGTTTTTGCATGTTTATTTTTTAATTTCTCCTCTACAGTCAACACTCACTCCCATCTCTACTGTGGGCACTCCTGTCAATATATAGTGATTTATAACTACCACTAACAACTAACTATAAAATGAATATTGTTATTAATCATTAATTTGTCTTGCATTTAGTCACAATAGAAGCAAACATTTATTACAGGAAACAGGACATATATAATTTAGGGTAATAATTGTAAAATATTAAAGTATTGTTCTTATTTCTCATTTTTGCCTAGTTGTTTGTTAAAGGGAAGAAAATATATTTTCAACTGGAGCCTTGAATATTATTTGGCATCTTGTAACATGTTCTGTAAACAAATTCTCTTTTTATTTATGAATATTGTAAATTTTTATAATCAACAGTTTTTTTGTTTTGTTTTGCTTTTGTTTTTCATATTTTTCATAATGGCACAAACTGTAGAGAGAATGCTGTTCTGTTTATCTGAGAAAAGTCTGACATATCAATAAACATTGGGAAATGACTACAAAATGTGATTTCATGATTTTTATTATTATTATTATTGTTATTATTATTATAGTTAAACTGGCAGATTTAAGTTTATAGGGTCCATTTCCAGAAAACACAGAACTGAGTAATTGTTTATTTAATACCTTAAATACACTGTAAATGTTACAGAAGCTAAATTGAATAGTAGAAAAATACTGCAAGTTTTAAATAATTATCAGACGTTTTTTTGTTTTTTTATTGTTTTTTTTTTTTTTACATTTTGATTTATTTTTCACACAGGATATGCAAACGTTTTAGTTTAAATATTTTACATTAATATTGGTGTACACAATGTAAACCAATATATATATGTATATTATATTATATTATATTTGAATATATAATATATTTGAAGTTCCCATGGCACTTGCAGAACTCGCTGTGATCTTTTAAACCAAATTTAAAACTTTGTCCAACATTATGTAATTAACATAGCATAAGTAGTTGCCCTGCCAGTTTTCTCTTTGTCATTATAATCAGACACTGATTTACAGCCATTTGAAATGTTTTTATTTTTTTATTTTTATTTTTTTTGCTCTTCCAGGGCACTCTACTGGGCCCCTAGAGATGGAAGGGCAGTAAAATGTACACAAATCTCTTCTCATCATCAACAACATACTGTGCTGAGTCACATTTTTAAGATTGTCTTTTCAGCAGCTTGCCAATATGTAAGTTGCAAGTCATGACTGTCAGACTGTGGTTATGGACCGCAAATTGGAAAACATCGTGGAGAAACTAGCGGCTATGCAACGGGTTTTGGACAGACCTGGAGACCAGTGACGGACACTAGATATCTGCGAAATTGGCAGACCCAAATTTGACAAAAAGATCTTTTCTCTTTCAGCTTCCCCCCCTTCTTACAGACGGCCTCGGCCAAGGCCGTTGCTGGAGACAAACAACTTCCCCCGGAGAACAAGATAACGAGACACTCTGAATTCCTCCTCCCCGTTCCAAGGACACCTGTTGCGGACTGGGTTTTTTAGACTCCACAGGCTTACGCATACACACACACGCACACACACATACGTACATAGCTACAGATAGACAATCAATGCCTCCCCCAGCATCCCACGCCTTCGTGTGCTTTTACCCCCCCGGTGTGGGTAGGCGGGTCTGTGACCAGCGCTCTCTAGTTGCAGGACCGGATGGCTGTTGCCTACATTGGACTACTTCCACATCCCCTGTCCCCCTCCCCTGTTGCAATGTTATGTCTATGTTTATGTGTTTATGTGCTCGTTGCTGGGGCTTTTTTTTCCCCTGATCTCACACTGCCCTACTTGAAGGACATTCTGGGAGGGTTTTTTTTTTTTTTTTTCGGCTCCTTTTTTTCCTAATGTATCTTATTTTCTTATTTTCTATGCTACCTCTCGACTGACCTGTCTTCCCCCGAAATGTGTGTATATTTGTGTATGGTTGGAGGAGTCCAATTTCGCTGCACGTAACAGTGTATGTGACAAATAAAGGCTTTTATCATCATCATCATCATCATGGTTATCTTAGAATAAGAATTAGACAGTTCACATTTGAAATGGGCTCCACTGATTTCATTAGATCACAAGCAAGAATACAGCGATGACAGTAAATGAAGACACAAATAAAAAAAAAAAAACAATACATATTGTGATCCTTCATTGTACTATCACACAATTTCAATGTGTCATTCAGTAAGACAAGGCACAGACAGTGTGTGGTTTATGGTGCAAAAGCCATACAATTAATGCAATGCAAAGAACCATAATGTAAAACACCTAATTTGTGTCTCTGTGTCAAATATTCCTTATTTTATTCTTTCTCTGATGTGAAACATCAGTAATGTGCAAGCTCATCTTGCTTATAATACAGTATTAGATTCATATCTATGTACTGAGTATTGATCTTTCCCTGGTCCATCACCCTCAGTTGTGCATTAAGTGTCTGTAGCAATATGGTCCATGCAGTCTCTTCTAATTCTTCTTTCAGCCTTCCCTTCAGGCAACTGAATGTCATTAATATGACCAAATGTTCCTGTCTTAATTAATTCACTCATGGTAGTTAGGTATTGTTTACAAAAATCAAATGGTCTTTTTCCAAACACCATCCCTAAAACAGAATATTCACAATACTTTATTATCCAACATCATGTGCAATACTTGACTGGAGAATGCATTATAAAGACAGCTAAAGTAGATTATAAAGACAAATGATATTCAAATGAAATAAAAACAGGTTATGTTAAAACCATATTTTAATCAGATGAAGCCACCCAATTACATGCATGGTAAAATTTCTTGAGCATCATGGAATCACATTCAGTTTCCTCCTGGTTTCCTTACTTGTTTATCCATAAACTTCTTCCATGTCATAAACACTTTGCAGTTGTTATCCAGCACACTACAGTACAAGTGATGAACAAAAGAAATGACCAAATCAAATCAAATCAAATCAAATCACTTTATCGTCACAATACCATAATCACAAGTGTACAGGTGAAATTCTTTTGTGCAAATGCAGCATTACAATATGGATGAAAAATATTAAATATACGCAACACACACATATACATATATATATATATATATACATATATTATATATATATATATATATATATATATATATACACTGTATATATAAGGGACTCAATACATGTAGCGAACAATATATGGTAAATATTACGCTATACATTGAGCACAAAATGAAAACAATGACAAACAATAATCACAGTGCAGTACGGTATGAATTAGTGCAAACAGAATGTCAGGGTGCAGAATAATAGTGAGTCAGAGTCCAGACAGTGTAACTCAGGGGTGCTCAACGCTGGTGCTCAACCCTCGAACCCTGACCAAACACACCTGAACCAGCTAATTGGGATCTGAAGGAGCACTTGATAATTACAGACAGGTGTGTTTGGTTAGGGTTGGAACGAAACTCTGCAGAAAGGTCGATCTCCAGGAACAGGGTTGGGCATCCCTGGTGTAACTGTTAGAGGGCAGTGCATATGAGGTTGATGTGCTGTGTGTGGTGTTACTGGTATGAGTTCAGTTGAGTCCGATTGCCTGTGGAATGAACTTGTCTCGCAGGCTGCTGGTGTAGGTTCTGCAATAACATCTGCCTGATGGTAACAATGAGAGTGAGCCATGCAGTTGGCTGGTGTCTCTGATGGGCCTCTGTGCTTTCCTCACACATCACCAGATGTAAATGTCCTCAAGGGACAAAGCATGTATTAAATGTTGTAAATCAATAAACAATATATGGAATTTGTATTTATAGTTGTTTCATTGGACTTACCATTGATTCTTGTTGGAGGTATGGGCCAAAAGAATCCCTCCACAATTCTTGTTGATTAGTTGTGAAGTTTACTTTTATGCGCTGTAACATCTGAGCTGTCACAGTAGAGCTGTCTGCCAATGCAGTCTTCACAGCAGATACAGATGGGTTCAGGCTACAGTGCTGCACGTGGTGGCCACTGAATTGATCTCTTTATCAACCGGCTTCATCCTCCTTCAAACAAACAGACAAAACAATAAGTCAACAAAGAAATAGTGTTGGTGATTACAGGTGCAGGTGGTGTCAGTTCGGTCATTTCCTGCCCAAATTCCAGAGACGATGGCACAGTTGATTTGCTAATTCTAAGAGCTTTAAAAAAAAAAAAAAAAAAAAAAAAATATGTGTATGTGAAAAATGATAACGGTTGTCTTTTGAGAGATCAACTTCAAATGCTGTACCACATATAACTACATTGCTTGAATACATACTAATGGAAATCTGTCTTTTCTGTTTGGGCACAAGACCACCATGTTCATTCCTCATTCATCAAGACTGGTTTGACTGGCTTGCTGTGACTGATTTTCTTTGCATTTTTAGTCTCCAGCTGTAAAACAAGAAAATATTTACTGACCCCATGTTTAATTATTATTGTTGTTTAAACATAAAATGAGCAGTTATAATTATATACTTCAAGCTCAAGTTCCCTGGCAACTCCAGCAGGATCCTGAGTTCATCTGTACACATCAGATTCAGAGTCTGAGAAAAGGCCATCCTGTGAACTCTCAGTTTCTACCTTACAAAAGAGCACAAAAGAATGTGTGAGTGAGGGAGTAAAAGAATTAGATGAAGAGAAACAGGCAGAATTTTGTGTGTATGTTTAACAGAATGAGAGGAAAGCAGCATTAGAAAAAAAATTTTCTTTAATAGCAAGCTAATATGAATTCTTTAAATATGATTACCTGCTGATGGTTTTAATGTAAGCAGTTTAAAGGCCTCTTCACACCAAGGATGAGTCCACACTGCAGCTATTTAACATGAAATGACACAGAGAAACAATATGGTTGGAATCTCTTTCAGAACAAATTTTTCCAGATGATGAACAATAAAAACATTGAGAGCCAATCAAAATTAACCAGACTGCAAACAGCCTGAACATTTAAATGCAGACAACATAACTGCAGCACACGCTTATAATAAACAGAATCTTATTTTCTGTTAGTATGAAAAATAAATGGTTAAAATAGTTATCATTATAGTTCTTGCTCTTGGTGTGAACAGCTTTAAGTGATCTGATTTGGCCAAATTAACTGAAGATCTGATTTGTCAAGTTAGTGATGGGTGTAAGTGCTGACTGTAGAGGAGAAATTAAAAAAATAAGTAAACATCCAAAAACTGGAAGACGGCAGTAAAGTACTGAGAGCAGATGTGCCACACGAGAGAAAGTGATGTGGAAGCTTTTGGAAGGGCTGATATTGTGGAGAGCTGATGAAGGACTTAGTAGTCTGTGAGAAATCCTGCAAGACAGGAAGAAAGAAAATTGATCACATGATGAACAACAAAAACATCGACAACAACAGATGGCAGACAACAACATACTGTAACTGCAGCATGTATAACACTAAACAGAATGTTATGGTTTGTTTGTGTAGATGCTAAAATAGTTATTACCATAGTTCTTGTTCATGGTGTGAACAGCTTTAAGATATCATGTACTGTTAGAACGGGAAGAGACAGTGGCAATTTGTAAAGGTTAATAAAGAAAGAACACAATGGACTTAATATAAACTTTATGATACAAACACTCTGACTACTTACAATGGGCAAAATTAGCATGAGAGTTCAGGCAATGGCCAATGACAAAAGTAGGAGTGAAAGTCGTAGAATTTTGCATAAGTACGCTTCTACAATATTATATAAATTTGCTGATTTGCTGTTAATTGTATAAATGACTTTGACATGACACTTTGTTGGTTGTTCTTTCTGATGGGGCCATGGAGCAAGCTGTGCAAAATGTAACTGCAGCACAGTTCAGTCAAGATGCTCAGACCGACATTGACATACCTTTGGAAATGTTTGCCTTTGGTCTTTTCCGTAAATGCACGTAAATGGCCCAGTTCAGATCCCATGACAGGCCTCCTTTGGTCTTCCCTTTCAGCTGAAACAAAGAGAAATATATAAATGTTGAGACAATGTGCAAAAAAAAAAATAAATTGTGACCAAAATATTTAAGAGGAATGACTGTAAGGAAAGTTATTATTAACAGATGAAATAAGGATGCATACATTAAGGCAAATCAGTTGTAGCTAAATGTCTTCAACATTACTGTGAAAGGTTGAATCATTGAAGGACTTGTTCAGCCTCCTTCGCAGCTTCTTCAAGATCAGCACTGGGAACTTCGAGCTCAAGTTCCCTGTTAATTCTAGCAGCTTTCTGACAGAATTGGTCAAAATTATGAGATTATAAAAATGTCATGATGGACCACAGAAAGAGAGCAAAACTATGCATAAATTAATTAGGGATTACAGTTCGGAAAAATAGGAACAAATGATGACATTTACAAGAGATGGTTTCTTTAAAGAGCTGCTGGAGTACGTGATCTGAAGTAACTGCAAGACAGAAAAAAATATTAAATTACAATTACTTAAAAAAAAAAAAAGCATTAAAGGTGTGCAAGCATTGTAGTTGCTGTGCTTTACAAATAGTATAGCGTAAAATCATAGTTACTGGTAAAACTACATTTACACTGGTAAAACCATGGTAAGCGTTGGGGTGATAGTGCTTTAACTACAAATACCACAGTAAAACTACAGTTGCTGAGTTAAAACCATGATAAGTGTTGTGCTATTGTGTTATTGTGCTTTGACTACAACTACCATAGTAAACATATGGATACTGAGGTAAAACTATGGTAAGCATTGGAATTATTGTGCTTTAACTACAACAGTAAAACTACAGTTACAGTGGTAAAACCATGGTAAGTGTTGTGGTTACTGTGCATTGGCTACACATAATATGGTCAGGCAACAGTTCCTATGGTAAAAAAATATGGTAAATGTGCGGACTTTTACATGATCACGCTTATCACGTGATACTGGGTTGGTTGATTTGTAGAGCTGTCATCAGCCACGTGAACATGATTACAACTGCTATTTATTTATCTATTTCAAAACTGCAACAGTTAGAAGTTAGCTTAGGCTAATGTCAATGTAAGGCTAATGTTAGCAGCTGTGCTAACGCAGCAGCCGACTGTTCTATAATTTGAACGCATACGCATCCATTTTAACACATGACCACATGTAACGAGATGCAGAAGCACCAAAATAATTAAAATAATGATCTCATTACAAAAGAAAAGATAATTGCCCTTACTTACCTGTTTGAAGGTGTACACACATCAGGTGAACTGGGCAAACCGAGCCTCACTAGTGACGTCACTGCCTAGAAGATGCTGCGTAGTATTTGTACACATCTGCTCTCCACAGAAGTTAATGGGAAGGACTGGCGTATCATATGCACGCAAAATTGGACTTTGGAGTATGTATTAAACACAATTGAAAAGTGTAAAGTCGTGTTATTTATATGCAAATTAATGAGAACGGGTTGAGAGCCCCTGTGCCACACACAGGTCCCAGTCTCTGCAGTGTCCTAATGGCCGCAGATTCCATCATGTGTGCCGATTTTCAAGAGTTTTTGAGCACGTTAAGGCCCCCAAAACACTCATTCATTCAACAGTTGACAGAAGTGACAGGCAAATGAAGCCAACAGGTCCCAATGAAAATGTACTTGGAAAGTAAGATCTGGGGGTCAAACATTTCATTCTATGAAAGGGATTTCTACGTTAACTAGCCTCGAGTCGAGGCTTCATTCGGCATGCCCTTTAACACAGGCTCTGATGTCTCGGTTCAAATGTCATTTCACAAGTCATTCAAGATTTAGCGATCCAAACTTGCTAATGATGTGGGAAGACAAATTCGAAATATGTTGTCCATAAGAACGTAATGACATCTCTCATAAAGGTGTGCATCTTCACAAAGTAAACAATGGTCTAAAAAACACTTAGCATCTTCGCTAATTAGCACACAAAATACCACTGGTATACTACGCCCGCCGCCTAACTGGAAGTTGTACCCACATTCTTTTTTACAGTAGCGCCCCCCAGAAACTTGTGGATAGTGGTCAGTGTTTGCATTAGCTGGGCTCTTGACACTTACATTTTTAAAGTTAGATTTTGTTTGGCAGCTGTAACTGAGTTATAACAGCCAGACAAACCAAGCATGCAAGTCGTCAGGTGGTGGTGATTGTGTGTATAGGTGGATTATGTTTTAACATAATCATTGTTTGATCTGAGTCACTGAACTCATTCAGAGTCTCATCTCTGAGTTATATTTTCTCTATTAAAAATATAACTCAAAGACTAGACTCTAAACAAATTTAATGATTCAGATCAAATAATAATTATCTTGAATAACCAACATAAGCCTTGTATTTTCACAACAAAAAAAAAAATCCTGTCTTTTTTATTTATTTTGGAATTTCTAACAAGCTGTTGTAATTTCTAACAAAGGCTTTCATTTAGGCACACATAGACATCAAGAACCAGTGTATGAATCTCAACAACGGTGACAAACGGCATATTCATATAAACAGATCAACTCTGAACATTACAAACCAAGCTGCTAAAAAGTCAGATAAAAACAGCAAAAATAAAAGAAAATAGTAATAAAAGAAATTACAAAGACAATTCAGCTCATAATTTATTCATGCCGCAATGCATGATGGGAGCCATGGATGAGTTCTGATTGGCTACAACATGCTTTTTTGATGGTCACCGTTGTTGTGATTCTCACACTGATTCATCATGTCTGTGTGTTTTAATATAAACTTTTTATTTTTTTTTTTGGAAAGATCTGTCTTATTATAGATGTAATATTGTCCACAGGCTTGGTGTAATCAGTAAAAAAAAAAACTTAACTCAGTTCCACAGGTACTCAGGTAACTAATGTTAAAAATGCAAGTGTCAAGAGCCCAACTAATGCAAACACTGACCACTATAATGGTTGCCTAAAAATTGTGATTTTCTCCTTTGGGGATTCTGCTTGTTAACATCAGGTGTCCTCAATAATGATCAATCGTCACTTAATGTCTAATTATCTCATTAACTTTAACTCTGCTTCTGTGTTAATTTGACACTCTTGAGTATGGAGTTAATAAACTAAAAAAAAATAAACTCCCAGGAGAGTTAATTTAACACTGGGCTTTTTGTTGTGCATATGTACAAAATATAGACTTCTGGGAATCCATACTCTTGTCTTGAGAGACCAAGTCAATCATTTTCTGGTGTGGCTAGTGGAGGAGTACAGTGAGAAGTGGCTGGTTCCCACAGTGACGTTCAGTGGTAGTAAAGCTCTTATATTGGGATGTGTGAGTGCTGAAGGTGTGAGGGAGTTGTGTTTTATCAATGCTGTCATGAATTCATGTCACTGTGTGATGTAATAAAAAGAGCTGAAATAGATAATGTTATCCTCTTTTCATTCCCTCCATTGTTGGGCTTTTTTTTCAATATGACAATGAAGATATTCATTCACCCAAGGTGAAAATCCTTCAGTGGACATGTATTTCACTCAATCTTAACACTCTTAAACAGCTGTGGGGGATTCTGTAGCGACGAGCTGAGTGAAACTCCCCATTAAGGGCCAGGCCATTAAAGGAGGTCGTCCTCCAGGAGTTAAATAGGACAGATGTGGCATTTTTTTTCATGAACTTGTACACTCAGTGCCAATAAGGGACAAAGCAGTATACTTTAAGTTAGGACATACTGGAGGACCTACTAAATACTGGAATGTTATACATCTGCTGAATTAAATCTAGGGTGTACTCATTTCTGCAGTTCTTGCAAAATTGGCTAATTTACTTATTTTACAAAAAATATTTTATTTTATTATTATTTTTTTAATACATTTCAGTTTTGCCATCTTTCTATGAATAATATTAGTGATTATTAAGAAAATACATCTTTTATATTTATTCATAGGGGGTGTACTCATTTATGCTGTGCACTGTATATGTTCATCTCTCTGCATTTCCCGGGTTTTCTGAACAGCCATAATTTTTGAACTATATTAATTTGTCAAATTTAACTAGAAAAAGGCGGCTGCACAGCTGTATGCATACAAAGTCAAAGTCAAAGTCAACTTTATTGTCAATTTTGCCATATGTGCCAGAATTGAAATTGCGTTACTCTCAGACCCTAGGTGCATACACGTAACATTTAAATACAAAAAGTACAATTTTAAAGATGCAAATAAATACAATTATACATATAATATATAGAATATATAGTATATACATGAAGGAATATGAATATTTGCACAGACTAATATATAGTAAAGTACTGAAACAGATTCAATTCAATGCATGATTTGTATAGTGATTTTCACAATATATGCACTTAAAGCAGTCATGTACAGTCAGTCATACCTTTCATTCTGCAGCATTTAAAAATCAGCACAACTGTCACTAGCAGATATGGACAAACTGTCAGTACAGAACTGAGTATGTTGAGGACAGAGATCTGAGATTCTGAATGAAACACTGAAAAAGAGACACATAAGCACTTTATTATGCATTATATCTTATTATATCTGCATAAACAGTATAACTACAGGGGTTGGACAATGAAACTGAAACACCTGGTTTTAGATCACAATTAGTATGATATTGGGCCTCCTTTTGCAGCTAATACAACATCATTTCATCGTGGGAGTGACAAATACAAGTCCTGCAAAGCAGCCAGAGGGATTTTGAGCCATTTTCCTCTTGCAGAACAGTGGCCAGGTCACTATGTGATGCTGATGTGGGAAAACGTTTCCTGACTCGCTCCTCCAAAACACCCCAAAGTGGCTCAATAATATTCAGAGCTGGTGACTATGCAGGCCATGGGAGATGTTCAACTTAATTTTCATGTTCATTAAACCAGTCTGTCACCAGTCTTGCTGTGTGTATTGGTGCATAATTATCCTGATACAGAGCACTACCTTCAAGGTACAATGTTTGAACCATTGGGTGCACATAATGAAACTTTACACTCTGCTCTAACTGGTGTAATGTACAATAAGTGAAGATTGGGCACCAGACAGCGCAAATATAGCCATGAAACCTCCAATACTATATTGGCGAGTGTTTCAGTTTCATTGTCCAACCCCTGTATATAAATAATTAGATAATTATATAAACAATAATGAACTCTGATGAAACTATATTTTTTACTGCTGCTTGCTCATTGAGTGTTTTTTCGTTCACTGATGTTTAACGCACGTATTTAATCAATCTGCTTCATGCATTAAATAAACTGCCAGTGAAATTAATAAATACAGAAACACAGACTCACAGTGTACAGTGATATTAACAGGATGATGTTTCTCTCCAGATTCAGACTCACACCAGTACACTCCAGTGTGTGATGTGTTGGTGGAGCTGATTGTACATGTAGATCCTGTTTGTGATCCTGATGAACAATCTTCCAGCTGTTCACTGTCTGTGTATCTTCTCACTCTCCATCCAGTAGAGTTACTCTGGTCCTCACAGCTCAGAGAGAGAGAGACAGATGTGAAGTGTTGAGTTCTGCTGGGACTGACGATCAGAGAAACTGGAGGAGAAACACCTGAGACGACAATTGCAGGTAACACATTATTTTGTTAGTCTACTTTAGACATTCTACTAACAGTAAGTAACTTTGCAACTGCATGTAAACTAGTCATTAGAGTATTAGACTGTCTGCTTAATATCTTCCAACACTCTTCTAAACTTTGCAAGTATATGTCAACTTATTCTACTAACCCTAAACCTAACCTAACAGTCTGCTCTGAGAGTTAGTAGACATGTTGCAAATTAATGAGAATTAGGTGACATGTAGTTGCAAAGTTACTTAGTTAGTAGCATGTCTAAAATGGACTATCAAAATGAAGTGTAACCCAATTACAGCTTCTGAGTTACAGACTTGAGCTCTCTTAACAAGCTAATTAATAAACTTTATTAAATATGAACCAATAGTTTAAGTTCTGTTTGAACTCACCAGTGACCCACAGCAGCTGTGTGTTGCTGTACTGTGTTTTATAGACTGGTTTCTCTCTCTCTGCTCTGCACGCATAAACTCCTGTGTGATTTAGAGCAGCAGAACTGACAGTGTAGTTTCCTCCTGCTCCTCTGCTGCTGTCTGAGAGCAGATTATAATGATGACTGTTCTCTGTAAAACCAGAGAATGTATTCATTATAAAATGGTATTTTTGATTTGAATAAAATCAGCTATTTCAGTTATCATCACATGAAGCACATTATAACTTACCCAGTGAAACAGTTAAAGTGAACCAGCTGAATGTCCAGCCTGTAGAGAAACTGTAAACCTCACAGATCAGAGTCACTGGATCTCCTTCAGTCAACCACGTCTGTGGTGAAACACTTAAAACTGCTCTGGGAGCTGAAACAGAGAAATCACTCATCAATAACATGCAAAAAGTGTGTTTGTATGAAGAGATGATCAAACTCATGTTTGACAGACTGCTTCATTTCCAATTTAAAGCCTTAAAGTGCCACTATTATGGATTACAAAATGTTCATATTTTGGTTTTGGGAGTCCCCAACAACAAGTTGGCATGTATGCAAGGTCAAAAAACACTTTTATTGTCTTATAATATGCATTTATTTTTACCTTATTCGCTCAACGACTCCCAAACAGTTAGTTAAAACAAATCATTTGTCCAAATCACTCCTTTGTGTGAAACTAATCTGCAGTGATTGGTCCGATGACCCAGTGTTTTGTGATTGGTTTAACGTTACTGCGTGCAAAGAATTTCAAACATGGAACGCCCATCACCATTACTCTAGCCCACAACTCGGTAGTGTGACGGCCCGTCATTGAGCCTGTGAGATGTGATTGGCGGTTCTATTTGTGGTCATTTGCAGATTGAATACACCTGCTGCCGCGCTCCGAGTGCTCCCTTAAAAGAGCGATAGTTGGGGCAAACGGGTGTGTGGGTTTGGACTTTGGGTGATATTTGGTTAGAGTTTGGTTATTTTCGGCACTTTTTACACGGCACCATCAGTACATTACAATGTTGCATCCAGGCACCTTGCCCTACACACTGACTCTGACGTGTTCAGGAATATTATTAGGTTTGGTTGTTTCTTTTCTTTTTTCTTTTTAGTGAATTATGTTTAAATTGAATAAAGCCTTTTCCAACTCAGCTTTATGTTTCCGTGCGTCCCTCCCTTGTTGCTTCCCCTTTGAGCCACGGGTCGTAACAAATTGGGGGCTCGTCCGCGTTTAACTTAGTATAAGAAAAATTTAATTTTGATTAATTGGTTTTAGGGATGCATGTAAATTAGTTTGAATCAGACCCAAGTTTGTTTAATCGTCGTGTTAAATCACCAATTGGTAAGTACATCTGTGCAATATTGTCTTTTGAACGTGAGTTTCCCTGTTAGGATTAGCGGCATGTTTCCTTTGAAACGTGTCGTGTTTGTTTTTTTTGTGTAGTGTTGCGGTGAACGTGGGTAGTAGTATTTATCTCGGGGGCACATCCGTGGTGTTGAAAGCGTCGCTGGTTGAACCGGTTGCGTTTTTCACCCAACGGGCTATAGTGCATAAATACCCCCCACAAATAATCGCATGAAGACTAGGGTTGAAGTAGTTAGAATATTGGATAGGTAGTTAGAGGGATCTCTCGTTATTTGATTGCACGGTGTAAATTTAAATTGTTTTTTGGTGAATTTTCATGGACGATTTTGATTCGTTTATTACTTCACCTTCTCATGAAATTTTAGAAAGATGTTCTAAGGAACAATTGTTAAAAATAGCGGAATATTATAAAATAGGGATTAAGGATAAAAGATTTGGTAGAGAAAACGTGAAAATTATTTTGAGAACTGAGTTGATTGGAAAAGGCTTGTTAAAATCCAATATGGAGGAGTCAATACCAGGTGCATCTAATTTACAAACGAATTTGTCTTTTGAACAGCAGAAAGAGTTACTACTTTTGCAGATGGAGCATGAAAAGTTAAAGCAGCGCTCTGAGGGTAATAAGTTGGAACTGGAAAAAGCAAAACTTGAGGTGGAAACCCTCAAATTGAAACTGGTAAAGGAGGGTAGGCTGTCTAACTTTGGTGAGGAACAAGGTATGTCCCTTTCGCTTACTTCAAACTTAAAACTAGTTCCGAAGTTTAACGAAGAAGACCCTGACACTTTTTTTAACTTGTTCGAATGTATGACAAAAATGATGGACTGGTCAAATGATGATTGCGTAGCTTTGCTTCAGTGTGTTTTAACAGGGAAAGCACAAGCAGTTTTCTCTTCAATGTCGATTGATGATTGTAGAGATTATGATAAAGTCAAATCTGTAATCTTAAAGGCTTATGAATGCGTACCAGAAGCTTACAGACAGCGTTTTCGTTTGCAGAGAAAAGATGACATCCAAACACATTTAGAATTTGTCAGAGATTTGAGGAGGAACTTTAATCGTTGGTGCACAGCATTGGACATTAAGACTTTTGAAGATCTAAGCCACTTGATGGTTTTAGAACAATTTAAAAACTCACTTCCGAGTCGTGTTGCTATATATATCAATGAGCACAATGTTGAAACTCCTGAGGAAGCGGCAATGTTAGCTGACGATTTTGTGCTGACGCATAAATCCGCTTTTGTTGATGTACATGTTCGTGATGTTCAGTCTGCTTCATTTGTAAAAACTCCATTTAAAAATGAGCGGGTGTTCACAGGGAAATTTGATCCGAGTAAGGTATGCAATTACTGTCGGGAGAAGGGGCATTGGAAATTGGACTGTCCAGTACTTAAGAATAAAGATAAACGAACCGTGTCACGTGCACTTGTTAATTCCATTGTTTCAGTATTGTCAGCTCGGTCTGAAGAAGTGACAAATCCGACATTCGGGGGTGAATTTTCGTCTTCTTACTTGCCTTTTATTTCAGAAGGTTGGGTATCTTTAGGAGAGGAGAAGAAAGTTCCTGTGAAAATATTAAGGGACACTGGTTCGATGGATTCGTTCATTTTAGAATCTGTTCTTCCTTTTTCTCCGCAGTCACATACTGGTGAGAGCGTGTTAGTTAAGGGTATAGGACTGAATGTTTTGTCTGTGCCTCTTCATAAAGTGAAACTTCAGTCGGAGCTGATTCAAGGTGATGTGGTAGTAGGAGTACGGCCAGCATTACCAATTGAAGGAGTTCATATCATTTTGGGAAACGGACTGGTAGGTGGGCGTGTTTGGGCTGACAGTTCACTGTTCCCGATAGTTATTGCAAATAAGAATGAAATCGAACACCGTCAAGATGCCGCCTGTGTAGCAACTCGCGCTATGAAGCAGCGAGAGGATGAAATTATTTCTCAAAAGGAAATTCAGTCAAATAAAGTCTGTACTGATTTGTTTATTCCTGATTTGTCTGCACTGTCTTTTCCTATGTCAGCAGAGGAACTTGGAAGTGAGCAGCGTGGCGATTCCTCTTTGGATGTACTGTTCCAGAGTGCTGTTACTCCAGCAGAAGTGGGTAGCCTTGCTCGTGGTTATGTGGTCAGTGATGGAGTGTTGCTGAGGAAATGGATTCCTCACAAAGGTGATTTTGTTGGAGATCCTGTTTTCCAGGTGGTGGTTCCTGCTAATTTTCGACATGCAGTAATTGAAGTTGCACATGATCAAGCTGGTCATCAAGGTGTGCGAAAAACTTATGATCGCTTGTTGCGATATTTTTTTTGGCCGCGTCTAAAGCGGGATGTTTCTGCTTATATTAAGAGCTGTAAGACTTGCCAGCTTACAGGTAAGCCAAATCAAGCGCTGAAACCTGTACCATTGAAACCAATTCCAGTTGACTGTAAACCATTTGAACATCTTATTGTCGATTGTGTGGGACCACTTCCTCGTTCTAAGTCGGGGAATAACTATTTGTTTACTGTGATGTGTTTAAACACACGGTTTCCAGCAGCTTATCCATTACGGAATATTACTTCACGTTCAATTGTCAAAGCGCTAACTCAATTTATATCTATCTTTGGCATTCCAAAAATCATCCAAAGCGACCAAGGTTCAAACCTGACTTCCCATCTTTTTCAGCAAATTTTAAAACAACTGCGCATTAGACATAATCAATCTACTGCAAACCATGCGCAAAGCCAAGGTGCATTGGAGAGATTTCATCAATCCTTAAAATCGCTTCTTCGAGCATATTGTGTACAACTAGACAGAGATTGGGAAGAGGGTTTACCTTGGATGATGTTAGCTGCTCGAGAAGTTGTACAGGATAGTACGGGGTTTAGCCCTAATGATTTAGTCTTCGGACATAAAGTTCGTGGATTGTTGTCTGTTTTCCAAGATATTGGCAAAGCTGAGCAATCTCCAAAGAATTTGACATCTTACGTTTTGGGGTTTAAGAACCGACTGATTCAAGCAAGAGAACTTGCTAAAGTAAATCTTCAGAAATGTCAACAAAACATGAAGCGATTATATGATCGAACCGTCGAACATCGAGTCTTTGACTCAGGAGATCAAGTTATGGTACTTCGGCCAATAGTATCTTCTCCTTTTGAGGCTAAATTTGAGGGTCCGTTTGTTGTGAAACGTAAATTAAGTGACGAGAACTACGAAGTTATAACTTCTTCTCGAAGGAAATCAGTTAAACTGTACCATGTAAATTTGTTAAAACCTTATTATGAAAACGAAAGTAAGTCTGTGTCAAATCAGATGCCTGCCAATTCTGTGTTGTCATCTGCATCTGTGGGTGAGGTGAAGGTGAGTTTAGTGGGGGAGGAAGAGGAGACCATTTCACCTGGTGACTGTGTGTTTCGTGGTCGTTTAAAAAATTCTGAATCTTTGCGGAACTTGGAATCTCTTCTCGGTTATTTGTCTTATGAAAAATGTCAGGAGTTGTGCCGGTTGTTGCGTAGCTTTCCTGAGCTGTTCGGCGATGCGCCTTCGCGTACTGACTGGGTGCAGCATGATATCGATGTGGGGGACGCAAAGCCTATTAAACAACGTTTTTACCGCGTTGCACCTGAGAAACGGGAAATAATGGAGAGGGAGATTCAGTATATGCTAGATCATGATATTGCCGTACCCTCATCCTCTGAGTGGGCTTCCCCGTGTTTATTAGTGGGAAAGGCTGATGGTACGGTTAGATTCTGTACAGATTTTCGCAAAGTTAATAGTTTAACTAGACCAGATTGTTTCCCTCTGCCCCACATTGAAGATTGCGTCGATCAGGTTGGGTCTGCTAAGTTCGTCAGCAAGTTGGACCTGTTGAAGGGCTATTGGCAGGTGCCGTTAACAAAAAGAGCGCAAGAAATCTCTTCCTTTGTTACTCCGTCCGGCCTCTATTCTTATCAAGTTATGATTTTCGGTCTTCGGAACGCGCCAGCTACTTTTCAACGCCTCATGAACCGAGTTATTTTGGGACTTGAGGGTTGTGCTGTTTATTTGGATGATTTGGTTGTCTTTAGCGACAGCTGGGAATCTCATATAAAAGGTCTTCGCGCAGTGTTGCAGCGTTTATCTGAAGCCCGGCTTACAGTCAATCTAGAAAAATGTGAGTTCGCTAAAGCGACCGTGACGTATCTCGGTAAGGTGGTGGGAAATGGAAAAGTGCGTCCAGTGCAAGCTAAGGTTCAAGCCATTCAGGATTTTCCCCCTCCAACGACTAAAAAAGAGCTTATGCGGTTCTTAGGCCTGGTAGGTTACTACCGATCTTTTTGTTGTAATTTTTCCACCATTGTGGCATCTCTTACAGATTTACTGAAGGATAAAACAAAATTCGTTTGGTCATCTAGTTGCCAAGCGGCTTTTGAAAATGTTAAGACTCTGCTGTGTTCCGCCCCTGTGCTTCTGGCTCCGTGTTTTGATAAACCTTTTACGTTGCATGTTGATGCCAGTAATGTGGGTGCCGGAGCTGTTCTTCAGCAGGCAGATGAGGATGGCGTTAATCATCCCGTCAGTTTTTTTTCGAGGAAATTTAATTCGTGTCAGTGTCACTACTCGGTGGTTGAGAAGGAGGCTCTGGCTCTTATTTGGGCATTGCAATATTTTGCCGTTTATCTTAATTCTAGTGCCCCAATTGTGATTTACACTGATCATAATCCTCTAACTTTCCTCAATTCTTTACAGTGTCCAAATCAAAGGTTGATCCGTTGGTCACTGTTTTTGCAGTCTTTTTGCTTGGATATTCGTCATGTTCGTGGATCGGACAACGTGGTAGCGGATGCGCTGTCACGTATTTCAAGTGCATCATAAAGCAGTTTTTTGGTGTTTTGGGAGCTGTCTTTGGTGCTGTTTTATGATATATTACGTGATTTTGGTATGTTTTGTTGCAGGTCTCTTTGCAGACTCCCTGTCTTATGGGGAGGGGTGTGACGGCCCGTCATTGAGCCTGTGAGATGTGATTGGCGGTTCTATTTGTGGTCATTTGCAGATTGAATACACCTGCTGCCGCGCTCCGAGTGCTCCCTTAAAAGAGCGATAGTTGGGGCAAACGGGTGTGTGGGTTTGGACTTTGGGTGATATTTGGTTGGAGTTTGGTTATTTTCGGCACTTTTTACACGGCACCATCAGTACATTACAATGTTGCATCCAGGCACCTTGCCCTACACACTGACTTTGACGTGTTCAGGAATATTATTAGGTTTCGTTGTTTCTTTTCTTTTTTCTTTTTAGTGAATTATGTTTAAATTGAATAAAGCCTTTTCCAACTCAGCTTTATGTTTCCGTGCGTCCCTCCCTTGTTGCTTCCCCTTTGAGCCACGGGTCGTAACAGTAGTAAACAACAACACCCAAACAGCCATGGTATATGCGTCAACCCAACACAGAAACATATTGATAAAGCACTGCAGCTTGCACACCAACGTATTGTTCTATTCTTTTTAAAACTTCACGTAATAACAAGACAAACATTCACTATTCATTGACACATTTCTACATGCTTTGTTGAAATTTCAACATTTTTGTTAATTGCGGGTGCAAAAGTGATATTAATCCAATGCCATTAAAGGGAACCCTGGGCATTAAGATTTGTATAGCTTAATATAAAAAATTATGCTTCATAGTGAAATATGTGGTTATTTAAAAAATCCACATTGTTTTATGTATATATATATATGGAGGGCGCCATTATTTTTATTATGTAGAACAGTTGCACTCAGTGAGCTAATGCAAAGGCTATAGAACTGAGGTGGGATTTTCAAGTCACAAGCAAGACTCCCAAGTCTCAAATCCCAAGTCCTCAAAGAGTTACATTTATTGAGATAATTGAGTAATTAAATAATGATTGTGCATTAGTGATGAACACATGCTGTTATTAAGAATCACAGAGCATCAGATGTTGATGTTTTTTGGTTAAAATCATGCCACCATCATGGAGTGTTTGCTTTAGTTGGGCTCTTGACCCTTGATGTCCTGTATTGATGTCCTCTCTCTTTGTAATGATGCATGTAGTGTTGTATAGTGTTGAGATAGTAATCTTGAGCTGGTTGGGTTACAATTAAAACACCTTGCACTGCAGTATAAACAATTATTGTCACCACTGTTGAGGATTGTATGGTAAGTGTTCATGTATAAAAGCCTGAGCTAATGTAATACTTTCAATTATTTGACCTGAATCACTGAATTTGTTTAGAGTCTAATCTCTCAATTATAGTTTCAATAAAGGAAGTGTGACTCAAGAGTGTTAAAAGTAACACTGAAGCAGAGTTAAAGTTAATGAGATAATTAGTGATTAATTAAGTGATGATTGACCATTATTGAAGACATCTGATGTTAAAAAGCAGAATCACCAAAGGAGAAAATCACAATTTTTAATGTCACAATTATAGTGGTCAATGTTTGTATTAGTTGGGCTCTTGACACTTGAATTTTAACTTCAGATTTTGTTTGGTTGCTCTAGCAGAGTTATAACAGCCAAACAAATCAGTAACCTTCATGTAGTGACCTGTAAAACTGAGTTTTCTAATCACATCAACCCTATGAACAATATAATATCTATAATCAGACAGATTCTTTTAAAACTTATTTTGATTTAGAACAGAGTTAATTAAGACACACAGACATGAAGAATCAGCGTGAGAATCACAACAACGGTGACCATCAAAAAAGCATGTTGTAGCCAATCAGAACTCATCCATGGCTCCCATCATGCATTGCAGCATGAATAAATTATGAGCTTAATTGTCTTTATAATTTCTTTTAATCCTACTATTTTCTTTTGTTTTTGCTGTTTTTATCTGACTTTTTAGTAGCTTGTTCAGAGTTGATCCGTTTATCTGAATATGCCGTTTGTCACCGTTGTTGAGATTCATATAATGGTTCTTGATGTCTGTGTGTGCCTAAATGAAAGACTGTTTCAGAAAGTTTATTTGTTTATTTTTATTTTATGGTACTGTGCAAAAGCCTTAGGCCACTAGTATTTTCACCAACAAAATAAAAAGGTATTAAGTCAGTTATTTCTATCTTTTGCTGTAGTGTGTCAGTAGGAAATATCAGTTTAGTTTTCTAAACATTCATTTGCCACTTAAAACCTTTTTTTTTTTTTTTTTTTTTGGTGGAAATACTAGTGGCCTAAGACTTTTGCACAGTACTGTATATACTAGTTATTTATTTATTTAAATCACAACAGCTTGTAAGAAATCCTTCCAAAATATAGAAAAAAAGATTTTTTCTTGTGGCATCACAAGGCTGGTGTTAATTATTCAAAATAATCATTATTTGACTGGAATCACTAAATTTGTTTAGAGTCTAATCTCTGAGTTATATTTTCAGTAAAGGAAGTATGCCTCAGAGACTAGACTCTAAATAAATTCACTGATTTAGGCCAAATAATGATTATGTTAAAACATAATCATTACCACCTGATGACTTGTGTTCTTGTCTTGTCTGGCAGTTATAACTTAGTTACTTAGTAATTAGTGTTGGGTTCAAGTCCACCTACGTCGAGTCCGAGTCTTTAACCAATCTAGTCCAAAACGAGTCCGAGTCCAAAATGGGCAGAGTCGGACTCAAGTCCGACTCCCAAAGGGCCGAGTCCGAGTCCAAGGAAACACTACTGTTTCTCAGTATCTTAACATGTTTTAAACCAGGGGTGCCCAAACTCAGTCCTGGAGTGCCGGTGTCTTACAGAGTTTAGCTTCAGCCCCAATCAGACACACCTGAACCAGCAAATCAAGCTCTTACTAGGCATACTAGAAACCCCCTGGCAGGTGTGTCGAGGGAAGTTGGAGCTAAACCAAGGACCAGGACCGAGTTTGGGCACCCCTGTTTTTAACCTTTACAACTAGAAAAACGCAATGTCAGTTGAAATGTAAGAAAAGCAAAGCTCTAGTGGATCTTGTCATTTTGATTTTTGATTTCACAACATCTTTTAAGTGTCCATGCTCTGCTTAGCAAGCTTAAAGTCATGTAACAGAAGTTATGGCTGTCTTGTGACATATTTCAGAGTGAAACAGGTTTTAGAATGTGATAAATTATAGGGCGGTACTTGACTTTATTCATTGATATGGTAAATGTATAAATTCAAGGGTGGGGGTAAAGGAGCAGGTATCTTGGTGAATGGGACCTTAACAGCAGAAAACGCAGCTCTTTCATTTCTGATTGTGGCTGTGTGTGTTTTGGGTTTTATATGACTTTTTTTTTTTTTTTCTTGGATGAAAATGAGGCTGTGAGGGTTAAATGTAGTCTTTACAGTGGTACACACTGTGTATAAAGCCCAACATATACTTTCCATAAGTCACAGCAAACTCACACCTGTTTTATTTTTGAATGCATTTATAGTTACATTAATTACAATAAACTACATTATATAAAGAAAAAATGATGATGTGCCATTGAATTATTAGAAATCAAATCATGCACACCCAAGGTGGTTTTGAACTCATTAAAACTATTGCTGCAAAGATATCAGAAAAATTATTTTTCCTTTAAGCTAGAAACTGCCACCTTGTTTAAAAAATATGAATAATATTAATACAGCAGAAACTAATCACCTAATGTAAGTAAACCATTCTCAAGCTTACTGAAGGCAAGTAAACACTCCAAGTTGGCCTAATACTTACAAACAAAAGGATACATAAATATATTAATCAAAAATACAAATGAAATAATATATTTAAAAAAAAAAATAGAATATTTTTAAAAATAGAATTTTTAGTTTTTTATTATTATAATTTTTTTTAGGTAGCTCTATCTAAAGGCTATTACAGAAATAGACTACTACAGATATCTCTTGAAGTATAAATTAAATGATTCTTATTAAAGTTAATAAGTGATTCAGTCAAGAAAAGTGAGTGATTTTCTCCTTTTCTTTTGTTGTTTGATTAATATTTATGACATGGTCAGCGGCTGCAGGTTTACGCTGCTGTCACTTTAAGATCTGACGCACAGATCAAATATTTTGATGCATCAGTATTTCTCCCAACTGTTTAGGTTTACTTAAGACAAAACTGACTTCATTTACATGAATAGTCTCTAAGACGAGCATGTGTGTAGCAATACAGACCCTATTAGAAGCGAAAGAGAACTCGGCATTCGCATACTGAGAGGCGCGTTCTGTGAGATTGCTTTGAGTGTGTGCGCACATAAACCCATCGGCTTTCAAGTAGCCTATTGGACAAGACTTCAAAACACATGCAAATACCGAATATCACTTTCGTAATAATGCATCGAGTCAGTGACATTTCCGTCAACTGTCTCTGGACTCTGCATATTTTCTGAGTCCGAGTCAAGTCTGAGTAAAAATGCATCCGAGTCCGTGACAAGTCCGAGTCACCTAAAAATTGTACTCGAGACCGGATTCGAGTCTGAATAGGAGTCTGAATACTCCAACTCTATTAGTATCTCTGCTTCAGTGTTTTGCTTTTAACACTCTTGAGTGTGGAGTCAAATAAACTCCCAGGAGTGTTAATTTAACACTGGGCTTTTTGCTGTGTGTGTGATGTGATGTGTCCATGTGAATCCTCATGTTTGTTTGTTTGCTGCTTTTTGTGTGTGTAAAATTAATCCCGAGAAACAGATTTTAGTATTTTAATGGGTCACAGACACTGATCCTTTCTAAAATAATTAAATTCTAATTTAAAATAATCTTGTCAGTAAACAGTTAATAATCGGTTAACGAGCGTCGGCTGTTGGTTAGGAATAATAACCGAAATGAGCATCCCTAGCATTTATACAACACTTTATTCAAAAGAAAGAACCACTTGTTCCGTGTGTCATACATCATTATGCTATTACTGTGTCATTGCACATGCGCAGTCCCTTCAGTTTCGGTTTTCAATCCCATCAAGTGTTTACGTGCACTCTCAATTGTATTAGAAAAGGAATAAACCACCCCCTTGAATCCGATTGAATTTCATTCCAATCCAGCTCAACCAGATTGATTAGGGTGTTTACATTAACATTTTCCAACGTTTACAAGTGGATTATTTGGGTGCATGTAAATGTAGCTTATGTGTTAAGTGTCATCCAATCACTTCACTGCCTATGTCACTCCACAAACTGCTAATCAAATTTGCACCTCCTTTTTATCGGTGGATGATGTAGATGCACTCATGTCAGGTATATGGTTTTCCCCGCTAGAAATGTAATGTCCCCTCTGGTGTCAATGACGTTCCCAGAACGTTTCCTGATATGGTCATCAGTGTTGGGCAGTAACGCATTACTCTGTAACGGATTACTGTAATTTGATATTTTTTTAGTAACGGAGTAATTTAACGCATTATAATTTATGTAGAGTATAATTAGAGTATAGTTACAAGCATGTGTTACTGCTGCCTTACATCATTGCCGACAGAATGTGTTTTATCATCTAGATTGTAAAAAGGGTGTTGGCTAGCACACGCAACGTCCTCTACCTGAGACCTACTTTGACTGGTAAGCGCCTATGAGGCGAATACTACCAATGAAAACAAAGTCAGCATGGAGAGAGGAAAGTACGCGTTCTGTAAATACAATCATTATTCTGAGTTTATTTCTGTCAAAGCCAAGAACATTATCTTGCGTTGTCAATTAGAGGGGAAGAAACCCTTTTCAACCGTGAAAAACTCCATATCCAATTTAAAACACCTGAAAGGGCCGCACGGCACATTAAAACTTCTTGAGAACATACCGGGTGCGGAGGGCAACGCTTCAATTTCTGTTGTCTTTACATAAGTCTCTGCCTGCCCACGCCCGCACCCGCACTCACCTATCAAGTCTTGTCCCACACCACCCTCTGTCTCTAATCCACTGCCACTGTACTCAACGCAACAGAGAGCGGCGCGGGACAAGACTTGATTGGCGAGTGCGGTTGAAAAGGGTTTGAAGAGACTTGTGTGTGTGCGTGAGGCAATAGAAAAAATGCTTTGCCGGACTCCCGCATAGATATATCTAAACATAAAATATCTAAAATAAATGAATTGCACAAAAGCAACAAGAACAACTAATATAAAACAAAAATGATTAACACACGTAAGCATAGGCAGAGTTTCTATTTATAACACGTTTGCAGTGTTAAACAATGTTGATTTCTGGAATGCAATGGACAATCAGAGAATCCAATCACTGCTCGAAATGCTGTGCATTCTGCAACCACACACGCAGCAGCCTATTGCTTTTAGTATAAAATAACAGTGGTTTGTGAATGTTGATGCTTTAATAACAAATATTTTATTGTGAGCGTTTATGCTGGGATGTTAGTGTGGGATTACAAATTTAAGAATCTGTTTAAAATATGCTGATCCTATGCTAGGTTCCAATATAACAACATGAACTGAAAAAGTTATGTATATTGTGACATTCTAAGGCAGCCCAGGCCCTGAGACAGTAACCTTTTGTCTTTATGCAGTTCCTGAACATCTGGCAGGTTTTCCCAAGTTAAGTGTGAATTCTAAGCTCAAGGTACAACTGTGCATTTTGTTTAACATCTATGCATCTGAATGACACTTGTATGCTAAATAGACACTTGTATGCTTCTGCTTCAAGATATCCAAAATGTCTCCTGGTCTTCACTTCTGAGTTTCCAGAGAAGTGTTAACAAACAGGTGCAGGGTTTGGTTAACAGACTAGTTATCCTCTATTCAGGTAGAGAAGATTAGCATTACGTGCTAATATCAGTTACCCTCTGTTTAGGCAGAGAAGATTAGCCTAAAGTGCTAGTAGTTTATGTTGTCCTCTGCATTGCCAGAGAAGGTTGAATACATTATAATGTGTATTAACTAGGTTTTCCTCTACTTTGCCAAAGAAGGTTGACAACAGTTGTTCTGATTTATCCTCTGCTTGCCAGGGAGGTGTTAGAAGTGTACTGTTGTGTCAGAAAGACATTACAAAATATTGAGAAGGAATGCTAGGTTGATTCCAACAACTGAGAAAGGTGGACTAGCTACCCCTTTATGGACAGACAATGAGTTCAAATCATTGTTAGGAGAGCACATGGACTCAATAGTGACATTGTCACGCTTGTGCTGGATGGACTAGATGAAACATGATATAAAATAAACAAAGTCTTTTAATATACATCCAAGGGTACACAGGTCAGGAACAAGCAGGAACGAGGGAGACATCCACACACGGAGGTAAACAACATCAAAGACCAACAGAGAACTAAACACTGGGACAGACTTATAAAGGGTAAATGATAATTGAACACAAGTGAAGGGGATGACGATGACGAGGACTAAACCAAGGCAAACAGATCAACAGGGGGAGACAATGGGAGAAACCAATATATATACAGACAGAACTGTGACATTACACGCCTCTCCCGGAAGGCGTGTCCTCACGCCCTAACAAAAACAAAAAAGGACAAAAGGGGTGGACAGGCAGAAACACAGAGTCTATATGGGAGGAGGCTTCGGTGGAGGACGGACTCCCGGGAGAGGAACAAAGAACAAAGTCCAAAGGGAAAACAAGACAGTCCAGGGAGGTGACGATGGTGGGAGGAGCCAAGGGGAAGACAGGAGGGACCCGAAGCAGGAGGAACCAAGCCTGACCCAGACCGCAGCCATGATGACCCACGGTGTAGCCGATGGAGGCGGAGCAGGCGGTGGTAGAGCCTGAGGCGGAGACAGAGAGCCGATGATCCTGGGCAACACAGAGGATCCGGAGGGCCCAGGCGGAGCCCAAGGCTCTGGCGACCAAGGCGGAGGCGGAGATCCGGAGGTCCGCGGCGGAGCCGGAGCAACAGAGGACTGAGGCTGTGCCAGAGGGATGGAGGAGTTCCACGGAGCCGGTGGGACGGAGCGACGAGGCGCAGCCGGAAGAGTGGAGTCCTGAGGCGAAGGTGGGATGAGGACAGACCGGGGCGGAGCCGAAAGGACGATGGAGCCCGGTGGAGCTGGTGGACTGACGGGCGACGGTGGAGACGAGGGAGCTGAGAGACTGGGTGGAGCCGCATGGTCGGAGGGTCGAGGCGGAGTCCAGGACTCAGAGGCTGAAGGTGGAGATGAGGGATCCTCCAGCCATGACGCCGATGGTGACTGGCAGACCTGCAGTGAACCCACTGCACAGATGGTGGGCTGAGGGTGAGCAGAGGGACTGACAGGCAGCAGTGGTGGCATGGTTGAAGTATAAAGATTGTTAGACAGAGATAACTGAGGGAAGGTGGGTGGGAAATCTATGCAGACAGACAGTTCAGAATTTACAGGGAGTTCAATGTTCAAATCCTCAGAAAATCTCATTTCTGGATCATTGTCTCTTACTGTTTGTCCCAAATCTAAATTCAGCTCACCCTCAGCGGTGGTGTAGTGGGTAATGCTGTACTCAGCAATTTCACGCTCCACTGACACATCCACCGTCGCGGTCATTGTGGCCGGCTCACGCACCTGGTCTGGCGGCTTGTGCAGCTCAGGCTCCGTGGTGATCAGCTGCGATGGCTCGCTGGTCGCGGCGGGCTTTAGCTCTCCGTCATCGGTGGGCTCTGGCTGGTATTCCGCGGGTCGGGGTGGTGACTGGCTGGGCTCTGGGTCCGGAGTGGCACTGCAAAATTCTCCATGGAACAGGTGGGAAATGAGGATCGGTTTCTCGCCAGTGTCCACTCCACTAACGCGGCGAAATTGGCTCGAGGGCCGTCCTCGGACGACGGCGCTCTGCATGACATGTTGAGGCTAGCGTCATAGAATGCACAGAGCACGTCGTCCGGGTAGCTGGTGGTGTTAGCTACTAGCTGGAACATGACGGTAAATCCCTCGAGCGGTAGATCCCCCTGCTTCAGCCGGAGAAGGATGAATTCTGGACTGAGTAGGGGGTTCATTATGATGACACGACGGAAACAAAAGACTGGGAAAAAGAACGATAAACAAAAAACAGGGCAAAACGCAGAGATACAGTGTTGGTCGGTCTTTCTGTCACGCTTGTGCTGGATGGACTAGATGAAACATGATATAAAATAAACAAAGTCTTTTAATATACATCCAAGGGTACACAGGTCAGGAACAAGCAGGAACGAGGGAGACATCCACACAAGGAGGTAAACAACATCAAAGACCGACAGAGAACTAAACACTGGGACAGACTTATAAAGGGTAAATGATAATTGAACACAGGTGAAGGGGATGACGATGACGAGGACTAAACCAAGGCAAACAGATCAACAGGGGGAGATAATGGGAGAAACCAATATATATACAGACAGAACTGTGACAGACATAGTCAGTCAGATTGGATTTAACAAAGAAATTTGATATTGATCCAGAAAAAGTATGGTCAGTTGAAGAATGCAAAAAGGTACTTGGAGCATGTAGCCGAAAGAAAAACATTAAAGGCATTATCTGCTGCCACAGAGAGTTTAGTTTAGCTATAGCACAAGAACAAGCTCAGTGTATTGCTAAGTTAAAAGAACAAAACAAACAGCTGCACACTCGAGTGTCCTGTCTCACTAAAAAGGTGGGCCATAACAAGGCCTCAACCAAAAGTGACTCAAACGACCAACAGTCAGATGAAAGCTATCCTGACTTACAGTCTTTGTGTAGACAAGAGGACAAATGCAATACTAGAAGGATAGAGAAAGATGCAGCAATTTCAGTTGAAGTATGTGGAGCAAGACAAAGGGCTCAGAGTAGGGTAAAAGGGATTGCAGTTACAAGCAGTCCATACAGCGCTAGGACCTAAAGATATAGAGAGACTATCCCACACATTTTTCTTAATTTAGAAGAGCACTGATTAGCAAAATGTGTCTCTATGACATGTCGTTAGCAGAAGTCACACAGCACAATTTCTAACTGAATCTGAATTCAACAGTTTTGAGTCTGCTGTTACTTCTGAACTACAACATGCCAGTAAAGTGGATTTGAGAGAAGATGTTTTGAAAATTCGAAAGAATATTATGGGACCCAAAATACACTGGTCCAGAATCACTAACTGTGTGCAAAGGAAAGAAGAAACTGTGAATGAATACACTGAAAGGTTCTGTCAGACAGCTGTAACTTACAGTGGAATAGTTGATGATCCTGAAAGTGTGGTAGATGACAAGGGACCCCTAGTCCGCATCTGGTCAGATGGCCTTGTAGCCGAGTATAGAAAAGCATTGCCATTCCTGGATCTAGCTTGGTCTAACAGAACTCTCAGAAGTAACCTAGACTGCTTAGCTACTTGGGAAAAAGACTCTGATGTTAAAGCAAGAGTAAAGATTGCAGCAGCATCCTTTCAGGTCAACACAAAGAACCAACAGAAACGTAAATGTCCTAAGAGGGAGGGTAGTTGTCATTACAGTGGTAAACTTGGACAATGGATGAAAGAGTGTAAGAAAAACAAAAAGTATGTAAGAGAAATGAACAGTGTAAATCAGCTCCAAAAGAAAGTTGACTTCCTCCCACTGGGGGACTCTGGTTAAGTACACTCACAGCCAAAAACAATACTACAGCACACTCCAGTCACTCACCTATACTCTATGGGTTATGATGTTTGTTATGACTGATGTTTCATTAGAGGATGGAGTGATTGCACAGTTAAGTTCGCCCACTAACTACAGGGACAGACTAGGACACACACAGACCAGTGAGGTGCCCAGGGAAGAACCGAAGTGCAACAGGCCTCGGGGGCCAACCCTGTGGTGAAGACTTCCTCATAGGTTTTTCCCCTCATCAGTTTGTCCCCACCTCACTGGTCCATGGGTGTCAAATGACTTAAGACTAGGTCAACAAAACCACTATACGATTACTAGACTTAAAACCACTATACGATCAATAGAAGTCTAAAACTGTCTATACATGAATACTGCTGGTCTGCTGTTTCTGTGTTTTCTTGTGTTACAGGTATGTGTACATGCCATGATGTCTTCAAAAGCAGCATCCTGGAGTAAAGAATCACCTCAGAAATCCATGAACAAGCTTCATGAGGACAAAGAGTCATCTGAGTGAATCTACATGGGAAATGGACTACAAAAAACAGACTTCACAGCCATTCAGGTGCCATGGACTTCAGGATTCCACTCTTATGCTACATGGTTTTCTGTGTCATGTAGCTTGTACAACATGTTACCATCCATGTCGCATGTGTCAGCAGTTATGGTTCTGAAAAGAACTATTACACCTAATTAAATCTAGGACAAAACACAGAATAATATATATGTGCCTGTAACTATTTCAGGTTACATGAATGGAAGATGGGGCTTAATATTAACAAACATAAGCTATAGAATGGATTTATGGAGGTTTAAATTTGTATGTGAGAGTTATTAGAACTCTCAAAGGGGGGACTGAAGGATTACCAGTTTAAGAATTTGTTTAAAATAAGCTGATCCTATGCGAGGTTCCAATATAACAACATGAACTAAAAAAGGTTATGTATATTGTGACAGTCTAAGAGCAGGCAGCCCAGGCCCTGAGACAGTAACCTTTTGTCTTTATGCAGTTCCTGAACATCTGGCAGGTTTCCCCAAGTTAAGTGTGAATTCTAAGCTCAAGGTACAACTGTGCCTTTTGTTTAGCATCTATGCATCTAAATGACACTTGTATGCTAAATAGATCAAGGCTGGGAAAATTCTCTCACTGGGCTGATTTTCCTATACTGCATTTGCATGCTTTGTTTAGATTGATTCCACCTCTATGTACTCCTCCCCCTTGAAACCTATATACTCTGCTGTGCTGAGATTTTGTCAGATGACTTTTTGATGACTGCAGTGCTACGCAGCGAGTATCTGAATAAAGAGAAACTTCTGCTTCAAGATATCCAAAACGTCTCCTGGTCTTCACTTCTGAGTTTCCAAAATTAGGCAATAATAATGTAACTAATTACTTTTGAAATAAAGTAATCAGAACAGTAATTTGATTACTTTTAAAATGAGTAATCAGTAATCAGTAATTTAATTATATTTTCAGAGTAACTTGCCCAACACTGATGGTCATGGTGTGGAGTTCTTTAAAGAGTTATTTGGAGAATCTTCAGGGATTACCACTGATCACAGTGTATTTGGTCTCACAATACAGAGTGTTAAAGTAACACTGGAGCAGAGTTGAACTCAATGAGAATGTTAACAAGCAGAATTAATGAAGAAAAGAGAAACAGAAAAAAGAAGAGACAAACAGGAACACAACTACAACTAAATTACAGTCACAGCCTTAGATGAAATCAACCGAAATAAAAGAGATTAAATCTCTCAAGATCTCAGCAGAGGATGAGTAAACAACTCCACAAACAGCATTACCAGCTTCACTTATTACTAACTAGTTTAATTTTATTTCTGTCATACAAAAGTTCAGAGGTGGTACTTTCAAGTCACAAGCACATATCCCAAGTCCTCAAAGAGTTAAATTTAATGAGATAATTGAGTAATTAAATGATGATTGTGCATTAGTGATGAACACCTGCTGTTAACAATCAGCATCACTGAAGAAAAGAGAAACACAAGAACTACAACTGACTTTAGCCACAGCCTTGGATAGAATCAACTGGAAAAAAAAAAAAACATGCCACCATAATTGTGGTCAGGGTTTGCTAGTTCAAAGTAATTTGCTTTTAAGCAATAACAATATTGTTTCACAGCAGACATTTGTGCATTGCAGAATCAAACCTTGAAAAAGCAGGTTTGATTGCATTGTATGCATTATATAGTTTTAGTTGTATGCTTTGGGCTTATAATTCATGAAGAATTAACATTATGAAGTGGTCTCTCTTTGGTTTATTGACTGACTTTCGTTTTGTTTTTTATGGATCTTCAAACAAAAGGAAGTTCTATTAAACAAATGCCACTTTAATGCTTCAGTATTGTGGAAAAAAAAAAAAAAAAAAACTTTGTTGGTTCAGGCTTTTAGACATGAACACTTATCATACAATCCTCAACAGTGGTGACAATAATTATTCATACTGCAGTACATGGTGGGTGTTTTTACTAAGTTGTTACCCAGCATACATTGCAGCATGAAGCATTGTCTTTATTATTGTCACAATAATAATTGTCACCATTGCTGAGATTCATATGCTGGTTCTTGCTGTCTGTGTGTGTCTGAACCATACTGGGTCCCTTTTGTTGTTGTTGTTGTAGTAGTTGTAGTTTGTGTATGCATTATATAGTTTTAAAATTCATTCTCTTTAACTGTTAAAACAACACCTTACCTTGTTTGTATGATATAGTTTCACGGGGTTGGTTATGCAAAACCTAAACATATAGGGTTTAATTTCACAAAATTTAACTTTACATTTCATTTAAGACTGTGACTATAAGTCAGTTGTAGTTGTTTTGTCATTCTGTGCCAGAAAGTCCAGGGCCTTTTTTTACACTAATTCTACGTTCAGTGTGACCAGCGCCTCACTGTGCTGATATAGCCGATGTGAGTAAAGTACAAAGCCTATCATATGATAAACAATATTTTAGCATCCAGTTACATCACAAATATGGAAACATTTGGATTCATGAAGAATGAGAAATGATCTTTTTACAATATATACATAAAATACTCAACTACTGCATCTGAAGGACACACAGAGACATCAATAATCAAAAGCATTGCATAAAGTGCACTAAGACAATTACTGAAAGAGAAAAGAAAAGAAGATACCAATGCAAAAGTCAATCAAAGGTCAAGAGTCTAAGTAAAGCATTACCATAAGGGTGACTTAAAACATAATTAAACCACTGTGAACTAGAGCTAAACTTTTGTTAATTCTCAATCTTAGATCTTAGATGTCATAAATAAAGTGAACATGCTGTCTGTAATAACTGAAGATGTTAATGGTGTTTGTGTTTAGATCTTGATATATTTAATGTGTTCATCTGTCATTTACAGTTGATTTTCATCTAAGGCATTAGATGGAAAAGGAAAGATTCTTTTAATGATGTATCTTCAAACAGCAATTGTAGAAATTTACTGTAAAAGACATGGCATGTTTGTATGCATTAACTGAATGAATAAGAATGGTGAATTTAGAATGGAAGAGAGGGGCAGGGTGAGCAGTAGCTCATTATCATTTAAAGGGACATGTAGACTCTAAAGAATCGTATCAACTTGTGGAAAATGGGTATCCAATCACCCTTTTAAGAAAACTGCTGGGAGCTGAAATCACTCATTAATAACTCATTAAATGTATGTTTGTGTGTATGAAGTGATGATCAAACTCACCTGATACTGTCAGTGTTGCTGCATCACTTATTTGTGACCAGTCTGATCCTTTGAATCCATAACAGGAGTATTTACCTGCGTCAGACTCATTAACAGAACTGAATGTGTGTTCCTTTAGTTTGCTGAAAACACCAGTCAAACCTTCTTTATACCAGTGACTCTCAGTGACTCCTTCACCATTTACATCACATCTGAGAGTGACTGTGTCTCCTCTGAATACATGTTGAGCAGGTTTAATGGTCACTTTGGCTTTTGGCTTTTCTGTATAATGAGAACAATTCACAATAAAAACAATGTGGTAATATAATATAATAATAAAATAATAACGTGGCATGTTTGTATGTTACTGTAAAAAGCCTAGTAAGGTCTAACAGTGTAGCCTACATTTGGTCAAAATCTAGAAAAGATGATGCTGTATTGGTTGTGACTAAAGCGCAGTGGGTTAAGATACCAGAGATCTCTTCCTGCATTTTTCTTCTTCTTCTTCTTTTTGAGTAAAGAAAGAACACTGTACTTTATTATTATTATCATTATTATTATTATATACATAATATATATAATAAATAATAATAATAATAATAATAATAATAATAATAATAATAATAGTGTTATTAACTGGTATTTTTTATCTGCTCAAACTGGTTTTGGAATGATACTAATACAGAGGAACGCAGGAACTGAAACATTGAAATATTGATTCTGCTGGAAGTGAACCGATTGAATTACTTTTTTTTCTTTCTTTCTTTTCAAGCCCTGCTGTAATGATAAAAATCCACCCAGTGTTTTTTTTTTTTTTTTTAATCCCTATAAATCAGACCAAGCTATTCTCAGCTTCTTGGATGTGTGACGCCACACAGACCAAGGCCCCTCCCACGTTTGTTGACTGACACTGGTGTTTAACCACAGACCCGCCCACAACAAAAAGCCCAGTGTTAAATTAACTCTCCCGGGAGTTTGTTTGGCTCCACACTCAAGAGTGTTACAAGTAACCCTGAAGAGTGTCAAATTAACACTGAAGCAGAGTTAAAGTTAATGAGATAATTAGTGATTAATTAATTAATGATTGATCATTATTGAAGACACCTGATGTTAACAAGCAGAATCACCAAAAGAGAAAATCACAATTTTTAAGCAACCATTATAGTGGTCAGTGTTTGCATTAGTTGGGCTCTTGATCCTTACATTTTAACTTTTGATTTTGTTCGCTTGTTGTAACAGGGTTATAACAGCCAGACAAACCAGAGGAAATTATGAAAAGGTCTTAATTATGTTTTTCCATAACTTTCATGTAATGATCTGTAAAATGCAAGTCTTTTTTTTTTATTATTATGTATTTATTTTTTATTGATTACATCAATCCTGTGAACGATGTAATACCTACAATCACACAAATGTTTTTAAAACTTATTTTAATCAAAAACATATTTAATTAAGACATACAGACAAACAGTGACCATCAAAAAAGCATGTTGTAGCCAATCAGAACTCATCCATGGCTCCCATCATGCATTGCAGAATGAATAAATTATGAGCTGAATTGTTTTAGTAATTTTCTTTTATTCTTACTATTTTCTTTTCTTTTTGCTGTTTTCATGTGACTTTTTAGTAGCTTGTTTTGTGATGTTCAGAGTTGATCTGTTTATCTGAAACCGTTGTTGAGATTCATAGGCTGGTTCTTGATGTCTGTGTGTGCCTGAACAAAAAACTTTTTCAGAATTTTTTTTTATTTTTTTTAATCACAACAGCTTGTAATAAATTTTTCCAAAATATATAAAAAGGCCAAATATTCTGTTGTAGATTCAGAAAACCGATATTAATTATTCAAGATATTCATTATTTGACCTGAATTATTGAATTTGTTTGGAGTCTAATCTTTGAGTTATATTTTCAATAAAGGAAGTATGCCTCAGAGATTAAACTCTAAAAGAGTTCAGTGATTCAGATCAAATAACAATTATATTAAAACACAATCATCACCACATGATGATTTGTGCTTTTGGCTTACCAGGCTGTTATAACTCATTTAAAACAACCAAACAACATCTAATATTAAAAGTTTAAGTGTCAAAAGCCCAACTAATGCAAACACTGACCACTATAATGGTGACATAAAAATTGTGATTTTCTCCTTTGGTGATTCTGCCTGTTAACATCAGGTGCCATCAGGTAACTGTTTGTGATCCAGCTTCACCTCCAGAAGAAGTGAGTGTAAGGTTTTTATTATTATTATTATTTTTTTTTTTAAATATTTGCAAATCGCCTTTACTGATAATATGCTAGTTTGCAAGTTCCACAATGAATGTGGCTAAAGTTTTCAGTCCCAAACCATGTCTACACCTGACGTGATCTTGTTCCATTTATGATCTACTGACACAAAATTCAGTAAGCTTTGTTGCGTCCACTACACTATATTAAGGTTTTATTTGTAGAGGGTTTATGAAGGTGTTTTTAATGACTAACAAGTCATTTACCAATGTATTTTAAAACGTTTTTTGAGCAGTTATAACTGCATGAATAAGAATGGTGACTTCAGAATGGAAGAGATGGGCAGGGTGAACAGTAGCTTATTATCATTTAAAGGGACATGCACCGAAATGGGATGCTGTGAACAAATCTGATTTTGACAAGGTAGAAAGAGTATTATTATTGCTTTTCATGTAGACTCTAAAGAATCATATTAACTTGTGGAAAATGGGCATCCAATGACCCCTTTAAGAAAACAGCTGGGAGCTGAAAATAAATCACTCATTAATAACACATTAAATGTGTGTTTGTGTGTGTATGAAGAGATGATCAAACTCACCTGATACTGTCAGTGTAACTGCATCACTCATTTGTGACCAGTCTGATCCTTTTAATCCATAACAGGAGTATTTACCTGCATCAGACTTATTAACAGAACTGAATGTGTGTTCCTTTAGTTTGCTGAAAACACCAGTCAAACCTTCTTTATACCAGTGACTCTCAGTGACTCCTTCACCATTTACATCACATCTGAGAGTGACTGTGTCTCCTCTGAATACATGTTGAGCAGGTTTAATGGTCACTTTGGCTTTTGGCTTTTCTGTACAATGACAACAATTCACAATAAAAACAATGTGGTAATATAATATAATAATAAAAAATAACAACATGGCATGTTTGTATGTTGGTGTAAAAAGCCCACTAAGGTCTAACAGTGTAGCCTACATTTGGTCAAAATCTAAAAAAAGATGATGCTGTATTGGTTGTGACTTCATTTTCCAACTCCCCTAGAGTTATACAGATGTGTTTTACCGTTTTTGAATCCATTCAGCCGATCGCCGGGTTTGGCGGTAGCACTTTTAGCATAGCTTAGCATAAATCATTGAATCCGATAAGACCATTAGCATTTCACTATAAAATGACTAAAGAGGTTTGATATTTTTCCTATTTAAAACTTGACTCTTCTGTAGATGCATCGTGTACTAAGACTGGCGGAAAATGAAAAGTTGTGATTTTATAGGCCGATATGGCTAGGAACTATACTCTCATTCCGGCGTAATAATCAAGGAATTTTGCTGCCGTACCATGGGTGCAGCAGGCGCAATGGTCCTGGAGATCGACTTTCCGGCAGAGTTCAGCTTAAACCCTGACCAAACACATCTGAACCAGCTAATTAGGATCTCAAGGAGAACTTGATAATTACAGATAGGTGTGTTTGATTAGGGTTGGAACTAAACTCTACAGGAAAGTCGATCCAGGAAAGTCGATCCAGACCCGGCGATCGGCTGAATGGATTCAAAAAAGGTAAAACACATCTGTATAACTCCAGGGGAGTTGGAAAATGAACCTATTTCAAAAAAAAGTGTAGTGTTCCTATAAGATACCAGAGATCTCTCCCTGCATTTTTCTTCTTCTTCTTCTTTTTGAGTAAAGAAAGAACACTGTACTTTATTATTATTATTATTATTATTATATACATAATATATATATATAATAAATAATAATAATAATAATAATAATAATAGTGTTATTAACTGGTATTTTTTATCTGCTGAAACTGGTTTTGGAATGATACTAATACAGAGGAACGCAGGAACTGAAACATTTTTTTTTTAATCCCTATAAATCAGACCAAGCCATTCTCAGCTTCTTGGATGTGTGACGTCACACAGACCAAGGCCCCTCCCACGTTTGTTGACTGACACTGGTGTTTAACCACAGACCCGCCCACAACAAAAAGCCCAGTGTTAAATTAACTCTCCTGGGAGTTTATTTGGCTCCACACTCAAGAGTGTTAAAAGTAACTCTGAAGAGTGTCAAATTAACACTGAAGCAGAGTTAAAGTTAATGAGATAATTAGTGATTAATTAATTAATGATTGATCATTATTGAAGACACCTGATGTTAACAAGCAGAATCACCAAAGGAGAAAATCACAATTTTTAAGCAACCATTATAGTGGTCAGTGTTTGCATTAGTTGGGCTCTTGATCCTTACGTTGTGACTTTTGGTTTTGTTTGCCTGTTGTAGCAGGGTTATAACAGCCAGACAAAACCAGAGGAAAGGTGATCAATCATGAAAAAGGTCTTAATTATGTTTTTCCATAACTTTCATGTAATGACCTGTAAAATACAAGTCTTTTTTGTTTTTTTTTTTTTAATCGATTATATCAATCATGTGAACGATGTAATACTTATGTAAAACTTATTCTAATCAAAAACATATTTAATTAAGACACACAGACAAACAGTGACCATCAAAAAAGCATGTTGTCAGAACTCATCCATGGCTCCCATCATGCATTGCGGCATGAATAAATTATGAGCTGAATTGTTTTTGTAATTTCTTTTATTCTTACTATTTTCTTTTCTTTTTGCTGTTTTTTGTGACTTTTTAGTAGCTTGTTTTGTGATGTTCAGAGTTGATCTGTTTATCTGAAACCATTGTTGAGATTCATAGGCTGGTTCTTAATGTCTGTGCGTGCCTAAACAAAAAAACTTCTTCAGATTTTTTTTTTTTTTCACACAACAGCTTATAACAAATTCGTTTGAAATATATAAAAAGGCCAAATATTCTGTTGTAGAATCAGAAGACTGACATTAATTATTCAAGATAATCATTATTTGATGATGACGATTTGTGCTCTTGACTTACCAGGCTGTTACAACTCATTTAAAACAACCAAACAACATCTAAAGTTAAAAGTTTAAGTGTCAAGAGCCCAACTAATGCAAACACTGACCACTATAATGGTGACAAAAATTGTGATTTTCTCCTTTGGTGATTCTGCCTGTTAACATCAGGTGTCATCAGGTAACTGTTTGTGATCCAGCTTCACCTCAAGAAGAACTGAGTGTAAGGTTTTTATTATTATTATTATTATTATTATTATTAAATATTTGCAAATCGCCTTTACTGATAATATGCTAGTTTGCAAGTTCCACAATGAATGTGGCTAAAGTTTTCAGTCCCAAACCATGTCTACACCTGACGTGATCTTGTTCTATTTATGATCTACTGACACAAAATTCAGTAAACTTTGTTGCGTCCACTACACTATATTAAGGTTTTATATGTAGAGGGTTTATGAAGGTGTTTTTAATTACTAATAAGTCATTTATCAATGTATTTTAAAACATTTTTTGAGCAGTTATAACTGCATGAATAAGAATGGTGACTTCAGAATGGAAGAGAGGGGCAGGGTGAACAGTAGCTCATTATCATTTAAAGGGACATGCACCGAAACGGGTCGCTGTGAACAAATCTGATTTTGACAAGGTAAAAGGGTATCATTTATTGCTTTTCATGTAGACTCTAAAGAATCATATTAACTTGTGGAAAATGGGCATCCAATGACCCCTTTAAGAAAACAGCTGGGAGCTGAAAATAAATCACTCATTAATAACACATTAAATGTGTGTTTGTGTGTGTATGGAGAGATGATCAAACTCACCTGATACTGTCAGTGTAACTGCATCACTTATTTGTGACCAGTCTGATCCTTTTAATCCATAACAGGAGTATTTACCTGCATCAGACTCATTAACAGAACTGAATGTGTGTTCCTTTAGTTTGCTGAAAACACCAGTCAAACCTTCTTTATACCAGTGACTCTCAGTGACTCCTTCACCATTTACATCACATCTGAGAGTGACTGTGTCTCCTCTGAATACATGTTGAGCAGGTTTAATGGTCACTTTGGCTTTTGATCTCTCTATGCAATGGCAACAATTCACAATAAAATAATGTGATAATATAATAATAAAATAATAAAATGAGCTGTTTTTACTGTATAAACAGTTTATTGCAAAACACACATGCTAAATTAGGTTAGACTGAAGTGTTGTTCTATAGCTGTTATAGTCACTTATTTAGTGTCGTATGAAACATTTTCACTAATTTCTCAGAGCAGTTCATTATGTGAGGAAATATATGTGCTGTGTATTGTCACTGCTACTGTAAATTGTTCATCTAGTCACAACACAGAAGAAACTTGTTAAAAAGATGTATTCATTATCAATAAAAATCATAACACTCTTTTCAGAGCTAGTTTGTAACAGTATAGAATCACTCATGTGAATATGTGATCAAATTCACTCACCTTCAGTTTCAGAGTGAATGATTGAAATCAGCACTAAAAACACAAAAAGAAAATGTGAGCATTGAGCTGATATTGTGTATATTATATTAGCCATATGAAGGTGTATTCTTTTTTCCTTTGCCTATAAAACACAATATATTTACTCTTAAATGTTTCTCAGCTTCACAACACGTGTCTGTTACAGTTTTTTTCTTCTTTCTTTTTCTTTTTTTTTTTTTTTTTTACGATTGCTTACACACTAAAATTAAAAACACAATTAGTGAAACCTGACACCCAGAGACCATAATCTCAGCCCAAATTTACACAATTCTCAGCCTCACACTTTTTGCAAAACACTACACACTACACACAGCACAAACGGTGCTACAATAATATGTGAGCAAGATGGATGTACATGTTTGCATTTTTTAGAAAAAAAAAGATAATGCGTGGTTAGTAAGTTTTGGGAAAATAAATGTAGCTGAAATAAGGCCATAAAACTCATACTGAATAGTCCTGAAGAAGGCTTTTGACTAATCACTCTTGTAGGCTAGAAAATTTACTTCAAAATGATGTAAAAATGATCGTGCTTACTCTTTCACAGAAAACAACATATTGATGTAAATTTTTAAAGACATGTTTTGTGATAGAAAGCCATATGCGAGGGAGGGATAATGGCCATGAATATTTAGTGATTCACACCTGAGAGACAAAAGGCAGTCCCCTAATGGCCCATCCGTGTGACTGTCACTATGAGGCAGGTAACAAGGAATGTGAGGAGAGTAAGATAATGGGGGGTTTTGGCCTTTTGTATTTTATTTACAACACAATATAATCAAAACATACATAATGAAGGTCAAAGATTATTATTGTACTCACTGACCTAACCACAGAGATGTGAACAGACCTTGTGTCATTCCTGTTCAGCAAGTGAAAATAGTAAACCATACCTGATATTTAAGTGTTTGCTGATTCTTTCCATGGATTCAAGATAGAAAAAAAAATAAATAAATAATAAATTAAAAAAAAAAAAAAAAAAAAACAGTCACAGAGCTTATTGTACAGAAAATTAGTGAAGAATAACATTTGATGTTGGTACAGCGCTCTCAAAAGTTTGAAGAGCCTCCAGTAAAAATCAGCGAGATTCATCTGTGGTGCAGGTATCCGATCACTAAAAAACAAAAACAAAAAACATCTCTGAGCATGTAAATATCAGAAGAATCTGTATATAACAATCTTGTAGTCACAGATTCACGCATGCTTCGTACTATGTAAAAAGGACATTTTATATCTGAGAAACAAATTATGGTTTAGCACCTTATAAAACTCTTTTTTTGGGAATAAATTATTAATAATAAGCATGATCTAGACATACTTCAACTCGTAGCATTCATCATGTTACAGTGTACACCCCCAATTACTTTTATATCGTATTTTGTTTTATATTATATAGAACATGAAAACGTCATCGCGTCGTAAGAAATTTAGATACAATGAACTACCCACCATTTTCAAAATGTTTCACTCGATTTCAAACATTTTAGCCAGGAATCATAGTTTAGGAAAAACCAAGCTAGTAAATGTGTTCAAGCTTATGTCAAAATAACACGTTAACTAATGCAAAAAAGAACTATTACTTACTCATCAGTTTGATCTTTTCCTCTGGATCAGCCGCGCATCGCATTGTGTTTTTCATTTGAGGTGAATTCTGTGTTATTCCTCTCAGCTCGTCTTCTATTTCTCTCAGCGCGTCTTCTTCCAGAAACGAACAGTAGCCGAGATGAACTTGATGAATTGTCGAGCTTTGTTTACGATGATGTGAGCGCTAACATGCTGCGCCTCGCATGTGGCTATTTATCATATCAAAAGCAAAAGCAGCTCGTGGGCGTGATCACATTAAAAATAATTAGCTCTGAGGAAAAAACTAGGCATCACGTTGGTTTCATACGGATTACTTTAGCACAGAATACTTGTTTTTGATAAGACTTGATTTATTCAAAAATAGAGATTTCAAGCTTTCCTTAGATATATCTCTCCTGTTGGTGTGCAGAGTAATAACTGAGTTTAGGTTCATTTTATTGACGCATTTCTAAAAGCTGTTCGCGGAGCACCCTGTTTATTTTCTTTAATTTAAAGAAGCACACAGTTTAGTTTTTATTATGAGTGTGCACAAATAAAACTATACACTTAATGATTTCTAATGATGTATAACACTTATTTGTGTGACCAAAATCAACAGTATTTTTAGTGTTTTTCACACTGATCTTAAAAAACCTGAGCTGATCACGCCGGCATGATTGTAGACCCCAGGAAGTTAAGTTTTCTTTACTGATTACACCAACCCTGTAAACAATATAACATCAATAATAAAACAGATCTTTCAAAAGCAATTTTTGATTAAAACACACAGACATGATGAATCAGTGTGAGAATCACAACAATGGTGAATTTAAAAAAAAAAAACATGTAGCCAATCAGAACTCATCCATGGCTCCCATCATGCATTGTGGCATGAATAAATTATGAGCTGAATTGTTTTTGTAATTTCTTTTATTCTTACTATTTTCCTTTATTTTTGCTGTTTTTATGTGACTTTTTAGTAGCTTGTTTTGTGATGTTCAGAGTTGATCTGTTTATCAAAATATGCCACTGTTGTTGAGATTCATAGACTGGTTCTTGATGTCTGTATGTGCCTAAACAAAAGACTTTTTCAGAAAGTTCTGTGCTTATGGTTTGTCTGGCTGTTATAACTCTAAACAAAATCTGAAAGCAAAAAAAGTAAGTGTCAAGAGACCAACTAATGTAGACACTGACCACTACAATGATGACATTAAAATGTGATTCTTCCCCTTTAGTGATTCTGCTTATTAACATCAGGTGTCTTCAATAATGATTAATCATCACTTAATTAATCACTAATTATGTCATTAACTTTAACTCTGCTTCAGTGTTAATTTTAACACTCTTGAGTGTGGAGTCAAATAAACTCCCAGGAGAGTTAATTTAGCACTGGGCTTTTTGCTGTGTATAATTCAAAAACTTTTGACTGGTATTGTGTATTCACAACCACAACCGCTTATGGTTAAAAAAAAAAAAAAAAAAAAAAAAAAAATTGGTAAAATGGTTTTAATCTTGCTTTCTTGTTTACTCTGAATTTTGCCAATTACTTTCAATCTTGTACAGAAATGTACATAGGAACTCATAAGGTTTTGAATAACTGTGTACACTGAAAAAAATGTTTTTTTTGGCCCTGTAATTATTATTTCAATTATCTATATAAATTCTACAAAAAAAAAAATACCAATTCAGTGCTATTACTTTAAAATAGCAGTTTTTCGTGTAGTGCATTACTTGGTGATTGTTTGTAATTATGTGTCCTCAGTTTTTAAGGTAAATTGAATCATTCGATCTAAGTAATATTTACTAAACCAGTTCATTGGCTTAATTAGTTGATATTTCCAAGTAAAATGTAATGGAGTGACATCAGTGAATCTGGCAACCTTCTCTGCATTCGGAGCATGACGTCAAAGCCCCTCCCCACATTTGAGCGGTCTTTCTCAGACAGTCCATGGTCCACATTTCGACGGTTGGCAGACTTGTTTGCGAAACGGGAAGAAGTGAATATGGAACCATGAAGGTAAGTTTTAAGCGAAACAAACTTTGTACGTTCCTGTTGGCTCACTTAAGTCAGTTTCTCCACACTGAAAGCAGCGGCGCTTGCAAATAGTGTATTTTCCTGCTAGCTAGCTAACTTGCTAACTAACTTTGCTGGCAGGAGGTATGTCCAGAATTTCCCACAGCACTTTACAGCTTAGACGGCCACCTAAACAACACACGCCTGCTGCCTTAACTAACGTCTTAAAAAAATAACAAAAAAATAAATAAAATAAAATAATAATATATATATATATCTATATATATATATATATATATATATATATATATATATATAATATGCAGGGCCTGAACTTCAGCACGGAATTTATGATTGTGTATGTGTATTTGTGAATAAAACGACTACGGTCCAGTTTGAAATAATTGTTGCACCGCTGCCATGAGGTGTATTTTGGAAAACAAAACAAAAACAAAAAACGATGTACGTACTCGATGCCGACAAATGTGTGTCCTCCGTGTACACGCACTCGATTTCACTCAAGTCTTCATATTGACCTGTTTTAAATGCGACACCGAGCTGACATGATATGTAAATTAAAAAAAATGAAATATCAGTGTGCATCCTTGAGTTAGTAGAAATTAGTTGAAAAGCATATAGATAACCTTTTTTTTTTTTTTTTTACAGAACATAGGACCTTCTGACTGCTAATTTGAACACCACGACTGACACAAGGTAAGATCAAATTAGTAATGATTAGGTTTAACTTGTCACATAATTTCTTTATGTGTGGCAGTTTGGTTTAATTTTGAGATGGTTAATTTGTCTGTTTAAGGTGCCACAACATGGATGTGCAAGATATGTAGCTTTGAGTCAGAGAAGAGGTTGGGATTGTTAAAACACTACAGACTAAAGCATGGAAATGGTGGTCGCAGCCAGTCAGTCCCTTGTCTTCACACTGATTGCCCTTGCTCGTTTAAAACATTTAATGCCCTTAAGACCCATTTGTCTCGACACCATGTGGAGATGGTCACACAAAGTGGACCTCTTTCATTTACTTGTCTACTTTGCTGCTCTGGTTTTTTTGATTCAGAGAAGCAGTATTTTGAGCATCTTAACAACCACTTAAGGAAGTTTGAAGCAGTTGCATGTGTCTTCAAAAACTGCAACTTCAGTACAAATATTTATTCCACCTTTGCTACACATAGACACAGAAAACACCAGTCACACACCCTTGAGGATTTTAAAACTGAAGTATTAAAAAGCCAACCTAATGAACCCATGTTTGCTCAGGATGAGACCTGTGTGGAAGAGAGCTTAGAGCTTTGGGATGGGGAGCCACAGGAGTTGTCTCAAGATATAAAAGAGAAATTTGGCCATCTATTTTAAAGTTGGAAAGCATGTTCAATGTCCCAAACAAATGCATTGATGAAATAGTAGATGAGCTTCAGTTTATATCCACCTCTGCATCTAGTCCACTTTTAAGAGATGTGGTGGTGTCCACCTTGAAAAGCCATAATTGTGATCTGGATCCAGCCATTATCTCAGATTTAGTGAAAAATATTTGTGAGACACACCCTATAAGTACTGCCTTGGGGACAGGTGGCCCTTTCACAACTTCATACAAGAGAAGAGAATTTATGAAGAAGCATTTTTCAGTTGTTGAACCAGAATAACACATACTTGATTAAAAAAAACAGCAAAACCTTCCAGTATGTCCCAATATTGCCCTCCTTGGTGCAGGTCCTAAGTAAGTCTTTTCAAGAAAACACATTTGAAGGTGAAAACAAATCTGAAAATGACTTTAAGTACCAGACATTTCGTGATGGATCTCACTATCAAAAAAAAACGAGTTTTTCTCTGTAGAGGAGAACAGAGTGAGTCTCATCCTGTACATTGATGACTTTGAGGTATGTAATCCTCTTGGGACATCTCGAAAAAAGCACAAAGTCACAGCTGTCTATTGGGTGTTGGGAAACATTCCGGTGCAGTTACGTTCCACATTGACATCAATCTACCTTGCAATTCTGTGTAAGGCTGAAGACACCAAGCAGTTTGGATTCCAGCGAGTTTTAGAGCCACTGTTAACAGATATCCAAAGCTTGGAGAAAGATGGTCTTTTTGTTCCAGCGTTAGGGAAAGCCATTAAAGGGACTGTGGTCAGTGTGGTGGCAGATAATTTGGGGGCGCACTCTGTGGCAGGATTTGTCGAAAGCTTTGCAGGGTCATACGTCTGCCGGTTTTGTGTTGGGGAGCAATCCAAGTTTCAGTCCAATGAAGTGAGATCTGGGTCTTTTTATCAAAGAACCAAAGATCAACATACACTGCATGTACAGACAGCTGTGTCTAGTCCAGATCACCCTCATTGTTATGGTGTAAAAAAACTGTGTGCATTGTCAGAAAAACTTGAGCATTTTAATGTTACATCTGGTTACCCTCCAGATGTTTTACATGATCTGCTGGAGGGCATTGTTCCAGTGGAACTGGCTTTGGCATTTGATAACTTGATCAAGAAAAAATATTTTTCTCTCATGGAACTGAATGATGCCATTTGCAATTTCCCATACAAGTGGAGTGATAAAACAAATCGCCCTCATCTCATTCCTGCTAACTTTTCGACTCGAAAATCAGTAGGGGGCAACGCACATGAAAATTGGTGCTTATTACGTCTTTTGCCTCTGATTATAGGTTTAAAAGTACCTGAACAAGAGCCTGTATGGCAGATGCTGATGACACTGAAAGACATTGTGGACCTTGTCATGTCTCGAGCCCATACCGAAGAAAGCATTTGCTATCTTGACAGCATCATTTCAGAACACCGAAGCAGATTCCTTGATGTTTTCCCCCAACATAAGCTCATTCCCAAGCACCATTTCCTTGAGCACTATCCTCAGCTCATTCGGGAATTTGGCCCCCTAGCTGCCCTCTGGACAATGAGATTCGAGGCCAAACACAGCTTTTTTAAGAAGGTGGTCAGACACACTGGTTGTTTCAGGAATATTTTGCTGTCCCTTGCAAATAAGCACCAGCTCATGGTTGCATACCATCAATCACATTCTGTCAAACCATCACTTGCAGTCACAAAAACAACAGAGGTCTCTTTAGATGTGCTTAAGGATGATCTAAAAGACCTGGTGAAATGCAGATTCCCTGCTGTTACGGCTGTGCATGTTGCCAATAATATGTGCAGTTTAGGCACCAACTATGCAGTGGGAATGTTGTTGTGTTGTGGTTCCACTGCAGGACTGCCTGACTTTTCTGAAGTGTTACAGATAATGGTGATTTGTAACAAACTGACTTTTTTCGTGAGACAACAAAATACATGGTACAACGAACACTTGAGGAGTTATGAGCTGGAGAACACAGGGAGTGTGCAGTTACTTGAACAAAGAGAGCTTAAAGATTTTTATCCTTTGGCTTCATACACCCTTGCAGGAAGACACCTGACAACTTTGAAGCACCACATTTGCCTATCCTTTTAAGTGTGAGGAGAGAAGCTTGTGAATAAATGTCTATGTATTTCTCTTCTCTGTTGTTGCAGCTTCTTCCTGTTGATATGGCACCCTCAGCGAAACTGCGGATAATTTTTGGGGAGGATGATGTCCGCAAACTACTTTTACCTGCAGGCATCCCAAGCACACTTCAGGACCTCAATGATGTTCTTCGAGAGACATTTGATATTACAGGACCATTCACTGTTATGTACCAGGACATGGATTTCGACGGTCAGTTCTTCACTTTGAACTCGATTGAGGAAGTACAAGATAAAGCTAACCTCAAAGTAGTAAAAACTGAACCAGTGATCTTGAGTCTCACTACTGTGGACATGTCAGAAGTCGAATCTGCAGTTCCACTATCTACAGAAGCAAGCTCCTCCTCATCTGGATGCGACACAATCCTGTTTTCCTCCCCAGATGAGAGTGGACCATCCTACAGGTCTAAGCCATGGCCATTTAAGTTTGAAATACCAGACTTTTCTTATGATATAGACCTTGCACTGGAAGCAGGAAAGCAAGCTTATGAAAATGATGGCACACTTTCGAACAACCCAAGCGTAACTAGTAGCATTCTTGAGAAGCTTGCAGAGACTATATTTGGCTTCACAGCATATCCAACTGGTGTCCAGATTTTAGCTGTTGCTGAAGCCTTGGTAGAAAAATACCCATGCCTCAAAGAGCCAGGGTCTTTTAATGGCCTATATGGTTGGCAACAGAGGATAAAGTATAAAATGGGCAACTACAGGGCAAAGTTAAGAGGTCGCCAATTAGCCATTCCAGAGCTCGAGGTGAACACACTGAAGAGACGATGCTCCAGTGAAGAGGGTTCACTTAAAGGCTTTAAAAGGGCAAAAAAAGCTAAAGTCAACTATCGGCCACCACTGCCATTTGGTGAGACTGAGGAAACCTTAGAGAAGGAGAGACTAGATTTGCTGAAGGAAATAAAGAAGAACAATGAGAGGGCAATTAATGAGAGAATGGAGAAGTCTTTCGCTATGAGAAGAACAGAGGTTGTCAAGGATTGCCCCGCAATCCAAGACCTCTTAGAGAGATGGCCTTCTCTGTTCTGTGAAAATCAGGTAAATCCAGTTCTTGTTCGTGCAGCAACTAAGTGTATGTGAGATCTCATGAGTCATCTTTGACATGATTTTGTGTTTTTATCTCTCATTTCAGATCAAAGAGGAGTTTAAGCGAATAACCTCAATTCATCTGGAGCGAACGTTTTTGTCCAGATTGGACGGGTACACCACCAAACTCCTGGAGATATTTCGGAGGAAGGGTGGGACTGCAGGGACCAAAATAAAACCAATGTTGGACTCACTGAATGAGGTAAAATTTCAAATTATTTTAATTACATAATCTAATGATGAGATGAGGTCATACACACTGAGAATGTATCACTCTTATTTAAAGGACAAGTTCGGTATTTTACACTTAAAGCCCTGTTTTCAGATTGTTTATGATGAAATCGAAAGATTTTGATTGAAATTTGGACACATGCTGCTGGCCCGAGCTTTTTTGGTTTCTGTGGTAGCACACCCCCACCTCCACAATGGCTGCATAGGTGCACTGGAACAATCCTTCCTAAAACGCATTAAACTTTCGTTTACAAAGACGTGAAACTCACCGAGTGGTCAGGGGTGTTCACTGATATGTTCACACAAAAATCGCTGCAATAAGATGCTTTCCAACAGGTGTTTTACCATTCGTTGTAAAACTGTGGACCTATTTTTCCAAACGCCTCACACCCGTACATTCTTCCGCTGAGAGCTTGAATAATAGAATAGAATAGCGGCGGACTAATACCGTACATCACAGCACATCTAATACAAGTCAATGGAGTTGGACAAAAACTACGATAAAACCTGTTGGAAAGTATCTTTTGCAGCGATTTTTGTGTGAACATATCAGTGAACACTCCTGACCACTCTGTGAGTTTCACGTCTTTGTAAACGGAAGTTTAATGCGTTTTAGGAAGGATTGTTCCAGTGCACCTATGCAGCCATTGTGGAGGTGGGGGTGTGCTACCACAGAAACCAAAAAAGCTCGGGCCAGGAGCATGTGTCCAAATTTTAATCAAAATCGTTCTATTTCATCATAAACAATCTGAAAACAGGGCTTTAAGTGTAAAATACCGAACTTGTCCTTTAATCTGATCAGTGTCTGTGTTGGCTGAAACTGTTCTCCTGATCCTGTCACTGTGGCCGCAATTAACAATTTATGCACATGATTTTCTCCACAAGTGTATACAAACCTGTCATCTCTCCCTTAATATGTGCTCAAAAGCAGAGAGATTTACAGAATTTTTAAAGTGACCCTCTGAGTGCAGCAAGATGCCTTCCTACTGCCCATAGAGTCCAATACAATCATTTCCCAAAATATTACTCTTGTGTGTGGGAATTCCTGTCCTTGCCTGGTTCATTTTGTGATAGGAGGTACTGTTATGTTGCGAAAAATTCATTTGCATGTCCAGTGATGAGGCAGAAAACTTCCCTCACTGGGCAGAGACAGTTTCTGGACCCACAGATTATGACATGCACTAGACATTGACTCTTGTCTCAACACACATCGTTGAGAAATTCATGTTAAGTTGCACACTTCACAACGTTAGAATGCAGTTGCAGGCTTACATTCTCCATGGGTAACTTTCTGTTTACATCTGTATGTGCTGTTATGTATGTATGTTACATATGTTATGTTATGCATTTTCTGCAATAAATTTTCTTTTTGTGTTTAATAGCATCATGTCGATGGCAGAAGGGACATTATCATCCGTTGCTTAGTTGAGTATCTTGGAGAGAGTGGAGAGGAGCTGATCAAAGACTATCAGGTATCTGATGATCATCATGACTATATTAAAATGATTGTCTAGCCTTATAATCTGGTCTTCACTTGTGATATTATATTGAAGGTCAAAGATTCTCTACACTTGTGATGTTTTTTAAAAAAGACTCAAGATTAATATTTTTAATCAGGCTTTTAACTGATTTCTTAAATCTTTATGCTCTTACCCTTTATTTTTTAAATCATATTTAATCTTTCTTATCTGCCTTAAACTTTAAACTTGCCTTTTGTCTCTTTTTTTCTGACTATTTAACGATCACTTATTAACTTTATTTTAAGAGCAAAAGAGTATTTAATTTGATTATACCTTTATAACCTATTTTACTGATTTAATCCCGCAGTTTTCAGCTCCAGTGTTTCCCCCATGGGGACCTTCCACACTGGGAGTAGTTCTGGTCTACCAACACGGGTGCCGTCCCATGGACAGCTCCAGCCTGGCTGGAGGGCTCTGCACCTCTGTGTGGAACCTCTTGTCTGCCCGGGCCAGGGTGGTCACTGTGTCGGCACTCCCTGTGGTCGTGGGCGTTGACCCCTCTCAGTCTGGATGGCCCCCAAAAGTGACTTTCTTTGTCTCAGGGTCAGCCTCTGTGAAGCACGTTCTGTAACTTTACGTATGAAAAGTGCCATATGAATATTGTTTGATTTGAGTATACTAAATTGAGTATACCTCTTTGTTTTTATTTTCACATTTTTTTCTCTTAACCTTTTCTTTTACTTGGAATCTATTCTAGTTATTTCTAATTGTGGTTTGTTTGTTTTCACAGGACGTAAGCCAAGAAGCATTGAAAGAGGACTGCAGTAATCACATGATGAAGATCATCGTCATCCATCCCAATGTGGCACAGGAAAACCAAGATCCCGTGAACGTGTCAGTCATCATTGAGGGGACAGAAATTCTGGAGGACTGCGGAAGTGTGACAAACGCTTGCCTCCTGCTCATGGGTGTCATCTATGCCGTCAACTTAAGTTACCCACTGAAACTGAAATATACGTTTGAAGTATTTCAGAAGCTGTTTCTTGAGCTTGACATCCTTAAAATGTCACCAAAGGTCCAGTCTCTCCACAAGAAACTTTTAGCGTGAGTGTGCCAGTGTTATTTGTGCTTTTGTCCAGCACAAACAATCTCTTTAGATTTTGTCAGTGATTTCAAGTGTTGGTCAGTTTTATATAAGCTTTGTTTGTTCTGATCACCTGAGAATGTCAGCAAATGTCCAGTCTCTCCACAAGAAACTTGCCAGTGTTATTTGTGCTTTTGTCCAGCACAAACAAATTGTTTGCATTTTGTGTCTGTTTTCTGACAGTGATTTCAAGTGTTGCTCAGTTTTATATAAGTTCTTTCTGTCCTGAACGTTCTGAGAATGTCTGCAAAGGTAGTGATTGCAACTGTTAATGGACAGAGTTGATGTATGTATTCTTTATTGTTCTGAAAGTTGATTAGAAGAAAGGGGACAGTGCACACTGAGTTTTTGAATAGCATGTTTTTTTTTTTTTCCCATGCTAAGGCCAGCTATCTGATTGGTTGAAACTTGTTTGTAATAGAGCCCAATTAATGGAATTAAAGAATTGGAAGGGAAAAGTCAACTCTTAACACTGTATTCCTTTGTGTAACAGAGGGAGCGAGGCGAGACGTGAGCGGATCCATTTGCAAGCTTTTATTTAGAATACAAGGCAGAGACATAGTCGAAGACAGCAGGGTCGCACAATAGCAAACAGGTATATGGACAGCGAGGCAAGGATAAACCTGTGCACAGGCGGTGTCCGATACAGAAGCGGCGAACGTAATCCTTAGGGCTGGCGAGAGAAGGTCCGGAAACGAGCGAGGTCGAACAGGCAGGCGGCGAGACAGACGTAAACGGGGAGGCCTGGCAGAAAATGCTAAACACACGAAAACTAGGAAACAACGATAAGCATAATAATAGACACAAAGAAACTCCAAACTCATACTCCACGCCAACTGAATAAAGTCCCGGGTCCTTTTATAAGCGCAACTGATTGGTCGCAGGTGTAGACCAATCAGCGTGCGCTGCAATGAATGGGTGAATGTAGTCCAAGTTAGTGCAAGAGTCCTGTATGTGTGGAAAAGGTGAGAGTGACATCTGTGGGTGTAGCGGTCCGCCAGCTCACCGACCAATTTCTGAGACATATCCCCCCCCCAAGGAGCGCTACCATACGCTCGAAGGGAAACAACAGACCAGGGGAGCGGTGGGGTGGAGCGAGACAGGGCGAGGTGCTGGAGGGCCAGGTCATGAGGGGGGGCCCAGATATGAGGCAGGACCGACAGAGCAATACCCTCCAGGGCGGGGCCGGAGCAGAGCAGGAACCCTCCATGGCGGAGCAGGAGCGCAGGAGCCCTCCAGGGCGGAGGCCGAAGGCCGGAGGCAGGGGTGGCCGCAGGAGCCCACCAGGGCGGAGCCGAGGCAGAGCAGAGGCACAGAGCCCTCCATGTTCGGAGCCGGAGGCGGCAGCAGGAGCCCTTCCAGGGCGGAGCAGGAGCACAGGACCCTCCAGGGCGGAGCAGGCCAACGCCAGATCCCTCAGGGGCGGAACCCAGAGGCAGAGCGGGAGGCGGAGCAGCCCTCCAGGGAGAAACGGAAATCTGCCGTCACGGTCCTGGGACCTGTGGAGAGCAGGGACAAGAGGCAAGACGGAATAGGGGGAGTAGGCGCAAGCCTTATACGCCCACCGGGTCGGAACAGGAGCGCATCAGCCCTCCCGGGCGGAACAAGGAGCGCAGCAAGTCCTCCGGGGCGGAACATGAGGCTGCGTCATAGACTGGGACCTGGGAGAACAGTGACAGAGGTGCAGAACAGAAAAAGGTAGATCAGAGAGTTTTAGGCAGATAACGCCCCCTCCATACGAGTTCCTACGGCAGGCGCCACCACCCTCTGAGCGCCATAGGCGCAGCTTCTCCGATTGGGGGAAAGGCCCTCTGGAGAAACTTGAGACCCGACGGGACCCTCAAATCAGGCTTGTTGATCATAGGGGAGCTCTGGGTCAGGCTGGAGGCCAGAACGAAGCATCTGCGCAGGCTTGAGATCAGAGGGAGTTCTGGAGCAGTACAGCTGAGGACCAGACGAGAGGCTCTGGGTCACGGCTGGAGACCAACGAAAAGCTCTGCACAGGCTTGAGATTCAGAGAGGAGTTCTGGAGCACTGGAGACCAGACGTGGCCTCATGGGCTGATCTGATGAACAGACTGACCTCAGGGGCACATGTGTGCAGCCACACAACACCAGAATGGCAACCGCCATTAAAGTGTAGAGCAAGCAGCGGGAGGTATGTGGTGGGTCCAGTACACCCGCTATCATGATAGGCCGGTGTTCGTGGATTATCAACGAGCATGGCAACGGCTCTGGAAGTGTCATACCGAGAACGTGACTTGGCTCGACCATAGACAGACATGACGAGGCACTGTGGAGGTCCCTGATGAAACTGGAGAGGCTCTTGGGCCGTCAGGCGGGACGACTTGACTCAGAGTGGTCAAACGAGAACATGGTGAGGCTTCTGAGACAGATAGACAAATATGTGACGGGCTCTGGAGGTCAGACAGGCCGTGACTTGACTCTGGGCGGATCAGACGAGGCGTGATGGGAGCTCTGAGCCGTCGGCAGGATGTGACTTGGTTCGTGGTGACCAACGTGTGACTTTGACCTGCCCTTCGTGAAGATCAGTAGTGAATTGACTTGGCCTTCTGAAGATCAAGCACCGAAACCTACTTGATTGACTCGGGACGACAGCCCTTGTGTTGCCTTGACTCGGGGACGACAGCCTTGACGTTGCTTGACTCGGGACCGACAGCCTTGACGTTGCTTGACTTGGAAGCTAGACTGGACTTGGAACCCTTGACTGGACTTGGAGGCTACAGCGTAGCCGACTTGATTCAGTGAGCAGCGGCTGAAGTTGACTTGGCTCGGAATAACAGCAGCCAGCTTTGGCTTGGTCTCATGAGGATCTGCTGTAACCTGGCTTGGCTCATGGAGATCCGCCTGTAAACCGGGACCTCGACTCCTGAACAACATGGCTTGCTCAGGAACAACAGCAGTAACCGTGACATGACTCGTGAAGAACAGGTGTGCCTTGGCATGAATCGTGGGGAACAGCCCGTAACGTGACTTTTGACTTCGTGGAGAACGACAGCTTGCTGACGTCTGGACATCCCTGGGGTAGCCGCCGCGGCATAAGGAGCACCATTTTAGCTGCCCATACCGTCACTAGAGCGTGCGGTCCAGCACATGAGCCATCATGGCCACAGGTGGCGTCCAGGTGCTGACCACAGATTCTGGAGTGGCAGCCATCTTGTGGAGGTGCTTGGAGACGGCGGCCATCTTGTGCAGTGGCTCTGGCGTGGCAGCCAACTTGTGCAGTGGCTCTGGCGTGGCAGCCATCTTGACTGTACTTGGCTCAGAAAAGATGGCTGTAACTTGACTTGAGATGGGGGCACTAGCTCTGACTTGACTTGACACAGGAAACATAGCTTTAACCTCACTTGACACAGGAACAAGAACTGTAGCTTGACTTGACACTGGAACAGCAGCTGTAGATTGACTTGGCTTGGAAACTTGACTTGACTCAGGAAACACAGCTGCAACTTGACTCGACTTGGAAACTTGACTTGGCTCAGGAAACACAGCTGCAACTTGACTTGACTTGGAAACTTGACTTGACTCGGGAAACACAGCTGAAACTTGACTTGACTCAGGAAAAGCAGCTGTGACTTTATACGGCTCTGGTACAGCCGCTGTGACATGACGGAGCTCCGTTATCGCTGCCATCTGGTGAACGCGCACTGGCGCCGCCGCCATCTTGCGAACGGGCATCGCAGTCGCCGCCATTTTGCGCATGGGCTCCATTGTCGCCGCCAGGGTATGAACGCGTGCCGGCGCGCCCGCCATCTTGTGCACGGACGCCGCCATTATTTGAGCGCGCACCGGCGCGGCCGCCACTTTGCGAACAGGACACGCTGCCGGCGTTACCGTGATGTCGCGTTGCTCCTCCGCGACACCTACGGTAAACGGCGAGCCCACAAACAACAATGCGAAGTCCAAAAAAGCGACTAATGAAAAGCGCGGACCCTCACGTCTCAGTCTCGCCTTCAACTGTTCATTTAAGCCGTCACAGAAAATTTCAATTATAATGCAGTCTGGGAGGGTGGAATGGTTAGCGATGGCCAGGAACTCACGGATGTACTGTTCAAGTGTGCGTGGTCCTTGTCTTATCCTGAATAGAATCTGATCAGTGTCCATACCTGTGGAATGTCCGGGGTGAAAGCTGCTGGATCCTGTTGTGGTGGAGTATTCTGTAACAGAGGGAGCGAGGCGAGACGTGAGCGGATCCATTTGCAAGCTTTTATTTAGAATACAAGGCAGAGACATAGTCGAAGACAGGCAGGGTCGGCACAATAGCAAACAGGTATATGGACAGCGAGGCAAGGAGTAAACTGTGACACAGGCGGTGGTCGATACAGCGGCGAACGTAATCCTTAAGGGGCTGGCGAGAGAAGGGTCCGGGAAACGAGCGAGGGTCGAACAGGCAGGCGGCGAGACAGACGTAAACGGGGAGGCCAGGCAGAAATGCTAAACACGGGAAAACTAGGAAACAACAATAAGCATAATAATAAACACAAAGAAACTCCAACTCAATACTCCACGCCAACTGAATGAAAGTCCGGGCCTTTTATAGCGCTACTGATTGGTCGCAGGTGTAGACCAATCAGCGCGCTGCATGATGGGGAATGTAGTCCAAGGTGTAGTGCAAGAGTCTGTATGTGTGGATAAGGTGAGAGTGACATCTGGTGGTGAGCGGTCCGCAGCTCACCGACCAGATTGGTGACACTTTGTATGCTGGAATATCAGTCCTAAAGTCAGTTGGTGCTTTGTTATTCCACATTTAATTTTTCAAATTCTATACTGCTTTACTTTTGAGCTTTATAACGGTCTCTGAACTCCCTTGATATATGGACTCTATGTATATGTATACATGTTCTGTTTTGAAATTTGCGAGCAAGAAGTTTTATGGCCATGTTTTTGTGGTTATAATGTTATGTAGATATTTTAAATATATCTATGCCATTTCAACTGTGAAATAAAAGTGTCCCTTAAGCTGCAAATATTTGTTTTGGAAAATATTGAATTATTATTTAATAGAATAATAAAAATATTTACTTAATTCGATTAATATTAACTAGTACGTTCATAATAAATATTACTTAACAATTACACAGAATATAACAAAGAAAAGATGAGTAAGAAACACAAAGAAATATCAGCAATGTTCACTTGGGTTTTGTAATTGGATGCAATGGTAATCTGAGTGAAAGTTACAATCTATAGATGAGTATTGCCAGTGCAATTTACTTGTGTATTTTACATAAAAAATAAGTGGTTCTAGTAAGTAAATATTACTTAGAAATAGCCCGAGTAAAGATTACAAGCACTTTCTGTGTGGAAAAAGTTGCCTAGCTTTTTTTAAGTAAATGTCACTCCAATTTTTTTTCAGTGTATATGATACACTGTAATCCCAAACAGTTGTACTAGCTCATAACTAATAGGGTCATAACAGTCAAATGTCATTATGTAGTTGGCCAAACTATAAAGTGTTGAGCTCTGTTGAGATTTAAGCCATTTTAATTTAATAGGGCTCCATATTTTATAGCTAATTTGTTTGGAACACTCAAAAAGTTTAGAAACCACACAGTAGTGTCATAACGTTATCGACGTCATGACGTTCTGGTGGGTGGGTCTTATCTCTCCCTCAGGAAAGCTGAGTCAGCCATCTTGATTTTGCCTTGATGCGGGGAAGTCTTGGCCGGCCCGTGTGGATGTGGAACACAGTTTAATTTGTTTTTGTTTGTTTGTAATGTGCACTTTTATCCCGCCGCTTCAAACCACCACCACCTCAGTTTTTTTCATTAGTTTTATTGCCCTCGTTTTCTTAAGCGCCGTCTTAGCATCAGCCCTGATTTGGTAAGTAACGCTAAGGTTTTTATTTTATTATTGGATTTCAATAAATAGTCTTAAATTTGGAACTGGGAATACATTTGTCCAATGTGCACAGTGAATTTTTTTTGTAAATAGTTTACAAATCCAAGTAATTGCAACTTTAGAAGTTGTTGAATGTGACAGATAGTCTTATAATCTTACAACGGTGAAATGTTATCAGCGGGTTTCCTGTATGAACTACATTTCCCGGGACACTGACGGTGGAGTTAGGTCTACGAGTCTGAACTCTCTGGCGGGGCCAGAAGCATAACTTTATCCCTGCTTCCCGGTTTCTGCCGGTTGTTGTTATCACTGTTCGCCGGTAATGCATGTGAGTACTGTGAGTATACTTATTTCAATAAGTGTCCGCGTTACACAGTCTATATTTTACGTTGCCGAGCTGTGTGTATGTGTGTGCTAGCCTGAAACGAACAATGCCAAACAACATAATGTCAGTGTGTTATCATGATGCTAACCAGACCAGATTTTAACAGTTCAGGTAGGATGTATTATGAAATAGTGTTATTAACACAAGTTTCCACAGTCATTCCTTTGCTATTTCTTTAAATGTTTTTAAATGTCATGAACACATCCTATGCTCTTCGTCGCCAAGAAATCGTTGGAGCTCTTGTAGCTCCACGGGTGAGAGATGTCGTGGGCAGACGGCCAGCCCTACTTATGGAGTCACAGGTAAAAAAAATAAAAAAAATATTTTATTATTTTACTGTTCTCCCTGTTGAGAGCAATTAATCAACATGACTCTTAAGCATGCCCACTTTGAACATGACTGATTTTTCCAATATTTAAATGACTATTTAAAAATCTAAATTTTCCAAAAATTCACCAAAAAGCAAGCAAAGTAAACAAAATATACAGAGGTTTATTATTAGATTTCCTTTAGATAACATTATACAGCCTGTTTTAAATTAAAGAATGACAATTAACTTTCTATTTTGACCTTGGTTCTGACTCATCCCCAATAGAATTGCCCTTGGTTTTGCTACATGCCAACTGAAAACTTCTCAAAATACATTCACATTTCTGTTCCTAATTCATCTTTGTACATTTCTGTGTAATTGTCTATGTACAGGTGTTTACAGAGTTCCACCGAATCAACAACGTTAACCTGTGCAATCAGTTCTACAAGGAGCTGGACAGACACACACCTAAACTCATCACCTTGTTCAGAGACAAGGCCACCAAGACTGGCAAGATAGCGGAGGAGCTGGCCAAGCTCATGAGGATTTATGACCTTCAGGTGAATTTTTAACTTTGCATGATTCAGAAACAGATTATTAATAGATTGTTTGCAGACAACTGTAAGAAGCCATAGTGTGAATTGCCTCGACTGTGCCCCGAGGTTAAGTGTTTATGGCATGAACACAACATTGTCAATTTTTTAATCAGAGATAACGTCTTGACAAGATGTATTCTATCAATTTGAAGAAGTCCAAATAACTACTGTTTTCATAAAAATTTGATTTACAATTTTGAGTTTTTTCCTTTGTGAGTTATTTAAGTATTTACAATAGAAAATAATTAATTTGAAAAATGTTTTACTGAAGAAATGGTGACCCAAAATACTGTATCTACCATCTATAGCAATGACCACTATCAGAATATGGAGCTATTTAACACTTAGATTTTTTTTAAGTGTTTGCTCTGCATTTGTGTAATTACTATTGTAATGGATATTTTTTTGTCCATCTAGGAACAACGTGATGTAAATATGAGACGGGCCCTCGTCCTTCGTGCACTTCCTGTGTACCTGCGTGAAGATGCCTCCAAGTTCTTCAGGACCTGTAACGTAAGTGTACTGGCCTCACTATTGATCCCTTTGCCTAGCTATCCAGTCAACTTAAATATATGACATCACTCAGGAGAACAAGTGGGGTATTCCAGAAAGCAGGTTAGGTGAAAACTCAGAGTGAACCCTGAGATAAGGGAAACTCTGAGTTAACCATTCCAGAGGGCTATTCCAGAAAGTAGGTTCAACAAACACTGAGCCTAACCCTGAACTCTGAGTTGACTTACCCTGTAAAGTGAAACTCTTGAGTTTTCAGTTCAGGACCCTCTGTCGGATGTGGTGGAGGTGAGCAGCACTTTATGTTCATCTACTCAGCAGGATGTTAGGACACAGATGTGTGTTAAACAACATCTGTTGGTGGTAAAAGCTACTACAAGTTAAAATATCTACTGAATAAACATTTACTTTGTTTAATATGTAAAATAAAAACCAAAGTGAGGAGCCAACGTGAGAATGTTTTTATATTTCATTTTCAGCCAATTTAAATTAAATAGAATAGCCTAAAATTAAATTAAATAAAACACTGAACAACATCCAACCACTTCCTCAAAGGCTAATATAAAAGAAAGTGATGTTACATTCAAACTGAAAAGACGACGGCATCTAAAACTATGTCAGTGATTTGTATTATGGCCGCAGCCAGAAGATGTCTGCTTCTTGTTTTCTCCCCTGTTGTCATGGTGAATCACAGTATTGGAGCTCCATTTATGATGGCTTTTTACTAGTTGTGAGGCACAGGCTCAACTCAGAGTTAACATACTCAGAGTCGACTTACCTAACTCAGATCAGCTGTTCTGGAACTGAAAACTCAGAGTTTCACTGTACAGGGTAAGTCAACTCAGAGTTCAGGGTTAGGCTCAGAGTTTGTTGAACCTCCTTTTGGAATACCCCCCAGGACCTGTTTATGAAGTTCACTTGAGTTGTTATTCTACAAACTGACATGTAGAAATTATGAAAAGGTAAGTATAAAGCATTCCACTACTCAAAAAGTGCTAACCAATGGGTGTGAAACTAACATAAGATATAAGCATATGTACAGAAAATAGTTTAAATATGTAGCTTAGTTGCAGTCTAAGTGTTAAGTGACAGTAATGTCTAGACATCATTAGCATGATTTGTATCCTTGAGGGGCTGAATTCATTCTTGTATTATTTGTGTTTTATAGTCAGCAGATGGTCCAGACCTCAGTGACACTCCGTTGGCTCTCCTGGCAGTCGTCACGGATGACACTAATGATGCGTCCCTCTTCAGCCCTGAGAGCATCTGTATTGTCGTGGAGGATGAAATACTTGTGAGTGGTCCCACAAATCTGGCTGACTCATTTCTCCTGCTCTTTGGGTACATCTATGCACTAGACCTACAGTACCCAAAGAATCTTGTACTTACATTCACATTTATCCAAAAAGTTGTGGTGTGTCTTGAGGACAACAAACCACTGAAAGGGCGTCTACTGACGCTGAAGAATGATTTGTTCAGAGAGTGAATCATTCAGAATGGATTATTTGTTGAGCTGAGTATTGAGGAAGTTTTTTTGTTTTTTTTGTTACCCTCTTTACAAATATAATTATTTGCCTCTTCTACCTCAGATTAATGTAGCATCTGGACCAATCAGACACAGTTATTTGTTACATTTAACAAAGAATCTTCAAAACCAACAACCCCAGCTATATGCTGGAGTTTTGGAGACAACCCCTCCAAAGCAACGAACACCCTGAAAGGGCTCCGTTGCCAGGGTGACCATCTGATAAGAGGTTTTATTGCCCGCAGGAATGCACATCTGCCCATGCTACATTTGCCATCGGAAAGACACAATGCCCATAGGCTCTTTCCTATTCATTCACAGACAAACCTTTCTTTGACCTTTCTATCACACATAGCCCAGGTCATTGTGTACAGTATTACTGCATTGTATTTTAATTTGGTCTGTTGTATTTGTATTTGTCCTTCTACTGTTTTATGCATGTGTTCTGATAGATGACTAGTAGGATTACCCACCTATGCCATGCTTGGACTCTCTGAGTTCGTGTTTTGATGATCTAAAAGATGGTGTAAATTAGATGTTGATACCTATGCAACATATTAGTGTTTTAAGAAACCTTACTAGTTTTTGCATCAACACCCAATCGAATTACATATGCAAAATACCATGCTCACAGACAAAGAGTCGTAAACTTTCCCTCCAAAGGAGAAAGTTACCATTGGTTCGTGGACCTCCTGGAGGCACAGCCTCCAGAGACCTTAAAGGCATCAAACGTTAGTCCGCCTCTCTCTCTTGACTCTTTTCACGCTCTTCTGCAAGATCTTCTGATTGCTGCCTGTGGAGGAACCCACAGGGAGCCTGAGCCGGCACAGGGCGTGCCCGGCGGGCCCGACAGGCCCAACATCTAGAGCTGTGGCTCTTGACCACAAAGAGCCAGACACTTTCACTCAACCCTGGAATTCATCCTCAAGAAATGTCCTCAAACAGACATTTCTCTCTTCCGTGTTTTTAGCTTCCTTCACTCGTCTCACGTGAGTTCTTCCAGAACCTAAGAGGATGAGGAGGATGAGCTAGAACTCGTCGGAACTCTAAGCTGCGCCAGGCCTTGCGGCCTCGTCTTTCCATTCTCCAAAGACCACAGGACTTCAGCTGGGTGCCTCTCAGCTCTTGGTTCTTCTTCAATTGTCACATGGGAAGAAACTCCCAGTCACCATCGAGTCAGAACATCTTTGGAGTTCATCACTCTTCGGACCCGGAAGAACGTGATCGCGATTCCAAACCACCACTGCTCCAAACCATCGAGACTTTCACCAGAGACTGCATTTGGACACTTGTTTATCGACCAAGGCAATGCAAGTATCGTACATTTAACTAAACAACACAGAGGTTTAGTATAAGCTGTAGACAGCACTGATGGTTTCACTCAGGTGGTTAACTGACTCTTTTCATAGCTACATTCTCTGGTCTCTCTAACTGCTTCTCACTGACCCTTCCCCCATGTATGAATGATTTCATGTTTGTTTGTTTAGATTAGTTATGTGTTAGTCCTTCGTTAATAAACTCTTGTGCACAAATTACATGAGTTTTGATTCTGATTCTGCCTTGCAAATTAATGTCCCTTTACGATTCCGATCCGAGCTACTGTCACGCTCAGTCACAACAGACAATAGGGGTAAAGTATAACAAGTGAGTTTATTTAATGTACTCAACGTAAACAGGTTCTCTGCAGGTAAATATCCAGGTAAGTATTAAAGCAAGTAAACGTCAACAGGATCACTAATCAAACAGGATTCCGCAGGTAAGTGTTCAGGTGAGTATTAGTGCTGGTAGACGTCAACAGGATCACAAATCACACAGGTTCTCTGCAGGTAAATGTCCAGGTAAGTATTAGTGCAGATAATAGAAGTATACTCAATCTGTAAGGCATTCATTCGAGAAGCAAGGCGGACAAAGTTCGTTCTTCAAAAGGGCACGCGAGAAGACATGCAGGCAGATGATCCAGGAATGACAGAACGTATCAACCTTGAGCTCAGCCATCGAATGAATGGCTGAGCGATCCTTTTAAAGGGAGCTGCTGATTGAGACCAGGTGCTAGTAGTCCGGTGATTGCGAGCGAGTGATTGGTGCTGAATCAGGTGCGGGTGATTGCGTGCGTTCGGTGGAGACTGGTCCAGGGTCAGGTGAGTGTGACGGTGTGACATTACCCCCTCCTCCACGAGCGTCTCCTGACGCTCGTACTCGACGGCGAGGACGGCCACGACCTCTGGGGGCTGGACAGGTAGGATGGGACTGGTGGAATTCCGCGGTCAGGGAGGGATCGAGTATGTCATCTCGGTCGATCCAGCTTCTCTCCTCAGGACCGTACCCCTCCCACTCAATCAGGTATTGAAGCCGCCCGTTCCGCCGCCGAGAGTCGAGGATCTCTTGGACTCGGTAGATGGTTTCAGTGGTTTCGATTTCAGGTTGAGGAGGGGGTTCCGGGTGGTCTGCAGAGGGAGGAAACGTAGGATTAAAGTGACGTTTCAACAGTGATACATGGAAGGTGGGTGCTATGCGGTAGTGGGGTGGTAGTTGCAGTTCATAAGTGACATCATTTAGACGTCGTATGATTGGAAATGGACCAATGAACTTTGGACTCAGCTTGCGGCAGGGCAAACGAAGGTTGATATCCCGAGTGGAAAGCCAAACCAACTCGCCCGGCTGGTATTCCGGTGTCGGGGATCGGCGAGTGTCAGCCCACCTTTTGTGCCTTCGAACTGCCCGCTGTAGGTGAGTATGTGCTGAGTTCCACACCCTCTCGCTCTCCCGGAACCAGTAATCTACCGCTGGGACCGAGGAAGGTTCATCATTCCAGGGAAAGAGGGGTGGCTGATAACCTAGAACACATTGAAAGGGTGTTAAGCCTGTGGTTTCTTGCCTTAATGAGTTCTGAGCGTATTCGGCCCAGGGCAGATACTGGTTCCAGGATTCCTGATGGTTATGGCAGTAGGACCTGAGGTAACGACAGATCTCTTGGATTTTTCGTTCTGTCTGGCCGTTCGTCTCTGGATGGTACCCCGAGGATAAACTGATTGACACCCCGAGTAATCGAAAGAACTCCCTCCATACCCGGGATGTGAATTGAGTCCCTCTATCCGAGACAATGTCCTCAGGGATTCCAAAATGTCTGAAAATCTGAGAAAACAACAACTGAGCAGTGTTCATGGCTGTGGGTAACCCCGGTAAGGGAATTAGTTTACAGGCCTTTGAGAAGCGGTCTACGACCACTAGAATGGTTGTGAAACCATCGGACTTAGGCAGGTCAGTAGCAAAGTCTATTCCTATATGGGACCAAGGCCGTTGCGGAATGGATAATGGAACCAGCTTACCCTCGGGCAGACGGCGAGAGGTGTTGTTTATGGCGCAGACGACACATCCTCGGATATAGCGGTACACATCACGAGTCATCTGCGGCCACCAGTAATGATTGCGGAGGAGCGAGAGGGTGCGTTTGCCGCCTGGATGCCCGGAACCTGGAGAGGTATGAACAGAGTCCAGAAGGCAGTGACGGAGAGAAGATGGTATGTACTGTTTACCTTCTGGACCTCCCGGTGGAGCTGGTTCGTGACGTGTGGCTTCCTGGATCTGGTCGTCCCATGACCATTGAATGGGAGCGAGAAAGACTGACTGAGGTAGGATGGTTTCAGGTTCATCAGAGATGGGGTCTGGCTGGTGAAGACGGGACAGAGCATCTGCCTTGGTGTTCTTTGTACCTGGTCTGTAGGAGATGTGAAAGTCAAACCGGGTAAAAAACAGTGCCCATCTCGCTTGGCGTGGATTTACCCGTTTGGCTCCTTGCAGATACTGCAGGTTTTTATGATCGGTAATTACAGTGAATGGGAATTGTGCTCCTTCCAGCCAATGGCGCCATTCTTCAAGGGCTAATTTAATTGCCAACAGCTCACGATTTCCCACATCATAATTCTGTTCCGCTGAGGATAACTTCCTTGAGAAGTATGCGCAGGGATGCAGAATAGGCGGATCTCCGTGCCACTGGGATAGAGTAGCGCCTACGCCGGTGGTAGCGGCGTCAACCTCCACAATGAATGGTGAATTCGGGTCAGGATGTTTTAAAACAGGTGCGGTACAGAAGGCAGATTTGAGTTGAGTGAAGACCGTTTGTGCAGCAGAGGTCCAAGTGATAGTCTTCTTGGCTCCTTTAAGGAGAGAGGTGAGTACAGAGGTAATTTGGCTATATCCTTTGATAAAGCGTCGATAAAAGTTTGCAAACCCCAGGAAGCGTTGTAATTCTTTGACCGTGGTGGGTGTGGGCCAGTCCTGACAGCTACATGCTCTAATGCAATAGTACTTTAAGGAAGTTATTTTCTGTGCCCAAGAAAATATCATTTCTTAGAGTTGATATAAAACTTATACTGAATGTTCGCTGGACGAACACATTAGTTGATGGAAAATTAATTCTGCTACAGTTACTACTGGCAGCTGATATAAATAATTGTAATTAATCATAATTAATTGTAATTATTTATATACATTTCCCTTTGAGCTACATCGCAACATTAAAGATGTGACACTGTTTGCCTGTTCGCCCCCTAGATTAATTGTTAATAGATATATTTCACTACATTGACGTATTGCTAAAGTTTTTTGTACTGAATAACGTGGGAAACGACTGTTCAATTCATGCACCATACATGTTTAATGTTCTGTTGCCTAATGCCTACCTTGATGTTGCCAGTTGAAATACGGCACAGTAGAAACCAGTAATTTATTTGAATGTTATTTGTGTTTTTCAAGGAACAGTAAGTGCCAAAACATGAACTTAGTCCAAAAATACGTATAACAAATGTTTGCTTTTGAGATGTGTTTGTGATATTTTGAATGCAGTGCTTCTTTTTGCAAGAGATGTGAGGCATTTTGTATTTTGTTTGTGCAGTTCTTGGATTTGTGTGTAAAGTTTTGAAAAACAGAGGCAAAGTTTTGAAACTGTGTAAGCAGTTGAAAAAAAAAACTGTAAAATATATTCAAAGAGAAAGCAAATACAGTACAAAAAAAAAATCACAATATTACTGCTCTTGCTGTATTTTGTATCGCACAAATGCAGGCTTGATAAGCAGAAGAGAATTAAAAAAAAAAAAAAAACATTAAAAATCTTACCGTTCAAAAACTTTTGACTGGTATTGTACATTAACCATGTGTAGTTGGACAGAAACCAAACATAATTTTCAAAAACTGTGTGGGGGACTGCATATGTGTCCAGATGAACACACAAAAAAAAAACTGTTTAATATTTTACAGATATCATCCTATAGCTGTCACGAACCTGGTCGGTGTCCCGTTGTCTACTCACCACCAGATGTCACTCTCGCTCCACCCACTCACTCTGACTGTCGCTTTGCATCTCGGACTGTATCTCCCATCCTCCACCGCTCTGATTGCGTCAGTCCCCGTGACCAATCAGGCGCCCTATAAAAACCCCGCTCCTTTTCAGTGCACTTCACGGTTGGTTGTATTTTCCTGTTGTTGTTATTGTTAGCGTTTCCTAGTTTCCTCGTTCCTGGTTCCTGGTTTTGTTCTCTCGCCTGGTTTCTCGTTTGGACTGTCTAGCCGCCTGCCTTTTGGACTATTGCTCACGTTTATAGGATTACTCTCTCCCACTGTCTTTGATATTCCTGTCTGCTCCCGTCTCGACCCAGCCTGTACGACCATGTCTTTGTCTCGCGTTTCAAATAAAAGCTTGCATATGGATCCGCTCGCCTCTCGTCTCGTTCACCTCGTTACAGAACCAACCGTCACAACAGGATCCAGCAGCTTTCACCCCGGACATTCTTCAGATATGGACACAGACACAACTCTATGCAGAATCAAACAAGGATCCCACACCCTCGAACAATATACCCGTGAGTTTGTTTCGATTTCCAACTACTCCACCCTCCCGGACTATACTAAAATTGAGATTTTCTGTGACGGCGTGAACCAGCCCCTCCGTGCGCGACTGAGACGCGAGGGCCCGCGCTCGTCGCTCAAGGCGTTTCTGAACTTTGCGCTGTTGTGTGTGGGTTCGCCGTGCACCGTGGGGGTCGCGCAGAGGGAACGCGACAACGCGGTAATGGCGCCCGCGCGTCCCCCTCGCAAATTGGCGGTCATGCCGGAGCACGATCCCACGAACACGTTTGCCGCCTGGATCGCTCGTGAAATGGCGTCCGTGTCGGAGCGCGCTCGTGCAATGGCGGCGACGGCGGAGTCCGTTCACAAGATGGCGGCGGAAGCAGAGCTCCGTCACGTCACAGCCGCCATACCAGAGCTATGTGGAGTTACAGCTGCATTTCCTGAGTCAAGTAAAGGTTCCAAGTCAAGTCAAGTTGCAGCTGCATTTCCTAAGTCAGGTCAGGCTGCAGCTGCTTTTCCCGAGGCAAGTCAAGTTTCCAAGTCAAGTCAAGTTGCAACTATGTTTCCTGTGTCAAGTCAAGCTGGAGCTATGTTTCCTGCATTTGTCAAGCCAGCGCCCGCTAACGCCACGCCAGCCAAGCCACAGCCCGCTCACGCCATGCCTGCCGCTCCAGGGCCTGCTCACGCCATGCCTGCCCGTCCAGGGCCTGCACCTGTCATGGCTGCCTTCCCACAACCAGCCCACAAGATGGCCGCCATCCCAGAGTCACTCCACAAGAGGGTCGCTGTCTCCAAGCCACGCCTCATGATGGCCCACGTGCTGGAATCACCCCTAATGACGGTATGGGCAGCTAAAGTGGCGCTCCATGTCGCGGCGACTATCCCTGAGTCAAGTCAAGACACAGCTGCCGTTCTCCACGAGTCAAGCCAGGTCACAGCTGTTCCCCACGAGTCAAGCCAAGTCACACCTGTTCTTCACGAGTCAGGTCACATTACAGCTGCTGTTCCTGTAAGAACAAGTCAGGACACCGCTTCATTTCCAGAGCCAAGCCAAGCTGCAGAGCCAAGTCAAGCTGCAGGTGCATCTTCTGAGTCAAGTCAAGCTCCAGCTGCCGCTCCAAGGTCAGGTCAGGCCTCCAAGTCCGGTCAAGCATTTACATCCGATCAAGCTTCCAAGTCTGGTCCAGCAACAGGGTCAGGTCAAGACACAGTCGCTGTTCCTCACGAGTCGCGCCAAGTCACAGCTGTCGTTCCTGAGCCAAGTCACGTTACAGCTGTCGTTCCTGAGCCAAGTCACGTTACAGCTGTCGTTCTAGAGCCCAGTCACGTCCCGCCTGACGGCCCAGAGCCCAGTCACGTCCCGCCTGACGGCCCAGAGCCCAGTCACGTCCCGCCTGACGGCCCAGAGCCCAGTCACGTCCCGCCTGACGGCCCAGAGCCCAGTCACGTCCCGCCTGACGCCCAGAGCCCAGTCACGTCCCGCCTGACGGCCCAGAGCCCAGTCACGTCCCGCCTGACGGCCCAGAGCCCAGTCACGTCCCGCCTGACGGCCCAGAGCCCAGTCACGTCCCGCCTGACGGCCCAGAGCCCAGTCACGTCCCGCCTGACGGCCCAGACTCAAGCCACGTCCCGCCTGACGGCCCAGACTCAAGCCACGTCCCGCCTGACGGCCCAGACTCAAGCCACGTCCCGTCTGACCGCCCAGACTCAAGCCACGTCTCGTCTGACCACCCAGAACTTTACCATGCCCCGTCTGATGGCCCAGAGCCAGGTCATGCCCAGTCCAACGACCCCAAGTCAAGTCATATCTCGTCTGACGTCCCAAGACCATGGCCTATCGGGATAGCCAGCGCACTGGACCCACCACAACCTCCCGCTGCTGCTCTTCCTTTAATGGCGGTTGCCATCTGGTGTGTCTGGGCTGCACACTGTGCTCCAGAGGTCCCGTCTGGTCTCAGGTTTGCTCCAGAGGTCCCGTCTGGTTTCGAGTCTGCTCCAGAGGTCACGCCTGCTCACAAGTCAGCTCCAGAGGCCACGTCTGGTCACAAGCCTGCTCCAGCGCTCCCGTCTGGTCACAAGCCTGCTCCAGAACTCCCGTCTGGTCACAAGCCTGCTCCAGAGCTCCCGTCTGGTCACTGGCTTGCTCCCGAACCCTTCCCCATCGGAGAAGCTGCGCCAATGCCTCCAGAGGTGTCGGCGTCGGCCGTAGAACCTCTTATGGAGGGGGCGTTAACTGCTAAACTCTCTGCTTCTCCCTTTTTCCTGTCTGCATCCTCTGTCACTGTTCTCCCCAGGTCCCCGTCCAAGACGCAGCCTCCCGTTCCGCCCCGGAGGGCTGTTGCGCCTCCCGTTCCGCCCCGGAGGGCTGCTCCGCCGCCTGTTCCGCCCCGGAGGGCTGCGGTACCTCCTGCTCCGCCGCCTGTTCCGCCCCGGAGGGCTGCGGTACCTCCTGCTCCGCCTCCTGTTCCGCCCCGGAGGGCTGCGGTACCTCTTGCTCCGCCTCCTGTTCCGCCCCGGAGGGCTGCTGCGCCTCCTGCTCTGCCTCCGGCTCCGCCCTGGAGGGCTCCTGCGCCTCCTGCTCTGCCTCCTGCTCTGCCTCCTGCTCTGCCTCCTGCTCTGCCTCTGGCTCCGCCCTGGAGGGCTCCTGCGCCTCCTGCTCTGCCTCCGGCTCCGCCCTGGAGGGCTCCTGCGCCTGCTGCTCTGCCTCCGGCTCCGCCCTGGAGGGCTCCTGCGCCTGCTGCTCTACCTCCGGCTCCGCCCTGGAGGGCTCCTGCGCCTGCTGCTCTGCCTCCGGCTCCGCCCTGGAGGGCTCCTGCGCCTCCTGCTCTGCCTCCGGCTCCGCCCTGGAGGGCTCCTGCGCCTGCTGCTCTGCCTGTGGCTCCGCCCTGGAGGGCTCCTGCGCCTCCTGCTCCGCCTCTGGCCCCTCCCTGGAAGGCTCCTGCTCCACCTCCGCCCTGGAGGGCTTCTGCGCCTCCTGCTCTGCCTCCGGCTCCGCCCTGGAGGGCTCCTGCGCCTCCTGCTCCGCCTCCGGCCCCACCCTGGAGGGTACCTGCTCTGTCGGTCCTGCCTCAATCTCTGGGCTTCCCTCATGGACCTGGTCCTCCAGCCCTCGCCCTGTTTCCCCCCCATCCCACCGCTCCCCTGGACTGTTGTTTCTTTCGAGCGTCTGGAAGCCGCTCCTTGGGGGGGGGCTATGTCACGAACCTGGTCGGTGTCCCGTTGTCTACTCACCACCAGATGTCACTCTCGCTCCACCCACTCACTCTGACTGTCGCTTTGCATCTCGGACTGTATCTCCCATCCTCCACCGCTCTGATTGCGTCAGTCCCCGTGACCAATCAGGCGCCCTATAAAAACCCCGCTCCTTTTCAGTGCACTTCACGGTTGGTTGTATTTTCCTGTTGTTGTTATTGTTAGCGTTTCCTAGTTTCCTCGTTCCTGGTTCCTGGTTTTGTTCTCTCGCCTGGTTTCTCGTTTGGACTGTCTAGCCGCCTGCCTTTTGGACTATTGCTCACGTTTATAGGATTACTCTCTCCCACTGTCTTTGATATTCCTGTCTGCTCCCGTCTCGACCCAGCCTGTACGACCATGTCTTTGTCTCGCGTTTCAAATAAAAGCTTGCATATGGATCCGCTCGCCTCTCGTCTCGTTCACCTCGTTACAATAGCAGAGAGACCTGTTTCGAGACCTGTTTCCAGTCGGATCACAAGAAGAGGAACAAAGCAACTAACTTACTAACTGTGTTCTAGTGAATAGCTAAGCAACAGAACTCATCCAGTAAACACTGTTACAAACTGCAAAAAAAAAAAAAAAAAGGGCTGCCTGAACAAACAGACTGACCTAAACACAACAAAGTGCATTTCTCTTTCACAAACAGCACTAACTGCACAGCTTTTTTTTCCCTCATATATAGGGCTGGATTTGAAAATCTGAAAGCAGTGTGAAAAGGACAAAAAAGTCCAGGTACACTAAATCACTTAACCCAATTCACAATATAAGAGCAATTAACATCCACTGAAATACATCCAGAGAAAGTAATACTCACAGAACACAAGAGGAAGTTGACTGAGCTCCATACTGACTGAATAATGACAGACAGTTAAAGACACAAACTGTTAAAACCTCAAGACTTCCTCAAACCTACAGTCAGATCCAACATAATGACACATTAAACACATACAAATGCACCTCATGTGTTGAGAAAAGTTTTCAGAATGTTAAACTGACTAACATGCAAGTTTTGGACAGAAATGTAATCACAATGTTGTCAGTATCAAACTGAACAGCTTAAATTTTCCATTAAGTAATATTCCTGCATGAACAAGGAAAAGTAAACAATACTTTGATGGGTCTTTATTGTAATTATGGTATTAACTGTATTTGTAACTCTTTGAAAGTAAATAAACAGAAACTAGTGATCAACCGCTGCTTTCACACTGGTTAATGTCACTAAACTCAAACAGAACAAACCAAACCACAACTATGAGCTCATCCCTACCTGTTTCTATTCTCTGATACTGATGGTGTTGAGTTTGGCTCTGATATATTTCTACTTGTGACTCTATTTCTACTTTTCTGCCTGTTCATCTTAAACAATCTGGCTATTTAATGATTCAAATAACAATTATTTTAGAACTTTTGAAGAAACTAAATTCAATCTTATTGCCATCAGCAATCTGTTCAGTTGTTTAAAGGGGTCATCGGATGCCCATTTTCCACAAGTTGATATGATTCTTTAGGGTCTTAATGAAAAGTCTCTAATATACTTCGATTAAAAATTATCAGTGGTTTTGTAAAACAACACCCTTTTTACCTTGCCAAAATCAGCTCTGCAAAAATCATCTCATTCTAAGGGGTTGTTCCTTTAAATGCAAATGAGCTCTGCTCACCCCCGCCCCTCTCTTCTCTCTGTGGAAAGACAGTGTTGTTTTCATTAGCCGCATTTAGCCGCTAAACTTCCTAACTACCACATTATAAGGAAAGGCGATCACAAAGATTCATAAAAAAAAAAACGCTTATACTCACTTCTGCTGTAAGTGAAGCTGGATCACGAACGATTCGTGTGAACATAGACGGATATATGTAGATCGGGAGGTGCATTCCAATCACAAACAAATGTAATCCACTGCATCTTCAGCAGCTCAGATGTCGGGAGTAAATGACGACCACTATGTTCATTATTACAACACAACATCTCAATTGTTCAATCGGAGATATTCCTGTCTAACTTACATCCCTGCGCTGGCATCAAAACATGGAAAGTTACTGGACTGTGACAGCTGGTCTGAGGTAAGAGCTCATGTCAATCAACTATTGTGTGAGCGGCCTCTGCTGGTGTGACGGCACAACGACAGGCATCTGAGAACGGCTCGATTTGAAAAAGGGGATATTATTTTTACAGATGAATTAAAAACCAGTGCATTGATTTTTATCATTATAAGGTAGATTTGTACATACACTGCCAACACAACATTAATGTTCAAACAACATGAAAAAGTGAACTTGGCATCCGATGACCCCTTTAAAAAGGTCATAGGTCTCATTTACAGTTGTTCACTATTGCACACTAGCTTATACACACACACACACACACACAGTCTCCTGACACACAAAAGAGACAATTATGAAAAAAACACAATATATGGCAAACAATATGAATATGGGGTGCACAAATTTTAATCTGAGATTATAATATCCCTAAATGCGTATATATATTGTGAAGAACATTAACAGAAAATACATTCATTAATGGACATGACATGTACCCTAAATTGTACATACTAAGTATGAAAGAGGAAGTACTATAGAAAGATGAAACATGAAACAGTCTGAAGGGAAACTCACATCAGGGGTTTCTAGATCTTCTTTTATTTTTGCTTCTTGCGGAATGATACTCAACATAACAGAATCTTATTTAGTGTTGCTTGCTAAGCATCACTTTTGTGTTCTCTAACCTTATTACGTTTTTTTTTGTTTATTGTTTTTTTTTTTAAATTGCTTTATACAGTAAAAAGCATTATATTAGCCACTTATCATTAACCTCAGACCATTGTCTAAAATATTCCTCAAAACTATTAACACTATTCTTGTGCTTCACTGTTCTCTGTTTTAATTCTAAAAATATATTCAGCTCATAACACCATCACAATGTCACCACAACCGGCAGTTCCACAGGATGTGTAAAAATAAGAATGTGTGTAATCATGTACTGTGGGTTTAAAAAAAAAAAAAAAAACAGGAATTGTTTAAAACTTGTGTGATAAAGTCACATTAGGTGCCGCTGCTGGGGAAGCAGCCCACACACACACACACACACTCTTGCATTTGTGGTTTACGGGGACTCTCCATAGGCGTAATGGTTTTTATACTGTACAAACCGTATTTTCTATCGCCCTACACCTACCCTACACCTAAACCTAGCCCTCACAGGAGACTGTGCACACTTTTTGAATTTCATAAAACACTGTTTAATATGTTTTTTAAGCCTTTTGTTTTATGGGGACACAGGAAGTGTCCTCATAAACCATGTTTACATTGTAGTACCCATGTCATTATACACATTTGTGTCCTCATAAACCACAAATGCTGGAACACACACACACACACACACACACACACGCTTACTTACCTCATTCATTCTCCGCACCTTTCCTCCCTGCTGTTGCTGCTATCAGAGTAGCGGGACACGCAATCCTATAGCACATGGACATTCTCCCATTTCAGAAGTCTCCCTGTCCGTATGCACTTCCCAGTCATTTCATATACATACATTGCACTTGTTGTGTCGTTTCGTCCCTGTGATGTTTGTCTGTGTGGCGTAGTCAGTCTTCCGGCGGGAAACATCGCACGGCCAAACCGAACGAACGAGCGGCAGCCGATTATAAAGGTGCGTTCACGCCATATCGGAATTTCCGTAATTAGGCGATTCCAACTTGTAAAAAGCGTTCACGTCCTTGTAGAACTCGTAATTACAACTTGTGAACTGGGAGTCTTCTGAGAGCTACGACTTGTACCACATGACCGCTGTACCACCTGACCAACATAGGCTCTGTTTAGGCGTTGATAGTGTTGCCATAGAAAAGCATAATTCTGATCTGAGGACGTGAACAGCTCCGAGTAGAACGTCACATGTTGTCATCTCGAAATTATGGTAATTACGATATGGCCTAAACGCAGCATAACATCACGGGCTTGGTCGCGCCGGCGCAACCGGAAGCTGGCGAAACCATTGCGTATTTTGAATAGGTGTTTTTGTGTGTATTTACGTGCGGAAATTATGTGTTAAAAGTATTATGTGTTAATAGATTGTGTGTTTATTATTATATGAAGAGAGCTAAAATGCATTATTATTGATTAATTATAATAGATATCAAGTAGATGTGGTATTTGTGTGTGTATGAAATGTTGTTTATCTGTGAAGGGTATGGTCCAGAAAGCAGCTCTCATCATGTAACTTGAGCTTTATGTTTGAAACAGCTTCACGAGCAGGATACATGGTAGGCTACATTTGTGTGTTGCAAACATTAAATATTAACTACTGTATTGGGATACGGGCCTCAGATATAGGCCCTAGCCCGACCCTGGACCGAGGTGTTCAGGCCTATAGCCTGGCCCTTGTCCGACTCGAGCCTGTCTTTTTTCCCCCTTCTCCCAAAACAGCTTATACTGCTGTTTCATATTGAAATAGTTCAGCTTTGTATGCAATGGCAAAGTGATTATATTTTGTTTCGTTAATTTAATTTAAGTTAATTTAGTAAAAAAAAAAAAAAAAAAAGGCTTGGAACATTTTTTTGTTTGTTTGTTTGTTAAATAAGTTTTTGTTTTTTAAACCAAGCGGCCATCAGAAGACTGTCATAGTCTGTTCGTTCAATTTTTGCCTTCTCAAATCATCAAGACTTGCCTAAAATAAAATCTATATAGGCCTAAAGAGTTCAAGTACAAAACAATGTTAGTTTCAACCTTAAACTTAGATAAATGTGTGCTGTTAGACGCATATCCAATCGTTTGTGCAGAGAATGGAAGCTAAAGCCACTTTGCAGGACATGGAGGTGCCAGCATGATCATTGCAATTTTTTTTTTTTTTTTTTTTTCAGTGGAAACTATTTAAAATATTCCATAATTTTTTGCTCATAAAGGTAAGAGTAATACATCATTCAGAATTGTTAAGGGTATACTTTTATTTGTGTGTCAACCAAACGTTACAAACGGTGCTTTTATTAGGATAAATAAAGAAAACAAACATGATGCGCTTTCTGTCGTCTCAACAGAAGCGCTTCACAAAAATGAACCGAAACTGATCGGATACATACCTCACAGACATGATAAATATATAGAAAGCTTGAAACTATTACTTAACGAAATAAAACACATCGAAAACAAAAACTATTTCATTATGTAATCTGTAAAGATGCATTTCTCTAAAGGCGCGTCCAAAGAGGAGATGGTGAGTCAGGATCGGCAACTTCATCCTTGCGACACTAGAATGCAGAATGATGTTTGACATGAACGCATCTCCACTGCATCACCGCATACAATCTTTGGTGTCAGTCAGAAATATTAAACACATTGTTCTAATTCTGGATATTTGCAGTTGATGACGAGATCGAACCGAAAGGGCACTTTCTATCCCGAATCTTTGAAACGTGTATGCGTTGAAAGTGAAACCTAAAAAAACTGCCGCATAAGGAAGCGAGTTTCAGCAAATGCACACGATCACAGAATCAAACTCACCTGATACTGTCAGTGTAACTGCAGCACTCATTTGTGACCAGCGTGATCCTTCTGTCTCTGATCCTTTACAGGAGTATTTACCTGCGTCAGACTCAGTAACAGACCTGAATGTGTGTTCCTGTTGATCACTGAAAACACTGGTTGAACCTTCTTTATACCAGTTGTAGCTCCAGCTAGTGACTCCTTCACCATATATGTCACATCTGAGAGTGACTGTGTCTCCTCTGAACAGGGGCGGATCTACCGGGGTGGCAACTGCCACCCTAAGAAAAAGCTGTGCCACCCCACCTGCCATCCCAGAATTATCACAGAATAAATGTGAGCAGTGTTTCGTGTGCTACTTTTCAGCCGCAGCGATGACAGCGTAATGCAAAATAATGGCAAAAAAACACGTCTTTAAATAAAATGTGCACGATAGTTGCACAAGCACGCAGCACGCCCAGTGTATTCGACATCATTAACAAATGACTCTTGAAAGAACTGAACCGGTTCTTTTTATGTTAAAAACACAAAGCGCGGCCCAGATCACTAAAGAATTGTTTTACATTTGCTCGTGAATCAGATAATTACTGCTTCTCATAGTTACATTGATTACGGTAGTTTCAGGAACAACACAGAGAGAACGCACTTTCAGAGCGCTTTTCTTGAAAAGCCCAGCGAGATTGTGATGTGATATAAAAAGTCATGTTTCGAGACAAGTGTTTTGTACTTTTTGTTTTCCTTATTGTTTATAGGTGCGATGTCTTTGACACTTGTCTTTCTCTGAATAATGTTTTCTGTATATTTCTTCTTTTACAGCCATTGTACATGTAGTTGTGTTTACAGATAAATTATATGCAAATGGAAGACAAAATAAATTATATACTCATTTTAAATCCCTCAGTTGTGTATTCATTTGTCACTGTTCTATAATTTCTGTTATTTTTGAGTGCATTCATTAGGTGTAATGTCTGCACTGAAAGTAAATAGCAAAAAAAGTTTACAATAGGTTTAAAAGTCAGAATCAGTAATCAATAATTATCATAAAGATGACATCAAGAATAATGACATTATTACACTTCAGAGGCCTATACAGACGTCATTTCTAATAAGTTAAAAAAAAAAATAATGGCCAATTCTCATAGGGGACGTCCCATACTATATGCACACCTCATATCAAACCATTTAACTGCAGTGTTTTGGAGATATGAGACATTGTAACTCTTTAGAGTGCTATAAAGTCTCAGTTTCTAATAAGTAGAAAAAAAACAATAGTAATTTCTTATACAGGACATGCCATACTATATGCACACTTCATATTAAACCATTTTACTGCAGTGTTCTGGACATATGGGAAATTATTACACTTTAAAGAACTATAAAGACCCCATTTCTAATAAGTAGAAAAAAACAATGATCAGTTCTTATTCAGGACGTCCCATACTATACGCACACCACATATGAAACTATTTTACTGCAGCATTTTTGAGATATGGGACATTATTACATTTTAGAGGGGTATAAAGACCCCATTTTTAATAAGTAGAAAAAAACAACCACCAGTTCTTATTCAGGACGTCCCATACTATACACACACCACATATGAAACTATTTTACTGCAGCATTTTTGAGATATGGGACATTATTACATTTTAAAGGAGTATAAAGACCCCATTTCTAATAAGTAGAAAAAAACAACCACCAGTTCTTATTCAGGACGTCCCATACTATATACACACCACATATAAAACTATTTTACTGCAGCATTTTTGAGATATGGGGCATTATTCCATTTTAAAGGGGTATAAAGTCCCATTTCTAATAAGTAGAAAAAAAACAATGATCAGTTCTTATTCAGGACGTCCCATACTATATACACACCACATATGAAACTATTTTACTGCAGCATTTTTGAGATATGGGACATTATTACATTTTAGAGGGGTATAAAGACCCCATTTCTAATAAGTAGAAAACAACAACCAACAGTTCTTATTCAGGACATCCCATACTATACGCACACCACATATGAAACTATTTTACTGCAGCATTTTTGAGATATGGGGCATTATTACATTTTAAAGGGGTATAAAGTCCCCATTTCTAATAAGTAGAAAAAAAAAAAAACAATGATCAGTTCTTATTCAGGACGTCCCATACTATACGCACACCACATATGAAACTATTTTACTGCAGCATTTTTGAGATATGGGGCATTATTACATTTTAAAGGGGTATAAAGACACCATTTCTAATAAGTAGAAAAAAACAATGATCAGTTCTTATTCAGGACGTCCCATACTATATACACACCACATATGAAACTATTTTACTGCAGCATTTTTGAGATATGGGACATTATTACATTTTAGAGGGGTATAAAGACCCCATTTCTAATAAGTAGAAAAAAACAACCAACAGTTCTTATTCAGGACATCCCATACTATACGCACACCACATATGAAACTATTTTACTGCAGCATTTTTGAGATATGGGGCATTATTACATTTTAAAGGGGTATAAAGACCCCATTTCTAATAAGTAGAAAAAAAAACAACCACCAGTTCTTATTCAGGACATCCCATACTATATACACAGCACATATGAAACTATTTTACTGCAGCATTTTTGAGATATTGGACATTATTACACTTTGAGTAGATAAAAACAGCCACCAGTTCTTATTCAGGACGTCCCATACTATATACACACCACATATGAAACTATTTCACTGCAGCATTTTTGAGATATGGGGCATTATTACATTTTAAAGGGGTATAAAGTCCCCATTTCTAATAAGTAGAAAAAAAAAAAAAACAATGATCAGTTCTTATTCAGGACGTCCCATACTATACGCACACCACACATGAAACTATTTTACTGCAGCATTTTTGAGATATGGGGCATTATTACACTTTGAGTAGAAAAAAACAGCCACCAGTTCTTATTCAGGACGTCCCATACTATATACACACCACATATGAAACTATTTCACTGCAGCATTTTTGAGATATGGGGCATTATTCCATTTTAAAGGGGTATAAAGACACCATTTCTAATAAGTAGCAAAAAAACAATGATCAGTTCTTATTCAGGACGTCCCATACTATATACACAGCACATATGAAACTATTTTACTGCAGCATTTTTGAGATATGGGGCATTATTACATTTTAAAGGGGTATAAAGACCCCATTTCTAATAAGTAGAAAAAAACAACCACCAGTTCTTATTCAGGACATCCCATACTATACGCACACCACATATGAAACTATTTTACTGCAGCATTTTTGAGATATTGGACATTATTACACTTTGAGTAGAAAAAAACAGCCACCAGTTCTTATTCAGGACGTCCCATACTATATACACACCACATATGAAACTATTTCGCTGCAGCATTTTTGAGATATGGGGCATTATTACATTTTAAAGGGGTATAAAGTCCCCATTTCTAATAAGTAGAAAAAAAAAAAAACAATGATCAGTTCTTATTCAGGACGTCCCATACTATACGCACACCACATATGAAACTATTTTACTGCAGCATTTTTGAGATATGGGGCATTATTACATTTTAAAGGGGTATAAAGACACCATTTCTAATAAGTAGCAAAAAAACAATGATCAGTGCTTATTCAGGACGTCCCATACTATATGCACACCAAATATGAAACTATTTTACTGCAGCATTTTTGAGATATGGGGCATTATTACATTTTAAAGGGGTATAAAGACACCATTTCTAATAAGTAGAAAAAAACAACCACCAGTTCTTATTCAGGACGTCCCATACTATACGCACACCACATATGAAACTATTTTACTGCAGCATTTTTGAGATATGGGACATTATTACATTTTAGAGGGGTATAAAGACCCCATTTCTAATAAGTAGAAAAAAACAACCACCAGTTCTTATTCAGGACGTCCCATGCTATATACACACCACATATGAAACTATTTTACTGCAGCATTTTTGAGATATTGGACATTATTACACTTTGAGTAGAAAAAAACAACCACCAGTTCTTATTCAGGACATCCCATACTATATGCACAGCACATATGAAACTATTTTACTGCAGCATTTTTGAGATATGGGACATTATTACATTTTAAAGGGGTATAAAGACCCCATTTCTAATAAGTAGAAAAAAACAATGGTCAATTCTTATACGGGACATCCCATACTATACTTACACCTCATTTCAAACCATTTTATTGCAGTGTTTTGGAGTTACGGGACATTATTACACTTTAAAGGCTTATAAAGACCCCATTTCTAATAAGTAGAAAATAACAATGGTCAGTTCTTATACGGGACGTCCCATATTATACTTACACCTCATTTCAAACCATTTTACTGCAGTGTTTTGGAGTTACGGGACATTATTACACTTTAAAGGCCTATAAAGACCTAATTTATAATAAGCTGAAAAATATAATGGCCAATTCTTATAGGGGACATCCCACACTATATGCACACATTATCTCAAACTATTTCACTGCAGCGTTTTATAGATATGTGACATTATTACCCTTAAAATGCCTATGAAAACCATATTTCTAAAAAGTTTCCCTGGCCTTTGCCTACACATACTAGTATTCTTTATAATTAATTTTAAATGTAAGCCCTTAGTTGATAGGAAAGTTGATGGCTGAATTTCCCCCAATGTATTACACTTTATTTTAGGAGCTAACAGTTTAACACAGTAGTTTTTATAAGTGACTGCTCAAGTCTGTAAAAGTAAACTTGTCCAGTAGAGGGCAACAATGTTTTTAAGTCTTATTTCAGTTTCCTCATTTTAAGCAGGTAAATAACTAAGCACTACAAAAAAAAAAAAAAAAGCATAGGGATTTATAACACATTGAAAATAACTTTTTGGTTTAATATAATAATTATTTGCACATACATACTATAAGAAACAGCGATTACATTATTGTAATGACCGTCCATATTTATCGCACTGACGCTGCGTACACATCTTGCTGCGTCCTGATTGGCCGAATCCCTGTTATTACGACATTTGAGTTTAATTTATATTTTTATCATTATTACAAGAAGATAAAAAAATTGCATGCTTAAAAAAATAAGTTAATGTATTAAATTTAACTTATACAAACATAATACCTGTACATGTTCGTAGTATAACTGTGACGCGGTCAACAATGGAGTCGTAGGAGGAGGATCCATTTGCGACGAGCTTTATTGTAAGCGAAGTCAAACGGGCGAGGGTCATACAACAACAAACGGGAAGTGGGGTCCCAGGTACGGGATGATGGGAAACGTGGTTAAAAGTCTGGGGAGGGTTCCCACTGGGGGCGGGCAGAGGGAGCCACAGAGACCGTATTGGTGACAGAGCCCCCCCCCTGCGAGCGACTCCTGGCGCGAGGAGGTGCCCGACGCCGGGGTCAACCTCTTCTTCGGGGAGCTGGCCGATCTGGGTGGAGGGCATGGAATTCAGTGGTGAGGGCCGGGTCAAGGATGTCCCCGGCAGAAACCCAAGATCTTTCCTCGGGTCCGAAGCCCTCCCAATCAACCAAGTATTGAAGGTGACCTCTCCGGCGCCGGGAGTCCAAGATGGTGTTCACACGATACACCTCCTCGCCGTCGACAAGAACGGGGGGAGGTCCCTGGGGAGCGGTCTCGTCTAGGTTCTCCCTTCCTTCCGGAGCGCCAGCGGGCTTGAACAGAGACACATGAAAGGTGGGTGAGATACGGTAATATGTGGGTGTCCTGAAGCAGGAGTTGAGTGAACCTCGGTTAGAACTCGTGGTCGGAGGCATAGGGGAACATAGGTGAGATTGGCAGGGCAGTTTGCCGGAGAGGGGTCCTGGATCTGGGCTTCGGCAATCTCCGTCATGATGTCCCATGACACGGGCGCTACTACCATGGTGGTAGGCAGAATCGATTCTGATGAGACTATGGGTTGTCCGGGTTCGTGGATACGTGAGAGGGCATCCGCCTTGGTGTTTTGCATGCCTGGTCGGTAAGAAACCTGGAACTGAAAGCGGGTGAAAAACAGGGACCATCTGGCCTGACGATGATTGAGTACCTTGGCCGACCGAAGGTATTCCAGGTTCTTATGGTCCGTAAGAACAGTAAAAGGGTGCTTGGAACCCTCAAGCCAGTGCCGCCATTCCTCCAATGCCAGCTTAATGGCCAACAGCTCGCGATTGCCCACGTCATAATTTCTCTCAGAGGGAGTTAGCTTGTGTGAGTAGTAGGCGCATGGAAACATCTTGGCCGGGTCACCCTGTCGTTGAGATAATACTGCCCCAACGCCGGTGCTAGATGCATCCACCTCTACGATGAAGGGTTTCTCAGGGTCTGGGTGATGGAGAATGGGTGCGGTGGTAAATCTTCGACGAAGGTCGACAAAGGCCTGGAGGGTAGGTTGTGTCCAAACGAGACGGGAGACACCCTTCTTAACCATGGCGGTGAGGGGAGCGGCCACAGAGCTGAAATGATGTATGAATCGTCGAAAAAAGTTGGCGAAGCCAAGGAAGCGTTGCAGTTCCCTTAGGGTGTTGGGGCGAGGCCATTTCAAAACTGCGTTCACCTTCCTCTCGTCCATGGCAACCCCATCAGCACTAATGATATATCCAAGGAAGGAGATCTTGTCTTGATGAAATTCGCATTTCTCCTCCTTGGCGTAGAGCTGGTGGGCGATTAGGCGTTGGAGAACTGCTCTGACGTGTCTGATATGTTCGGTGAGGGAATTGGAGAAAATCAGAATGTCATCAATGTAGACAATCACCCAACGGTTAAGCATGTCTCGGAAGACTTCATTAATGAACGCCTGGAAGTAGGAGGGGCTATTGGCTAGGCCGAAGGGCATGACCCTGTACTCGTAGTGCCCAGAGGTGGTCGAGAAAGCCGTCTTCCACTCGTCGCCTGCACGGATTCTAATCAGATTATAAGCAGAGCGCAAGTCCAGCTTGGTGAAAATCCTGGCAGACCGCAGCTGTTCCAGGGCTGAAGGAACAAGTGGCAGAGGGTAGCGGTACTTGATAGTCACCTCATTAAGTCCACGGTAGTCAATGCAGGGGCGGAGGCCTCCGTCCTTCTTCTTTACAAAGAAGAAGCCTGCTGAAGCTGGTGAGGTGGATGGAGTGATGAAACCCTTGGCCAGTTCCTCCTGGATGTACGCGTTCATGGCCTCTGACTCAGCCCGGGACAAAGGAAACACCCGTCCCCGGGGTGGTGTAGCTCCCGGAATAAGATCGATGGCGCAGTCCCCTGGCCGATGTGGTGGCAGCCGGGTGGCCCTGGAACGGCTGAAGGCCTCGAGTAGATCATGATAGTCCGTTGGTATAGAGCTAGGGTTGGTGTGAGCCCCTGGTGCGTTGAGTGGGTGAGTTGCGGTCTGTAGACAGTGCTGCTGGCAGTGGGGTGACCAGTGGGTGATGGTGCGAGCGGCCCAGGAGATGGATGGTTCGTGTTGGTTCAGCCAGGGGTAACCCAGGATGATGGGTGACTGTGGTGACGTGATAATGAAGAAGCGTATGGTTTCCTGGTGAGACGGTTGGATCTGTAGGCTGAGGTCGGCAGTGGTGCGGAGGATTCTTCCGGGTCCTAGCGGTCACCCGTCGAGGGCGGCCACTGCCACATGGGGGGAGCAAGGGAGAGTAGGAAGATGATTAGCAGTCACGAAATCAGCGTCAATGAAATTTCCAGCAGCACCAGAGTCAATTAGGGCGGTGGTCTCCACGACAGAGTTATCACTTCCGACTTTAACCCGTATAACACAAGAATTTGTGAAGGACTTAAGAGGACTCACCGAGTTAGGTTGGCGTGGTGGACGGGTGGGGCAGTTGGCCCAGATGTGACCCGCCAGTCCACAGTACAGGCAGAGGTTTCCACGCAGCCTTCTCTCCCTCTCCTCTAGGGTCAGTTTGGTTGCCCCCAGCTGCATCGGTTCGGGAGCAGCTTCGGTGTTGGGTGAGAATTGCGGTACCGGAACTGGTAGGCGGCCAGGCTTGCGAGCCCTCATGATGTTGTCCACCCGGATGGAAAGATCGATATATTCCTCCAAGGAAAGGTTCTCGTCGCGACAAGCCAGTTCTACTTGGAGGTCTGGATGAAGCCCCTTACGGTAGTGTAATTTCAGCGGCCCATCGTTCCATCCGCTCTGAGCTGCAAGGGTCCGGAAGCTGAGGGCGTAGTCCGCAGCGGTCCTCCTGCCCTGCCGAAGCGTCATGATCTCCTCTCCTGCCTCGCCTCCCTCCGTGCTTAGCTGGAAAACCTTCTTAAACCTCTGTAGGAACGTAGCAAAAGAGGGAAAAGTGGGGCGGTCGAGCCGCCAAACCGCTGTGGCCCACTCCAACGCTCTCCCGGAGAGAAGAGAACACACAAAAGCAATTTTAGCCTCATCAGTGGGATACAGGTGCGGTTGCTGAGTGACAAACAGCGAGCATTGCAGGAGGAAACCCTTACATTTGGTAGAGGTGCCATCGAATTTTTCAGGAAAAGCTAGGCGGGGACTAGAGGTTACTGGTTGAGCTCCTACAGGCTTTATTGTAAGCGAAGTCAAACGGGCGAGGGTCATACAACAACAAACGGGAGCAGAGCAGATAATCCACAAACAACAACGATAATCCAGGCAAGGGGTCAAAAGGCAGGCAGCAAGAATCACAAGGGGAATAAACAGTTCGGTCGGCAACGGGAAGACAATGATACAAGAAAAAACGCTCAGAATGGTTTGTACAACTAGCCAAAACTTCGCAAGGGAAAACCCGCGGAGAGAGTCTATAAATGGCCGCCAGAGGGAAGTGCTCCGGGGGAGACCCGGAACCGGAAGTGGGGTCCCAGGTACGGGATGATGGGAAACGTGGTTAAAAGTCCGGGGAGGGTTCCCGCTGGCGGCGGGCAGAGGGAGCCACAGAGACCGTATTGGTGACAATAACAATATTTACAAATTGGCTATAATGTATATTTTTTGAGCCATGCCTTTCAACCTTCAGAAATACTGTCATGCCGCGACGAAGACTTCTGTAAGTAGAGTTTCTCTGAAATATTGCAGAGATTTTTCAGTAATGCCTTTAAATAAGTTTGTTCAAAATAAAATATGTGTTGTAATAGTATTAATTTGCTGTTCATTACTATTATTGTAAATATTTCATTGCCCTCCAGAACATACTTCTTTTCCACCTTTGGAAAGGTAAGATGACATTAATGATGACATCATATTACTTTTATGAAGTAATTAATTTTTTTGTTTCAGTTATATCAATCTATTAATACGTTTGTCATATTTACATGTTCCACACACAGGGCCGTAACATTCAGATCACGCTGCATGACATAAAGCATGCTCTACAAGGCCATGCTAAAGATGAAAGTGCTTATCTCCCTACTGGCACCTGGGGAACACTTTGCCAGTCTTTGCAAATTCCAAATTCTCTTTGCAACAGATTAAGATCGAAGAACATTGCACAGGCCCACCTACAGGTAATATTTCAACGAGGGAACAGGGATGAGGATATGTGTATTAAGTGTCTTTTCAAGTTTATACTTACGATGGGTCAACGTGTCAGGTAATATAGAGATGCATAGACATTAAATCAAGTAATGGAGCAGTAAAAACATAGTAATTATTGTCTGGGGCATATGTTGTTACACACTAACTTTGGTGTTGCATTCAGTTAGCGTCTTTGTTAATAGTACTTGAATTTGGTTTGTCTGGGGTTGAGCATCTTACAATTCACCATTGTATTTCCAAGGAGCCTCCTCTTGGCAATCCAGAGGATAGAGATGTTGGGGAAGCTGAGTCTCCTTCTGCCAGGGTAATATCTTTGCTAAGCACAAAGATATTTGGGATACAGATGGCATACATTTTTCCTCATAACCACTTTAACTTATGTGTTTCTCTGTATGTTCAAGTTGTCTCCTGCACACAGCCCTTCAAGTCCACATGAAACCGACGTAGAGTCTGAGGGCAAGGATGTTGCTGGAGCTGAATCTCCTTCTGCCAGGGTGAGATCTTTGCTAAACACTGAATACCAGTGACAGAGATAATATTGCACTCTACCAGCACAGTTCTCAAAAGAAGCTTCGATGATATCCTGTTTTCCTCATAACCACTTTAACTTATGTGTTTCTCTGTATGTTCAAGTGGTCTCCTGCACACAGCCCTTCAAGTCCACATGAAACCAACGTAGAGTCTGAGGGCAAGGATGTTGTTGGAGCTGAATCTCCTTCTGCCAGGGTGAGATCTTTTTGCAAATTTACTCAACAAATTTGATATGCAGTTATCTTTTATCTAATGCCTGTTTTAAAGTAATTTACAACAATGATTCAATTTGTGTAAACAGACAGTATATCCATTACACTTACTAGAAGTCTACAATGGGCAGTCAGAACTGTGTAACATGTGGTCACATCATAATTAAATGCTTTGATTTTATCATGTCAATATCAAGTGCATTTCAAGAGTCTCATTTTTTAATTGTCCGTAATGTCACTTTTTATATAGCACACTGAAACACAGGACTCTAACAATTCATCAACACCTTCTTCTGAGGACAGTGGTTCAGCTGACAACCTGTTTTTTAAATATACCTTGCCGACAGGCCCTTTTTTTTTTTTTTATTGATAGAAAGGATTGGACAGACCTACGGAAACGACAGGTTGGACACCAGTTCAAAGACCTACAATGGACAAATGTAATAGCAAAAGGAATACATTCTGTCCACCCATATTGCAGCATAGCATTCAAAAGGCATACAGTCAAAATGAATGTGTCAAAAAGAAGAGGGCTTATATTCCATTGCCTGGCCTACTGCAGATTTGCAGATTGCCCTGTTTGTATTGAGGTGACTGTACATGACGAGAGTACTCTGAAAGCCTGGGTGACATTTCAGGGAGTGGAGGTTTGCTATAGTATGGCTGAATTACAAACAAGACCCGTACGAGCTGATGAGAGAGACATTATTGGCAAGCAGTTAGAGACAATCCTTCCAAGAGCCTTACATTTACAGTCTCTGGAAAAAATCGAACCTAGTGTCTTCGAATCAGGATGTCGAGACCAAGCACCCACACCTGAAGTCCTCAAAAATATAGCTTTCAAAACACGGAAAAAATTCAGAAGACATGATAATGAACTGTTTCAGAAAATGGTTGAAGAAAAAACAAAAGAAGATAATGATGTATTAAATAATACTTTAAAATTAAATAATCATTACAAAATATTATCATATTTCCATAAGGGTGTTACATTTGATCACTAAATTATTGTCAGATATTTTTAAAGGCCAAGGAGAGGGAGTGGTAATGGTGAAACTTCCAAACATTTGGTATCTCTGAAAAGCCCTGATTGTGCTCTGTACAGGACATCCATATTTAACACTGTGACATGTAAGGTCTCAGAAAAATCGCTAAAAACGAATGTCCTCTACAGAGGACAAAACTCCATAGCTGGTAGTCAGGAGGCTATAGAGGGCATTCCTCCAAAATTCCTCTGAAAATTGCATACTGAGCTCGCTCTCCCACCTGCTTCTAATCTTGTCTGTTCTTGAACTTTTTAAAGACATTAGAATTGTATATATTCTTGAAACAAGACCTTGCAGATGGGAGGGTATTTCTAACAGAGAGTCCACAGGAGACTTAGAAGGGATGTTTGGAAATGATGAACTTTGGGCATTAACAAAATGACGTATCTGAAAATAACGAAAAAGGTCAACTGAATTAAGAGTGAATTTAGAACGCAAATCATTAAAACTTGCAAAAATACCATCAATATAAAGATCACTGAACCGAGAAATGCCTTTTTCTTGCCACTGTTTAAATTCAGAGTCTAGTTTTGCTGGGAGGAATGCATGATTATTGCATAATGGACTCTGAGACAAGAGTGCTTGTCTTAACTTCAAATGCTGACGTAGTTGAGTCCATATTTTAAGAGTGAAATGAACAACTGGATTTGATGTATATTTAACTATTTTAATAGGTAAGCTAGATGTTACAAGAGCTTGTAAAGAGGTTGCTGTGCAGGATTTAGATTATGTTTCAAACCAATCAGTGCCCTCTGATGAGTGCATCTAGTAAATAATCTTTTGGACATTAGCCGCCCAATAATAGTATAGAAAGTTAGGGAGAGCTAAACCTCCGTCACTTCTATTTTTCTGGAGAAACTCTTTACTAATTCTTGGGATTTTCCTATCCCAGATAAAATTAGAGATAAGTTTATCCAATGTATTGAAAAAGGCTTTGGATAGAAAGATAGGGAGGCACTGAAATAAATATAAGAATCTTGGAAGAACTGTCATTTTAACACGGTTCACTCAAAGACTCAACCAAAGACAGATGGAGAGGCCTCCATTTTTGAAAATCAGATTTGAGTTTAGTCAATAAAGAGGTGAAGTTATTTTCATATAGTCCATTAAGGTTCTGAGTGATATTGATGCCCAAATATTTAAACTTAGATCTTGCCATGCAGAAGGGAAGCATGGAGTCAGGCATATGTCTAGCGAGTGAGTTAACAGGCATACATTCACTTTTGGAAATATTCAGCTTATAGCCAGAAAAAGTCTCAAAATTGTGCAAAACTTCGATAGTGTCACTGAAGCATGACAAAGGATCTGAAATGTAGAGAAGCAGGTCATCAGCATATAATGAGAGCTTATGTTCAACACCCCACCTAACTATGCCATGGAAAGAGGATATAGATTTTAATGCTAGAGATAATGGCTCAATTGCAATTGTAAACAAAAGAGGACTTAAAGGGCACCCTTGCCGAGTGCCCCTTAACAAAGGAAAATTTTTTGATCTCCATTTATTAGTAACCACTGAAGCAACCGGAGAAGTATAAAGCAGACAAAACCACTTTATAATTTCGGGGCCGAAACCAAACCTATCCATAGCAAAAAAAAAGATAATCCCACTCCACCCGATCAAATGCCTTTTCGGCATCTAGTGACGCTACAATTTCAGGGGTGTCTTGGGATGAGGGAGTGTAAAGAACATTTAAGAGGCGACGAATGTTAGAAAATATGTGCCGACCTTTTATAAAACCAGTCTGGTTAACTGAGATGATATTTTATGCTCCAAAGAAATAGTGGGGACATTTATTTTATCAAAGAACTCTACCAGTTTAGATCGATCCTTAGATGTTTCTGATGTGTAAAGGTTAGAATAAAAGTTCATAAAAAATATTATTAATTGTAAGGGGATCAATTGTTAAGTCCCCTGCATCACTTTCAATTTCAGAAATATATTGTGCTGATGACCTGGATCTAAGCTGATGGGCTAAATATCGGTTAGCCTTATCACCATGTTCATAAAAAAAACCTTGTGACCGAAGAATAAGCTGTTCTGCATGATTTGATGAAATTAAATTATATTGGGTCTGAAGATCAATCCTTTTCTTATAGAGCTCTGGTGTAGGGAAGGTAGAGTATTGACTATCAATTTTGGATATTGCATCAATTAAATGCTGCCTTTTCCTTTCCCTCTCTTCTATTAATAAAAGCAGTATATGATATAATGTCTCCCCTAAGCACCACTTTTAGAGTCTCCCAAAGGAGAGAAGGGGAGACATGCTCCATTGAATTAAATTCTAAAAAATTGCCAATTGAGGAAGACACATGTTTGCAAAATGATTCATCAGACAACAGCGATGAATTTAATTGCCATGTATAACTTGTAAAATTAGATGGAAAGGAGAGATCTAGTAATAAGGGAGCATGATCAGACTCTACAATAGCAGAATATTCTACTCCCTTTACTGAGGAAAGGAGACTTTTGTCTATAAAAAAATAATCAATTCTAGAATAACAATGATGTACATGGGAAAAATAAGAAAAGGCCTTACTGTGAGGGTTGAAAAATCGCCAGGGGTCTATGCAACCTGTCTGGCTCAAAAATGCTGAAATATCGCATGCCATTTTGGAAGGGACTTGTGGTTTTGGATTTGAGCAATCCAAATTTGGGTTCATTACACAGTTAAGGTCGCCGCCTAAAATCAGATAATATGAATTAAAACTAGGTAAAGACGCAATCAGTTTATTTATAAAATTCCTATCATCCCAATTGGGTCCATAAATGTTCACCAGCAAGACCTGGGTTTGAAACAGCCTACCTGACACCATAATATAACGACCCTGAGGATTAGCAATGACATTAGAAGCAGAAAACAGAATTTTTTTATGTATTAATATTGCCGTTCCTCTTGCCTTTGCATTAAATTTAGAGTGGTAAATGTGCCCAACCCATGGTTTCTTCAACCTAAGATGGTCTGAATTGAGTAAATGTGTCTCTTGAAGGAAGATTATATCGGAATTAAGACGTTTAAGATGAGAGAAAATTCTGGATCTCTTTATAGGACCATTAAGACCTTTAACATTCCATGATGTAAACCTAATGAATGACTTTCCTGTCATTCCTCTGCTTGATACATCAGACATAGTACAGTATAGAAGGATGAACACTGCACCTGTGGCATAGATAAACCTGGTATCCGGCTAAGTTTCTCAGTATCTCTGGCAATGAATGAAAATAGCCCAAAAACAAACTGAGTATCCAGAAAAAAAAAAAAAAAAAAAAAAAAAAACCAAGTAGTCACTGAGGCAGTAAACCAAGCCATGAACATTACAACACCCTTTCCTATGTTTACCTCCCCAACTGAGGTAAGCTGCAGGACTCCACTAATCCCGTTGCACTCCCAGCTACCCATTAACTACTTAACTGTTGAGCTCCCGACACCCTATCTTTTATACATCACAGCAATTTGTAAATACTGCATTCAAACAGGCGATCAGAAAAACAGAATTAAAAAGAAATAGAATAGAATAATAACAATAAGAAAAAATAAAAATAAAATCTGGAGGGTCAATTATGGTCCATCTTCAGTGTTTTATTACAGTACCTTTCCAAGGACGTAAGCCATCATGATGACTAATCCATCCGCTGGTATTTTTAACAGTACCCTCTCAAACAAAAATGTGAACCGTCGCGGTAGAAGAAGAAAGAGTATAAAAAATAATAATTCTTATAGTGGATGTGCGTACACCTTTAAATTTGTTGTTCAGAAACAGTTTGAGTTTACCGGGAATTACTCCCCTGCAGCAGCGGTCACGTTGATCCGACGTTCAAAGAAGGCTTCGGCTTCAGGTGCTGACTCGAAGGTGAAGGTCTCCCCATCGTGAGTAAATCGCAAACGAGCAGGATAGAGGAATCTGAAACGAATCCCTTTTTGATAGAGCATCGTTTTGATGTTTTTGAAGGTAGCGCGCTTCTTGGAGAGTGCCACGCTTAGGTCAGGATAGAATCTGAGAGTCTTCCCTTGATACTGCAGTTCGTGTTGCCTGGCCCAGCGCAAAGCTCGTTCCTTCTCCTGGTATCGATGAAAACAAACGATAATGGGTCTTGGAGCTTGACCATCCCTGGGTTCAGGCGCCAATGCACGATGCGCTCTTTCCAGCTCTGGCGGTTTCTCAAACACCTGAACCCCCATGACGTCTTTCAGCAGATCCGAAGTGAACTTGACCATGTCCGTTCCAATTTCGCTGTCTTCAGGAACATTTATAATCCGAAGGTTCGCCCTACGTGAACGATTTTCAAGGTCGTCCAGGCGGTCTAACAGTGCTTCGTTGGTAGCTTTTAACGCAGCAATGTCTGCCTCCGCTTTACTGAGAGCTTCGAAGTTTTCCGCAGCCGTTGTTTCCACGGTTACGAGACGTTTACCAAACGCATCCACAGTCTCTTGAAACGATTCTATGGAAAGCTGTATTGGTGTAAGGGAAGACTTAATTAGCGCACTCATATCTTCTTTAAGATGTTCGCGTTGTTTTTCCAGCTCTGTAGTCAGCATACTTAAAGAGAATTCCTCGTTAGCCTCTGAAGCAGCCGTCGCCATTTTAGCTAGCTTGCTACTTATCGAAGTTTTCTTTGGATCTTGATCAGTTTTCGCTTTATAGTGAGGCATTTTTTAATGCCAAACCTGTATTACCGTCCACTACTGCTTGCCTGATAACAATTACTATTGTTTAAGTTGAAGTTGTCGGGAGACTCACACATACACGTCCGCTCTCTACATTGCTCTAACCGGAAGCCTCAAGTCAGTTATTTTAATGCGGTTATGGCATACTGAAATAGGGATAATGGCATAATGCTAGTATGTTGCTAGTAGTTTTTTTTTCTCCCTTAAATACAGAATAAAGTTATTATTAATTTGCAGATTAAAGTGGGACCAACACCATTTCACACTCATTTTGAAGAAATAATGGCAAATGCACCTGTATGTGAAAATGGGGAGCCAAATGAGTATCATTCACCTACATTCATGCCTAGCCTGTTAAAATATTTCCTACCTCAGGCACCTCTCTGGTCTGGTCTTGTGCTGGGTAAGTGGAGTTTAGTTGTATGAGGTTGTGTGAGTTGAAGAATGTCAAATATGTGAATTGTATGCTGTATGCATACAATGCATGCTGAAATACATTCCCCTCAGTTTGAAAATGCTCAACAGTCTGAAAAGTTTGAATTATTATGTTGTATACTCTGTGTGAATTATTCATAATATAATTTAATGGTGTAAATGGGTTACTTCCAAATTGTCTAGGTGATCTTGGCCGGCATGGAAAAGGACCAGCCTACAAATATCTGTCCAACAACTTTATGCGCTGCAGAGACTTATCTACACAGGTACATGTTTAAAAATGTTGTACGATAAATTGTCTTCTGAGATACATAGTACATGTGCTGCTAAAGAAAATATTAATTTATACTTTCATAAGCATTTTTTAAATAATCTAGAACTACACAGAGGACAACAAAACACAGGGTGTGATGGAGAAAAGTCAGTGGGATCTGAAGAAAATACGATTCCAGAGACGCCGTCTTACAAGACTTGATGACTTTGTTCACATTTATCAGCACACCCATAACGCTCTATTAATGGAGTTCTCTGACTCTGTACGCAAGAAAAAGGTGATTTTCTCCAAATGTTTACCTTCAGTATAAATAATGTTATATACAGATTTATCAGGTCATCTTTCCAATGACTCTGATTTTTAAAGACACACAGGGTACATGTTGAGCGCTGGAAACAAAGAAAGCCTCGCAGGAAAGGAATCTATGTGTCACCACTTAAAAAGGGTTTCCCATTCAAGACTCAAGGTACTGTATTAACATACAACTTATTGTAATCAGAGTTGGACAGTAGTGAAATAGTTTTAAATGTAAAAATTATCTGTACTTTACCAGTGTTTTTCTTTGGAAAATGTTTACTTCACTACATTCCAAAGCATAATGTTGTCGTTTTTGCTGCACTACATTTCAAATGCAGGTATGTGCCAAAAAATTTGAATATCGAGGGAAAGTCCATTTATTTCAATAATTTGTTTCGAAAAGTGAAACATGTATGTTATATTAGTTCACTACACACAAAGTGAAATATTTCAAGCCTTTTTTTTTTGTAACAGGGGGACTCGACAACAGCGTTGTAAGATCCAAGTACGAGCTTTTATTATACAGATCGTAGTCAAGACAGGCAGGGTCGAACACCAGCAAACAGTATATCCAAGGCAAGACAAACGTGTAATCCAAAAGACAGGCAAGGGTCAAAATCCAAGTGAGCAAACAGGGAAAACGCTAAGTAAGAGTCCACAACAGCAAAACAATACTTTGCAAGGTCCTGTTTGGCATGGCCTTCTTTATATGGCTGCCAAACAGGAAGTAACCAAAGAAGCAGCAGAGGGAGTGGTAACAGTCAGTGTAGAGTAAGGGCTCCCTCTGCTGGCCTGGCGTTACAATTTGTTTCAATTTTGATGATTACAGATTAAAGACAAAAAAAAATCCAGTATTTCACAAAATTTGAATATTTCATGTGACCAATAAAAAAAGGATCTTAAACACATGTTGGCCTTCTGAAAAGTGTGTTAATGTACTGTATTATGTCCTCAGTACTTTGTTGGGCCTCCTTTTGCACTAATTACAGCATCAAGGCGGCGTGGCATGGAGGCGATCAGCCTTTGACACAGTTGAGGTGTTATGGTAGCCCAAGTTGCTTTGATATTGGCCTTCAGCTCGTCTGCATTTCGGGGTCTCTGTTCCCTCATCTTCCTTTTGATAATACCCCATAGATTTTCATTGAGGTTTAAGTCAGGCGAGTTCGCCGGCCAATCAAGTACAGTTATTCCATGGCTATTAAACCAGGTGCTGGTAGTTTTGGCTTTGTGGACAGGTGTCAAATCCTGCTGGAAAATAAAATCACCATCTCCAAAATGCTTGTCGGCAGCAGGAAGCATGAACTGCTCTAAAATTTCCTGGTAGACAGCTGTGTTTAATTGATAAAAGACAATGGACCCACACCAGCAGATGACATGGCTCCCCAAACCATCACTGACTGTGGAAACTTCACACTGGACTTTAAGCAGCTTGACTTTTGTGCCTCTCCGGTCTTCCTTCAGACTCTGGGACCATGATTTCCAAATGAAATGCAAAATTTGCTTTCATCTGAAAACAGGACTTGGGACCACTGGGCAAGAGACCAGTACTTTTTCTCCTTAGCCCAGCACAGATGCTTCTGACGTTGTTTTTGGTTCAGGAGTGGCTTGACACATAATCAAGCTTTTCGGAGACGGTGATTTTATTTTCCAGCAGGATTTGGCACCTGCCCACAAAGCCAAAACTACCAGTACCTGGTTTAATAGCCATGGAATAACTGTACTTGATTGGCCGGCGAACTCGCCTGACTTAAACCCCATTGAAAATCTATGGGGTATTATCAAAAGGAAGATGAGGGAACAGAGACCCTGAAATGCAGACGAGCTGAAGGCCAATATCAAAGCAACTTGGGCTACCATAACACCTCAACTGTGTCAAAGGCTGATCGCCTCCATGCCACGCCGCCTTGATGCTGTAATTAGTGCAATAGAGGCCCAACAAAGTACTGAGGACATAATACAGTACATTAACACACTTTTCAGAAGGCCAACATGTCTTTAAGATCTTTTTTTTATTGGTCACATGAAATATTCTAATTTTGTGAAATACTGGATTTTTTTTTTTTCTTTAATCCATAATCATCAAAATTGAAACAAATAAAGGCTTGAAATATTTCAGTTTGTGTGTACTGAACTAATATAACATACAAGTTTCACTATTTGAAACAAATTATTGAAATAAATGAACTTTCCCTCAATATTCCAGTTTTTAGGCACATACCTGTATAATGTTGGAATCCCAACACAAGGACCTTTGCTGAGCCCATTCCACCCAACATCTTCCTGTCAGTATATATATATATATATATATATATATATATATATATATATTTAGTGCTTTCTTGTACACAAGTAAATTTTTGAATTACTTCTACTTGAGTAAAAGTGGAAGAATGCCAGACAACACTGGAAGGACCAAAGACAGCCGCTGACACCAAGTCGGAAAAGGTATGATTTGAACATGTTTGCCGTTTACCTGTACTATTGACAGACAAAGCAGTAAAAATTTTCCAGCACATCCAGTGAGATATTTGTTACTGATTCAGGCTGCAGTGAAAGGACAACAGACTACAAAGAAAGGAACAAAGACAGCCGCTGACAATAAGTTGGAAAAGATATGATTTCAACCATTTGCCGTTTAACTATACTATATTTGTTACTGATTGTAATGTGAATTATTCAGGCTGCAGTAAAAGGACAACAGACCACAAAGGAAGGAACAAAAACAGCTGCTGACACCAAGTCGGAAAAGGTCAGATTTCAACCCGCTTGCCTTTTAACTATACTACAGATAGTCAAGGCAGTAAAATATTTCGAGCACATACAGTGAGATATTTGTTACTGATTGTGATGTGGATTATTTAGGCTGCAGTGAAAGGACAACAAAACACAAAGAAAGGACCAAAGACAGCTGCTGACACCAAGTCAAAAAAGGTATGATTTTAACACGTTTGACTTTTAACTATACTGTAGAAAGTCAAGGCAGTAAAATTTTTCCAGCACATCCAGTGAGAAAATTGTTACTGTTTGTGAACTGAATTGTTTATGTATAATGTTATAAATGTATAAAAATTTCAAAGTTATAAAAAGTAACTCAGTATAAATCAGGGGTGCCCAAGCTCGGTCCTGGAGGGCCAGTGTCCTCCAGAGTTTAGCTATAACCCTAAACAGATACACCTGAACGAGCTAATCAAGCTCTTAGAAGACATACTAAAAACTTCCCGGCAGGTGTGTTGAGGCAAGTTGGAGCTAAACTGTGCAGGACACCAGCCCTCCAGGACAGAGTTTGGGCATCCCTGATATACATCAACAACTAAAATGTTGTTGCACATTGACTTTGACATTGAGTGTTGCAATTGCACCGTGTCATTATTTGTTGAACAAAAATAAAGTCAAATTGGAAAAGCCATGACAAAGTTAGGACACCCTTACTGTTAACATTGGAATGAAGAGGGTAAATAACAGTCAAGCACTGTTAATCATGCCTTTGATTAACTGATCATCAGCAAGTCTGAGCACCTCCATAAAATCATAGGCTTTGGCAGTTTGCTGATCTGGAGACTTCAAGTGTGTGTTAACACAATGCCAAGAAGGTAAGACATCAGCAGTCATCCTTAGAGAAGCAATTGTTGCTGCCATCAATCTGAGAAGAGTAATATGGCCATTTCCAAACATTTTGAAGTTTATTCACAAGTGGAAGACATTTAAAACAGACACCTCTCCTTCCAGGAGTGGACGTCCCAGAAAATTCACCCCAAGATCAGACCGTGTAATGCTCAGAGAAATGGCAGACAACCCAAGAACTACACCTCAGACTCTACAGGCCTCAGTTAACATGTTAAAGGATAAAGTTCATGACAATACCATTAGAAGAATATGGGACAAAAATGGCACATTCAGAAAGCTTGGCAAAAGAGACCCTCTTCTGTCTAAAAAAAAAAACTTGGCAGCACAGTTTAGGTCTGCAAAGGTGCATTTGAACAAAACAAGTCTTCTAGAATAATGTCCTTTGAACAGACGAGACCGAAGTGGAAATGTTTGGCCAAAATGCACAGCCCCAAGTTTGGGGAAACCTAAAGAGCATATCAGCACAAACACCTCATACCAAAAGACCTGGGCACCTCACAGTCATTGAGTCAGCCATGAACTCCTCTGTATATTAAAGTATTCTCAGATATGAGGGTCAAATATGAGGGCATTTGTCCGACATCTGAAGTTGGGTGAAAATTGTGTCACGCAACAGGACAGTGAACCCAAGCACACAAGCACAACAGAATGGCTGAAAAGAATGAAGGTGTTCAATAGCCCAGTCCAAGTCCAGAGCTCATCCTGACTCAAATGCTGTGGTGAGAGCTGTGCATAAACAAATGCCCACAAACCTGAATAAACTGGACCAACCTGTAAAAAAGAAGAGTGGTCCAAAATTCCTCCAGAGCAATGTGAGAGACTGATAAAGTCACAAAGAAAATGAGTGCTTCAAGTTATTGCTGCTAAAAGTGGATCTACAGGCAGTTGACTCACAGGGTGTCCTAACTTTGTCACACATTGCCTTTTCATCTTAGCTGTAATTTTCTTAAATAAATAATGGCACTATGTGATATTGTCATGCCGTGTGGGGAATGAGGAGCCAGAGGAAAACGAGAGGAGCCAGGAATACAAAATAATGCTTATTTATTAAATAAAAGAACAGAAATCCAGGGAGCGAGCAAGCAAACAAACACGACAAAACATTAAGACTGGACAAACTAAACTGGAACAAATGACTATTTAAACAGAAGCAAAGGGGAGCGGCAACATAAGACACAATCAAGGTAACGAGGGGGAAGTACAAATATGGGCATAAGGGAAAACCAAAGCAAACTGAACAAAAGGGGGAGACACAGGAATAAACCAAAACAATAGAACCACAGGGGGGAAAACACTAGGAAATACAGAGTAAAACAGTCTATGAATCCTGACAGATATGTTATGTGATGATATTCATCTGAGGATTTACTTTCCAAATGTTAAGACTTGCCAAGGACCAGATATTTTTTTATTATGTCCTGATACAGAAAACCATGGAATTCAGTAAGGTGTCTTAACTTTATCACATGATTGTATATTGAACACAGTAAATTCAGTCCTCCTTTATGTCTTGCTCCAGATTAAAGAAGGTTACTGTAAAAGAACTTTAGAAACACAGATTCTGTATTTTGAAAAAATACATATTTATTATATGTATATAATATGAATTATAATCATTTATAATTCATGTAATATATTGATATGTTTTATTTATGAACAAAGTTACTATTAAACCAAATTAATAGAAATAAATACATGTAAAGTAACCATTTAATATATAAAGCTTTTAAAATCACTAAACTTACTGGAGACACAAAACTGAACTGGCTTGAGGTGAATTACAGCACAATAGTGTTTTTTAGAGTTGCTTTAAAGGTAAATTTGAATTTAATTTGATAAAGTTTGCATCACTGACTTTTTATTGTTGTGAAGCTCTACTAAATGCTATATAAATAAGGTGATGACTTTAATAAAGTTATTGTTTTTCCTCAGGGGGCTGTAAAGAAAACAGACACTTTACCTACCAAACATGGGATTAAAACAAGGTACATGAACTATGCACCATGCTGGCAAGGAAAAGACCCCTCCAAAAAAATTAAATGTGCAAGGCTGCAGAGACCACCGATGGTTCCGAAAGGCAGCAAAAGTGGTGATATTCTGCATCCACATTACTGGCTTAGTAGTGAAGAGATTGATTTTGCATCTTACTTGCTTGCAACTGAGTGCCCACACATGGATGGATTTCAGTCAACACTGTTATTCAGTGCCTTACACAATGGAGGGATTGTGGGTACTCCGAGTGGCACATTCATACAAATTGTACATACTGGAGGTAACCACTGGCTGACTGTAAGCAACCTGTTTTGTGAGAGCAATCAGATTTGTGTATATGACAGTCTCTGTACAGTTCTGGATGAAAAAGACAAACAAATTTTGTCATGGTTGATCAGGCCAGTGGATGACAAATTCATGATCATTTATCCTGCTGTCCAACAGCAGTCCAACTCCAGCAACTGTGGTTTGTTCGCAGTTGCATTTGCGTTTGTATTGAGTCGCAACCTCAAGCCTGAAAACTGCCAGTTCCGTGAGGGCCGATTGAGGACTGAACTTCTAACATCTTTCAGGTGTGGCAGAGTACGTTTCAAACTTGAGCCACGACATAGCATTGGAGCACTGAGAGAAACAACTGTGGATGTGCACTGTGTATGCAGGACAGCACACTGCAGAGAACTGATGGTGGAATGCTCATTGTGCAAGAGATGGTATCATCCCAACTGTGTGAAGATACCACAAAATGCCATTACTAAGGATGATGAGTGATACTGCCCCAAATGTAAGGACAAAATATAAACCATACATTGTATGTTTGGTTTGTAGTGAGTAGTGAAGTGGCAATATAGAATGCTACATTACTCAGGACTGGACCGATTAAGCGAAGTTGTGAAGTAGCTAAATATTCCAGTAACATTATTTCCCTAGCCAGTATTTATTTATTTTATTTTATTTATGTTATATACATTTTTGGGCCATGTTTCAAGGCCATGTGGCTTTAGTAATTAAAGTATTGTTGTGTTTGTGTGCGTTCTAATAATTACTGTTTATTGTTAATAAAACACATGCTCTTACTGCATTACTTACAATAAATGTGAAATTTATTTTTGATGAACCTGATGAATGTGGATTTTCTTTAATATTATTTATCTTTTTTAAAAACTCTTTAAGTTAGTCCCTATGCTGAGAAGGCACAATAATCTAAAGATTCTGTGTTAAAATCCTATATTCATCCTGTAATAAAATCAAATATTCATCATTGTCATAAAGGCCAAATGAATAGAAACATGGATGTAATCACATACAGTATATATTTAATAGTTGACAACAAACGAAAAAAATAAGGAACAATGGAAGAACACACAAGGACAAAAAAAAAAAAAAAAAAAAAAAAAACAATTAAAGGAAAGTAAAGTAATGTCCTATATTTAAGAATAGTTTCTGTATTCAGAAGTTTTTAAATGAGTAATACATGTAGTGTGCATGTCCTTTATAAAAATTATATAAAATTAAATTAAATTTTGTCTATTCCAGAAATGGGATCTATAGGTGTTACAAGTGGAATAACATCGCATATCTCCAAAACACTGTATTAATATGATTATAAAATATATTTATATATAGTATGGGAATGTCCTTATACCAACAGACCATATGTTTCCCCTACTTAATAATGTCTACAGGTCAAAATGCTGCAGTAAAATAGTTTCATATGTGGTGTGTATATAGTATGGGACGTCCTGAATAAGAACTGGTGGTTGTTTTTTTCTATTTATTAGAAATGGGGTCTTTATACCCCTCTAAAGTGTAATAATGTCCCATATCTCAAAAATGCTGCAGTAAAATAGTTTCATATGTGGTGTGTATATAGTATGGGACGTCCTGAATAAGAACTGGTGGTTGTTTTTTTCTATTTATTAGAAATGGGGTCTTTATACCCCTCTAAAGTGTAATAATGTCCCATATCTCAAAAATGCTGCAGTAAAATAGTTTCATATGTGGTGTGTATATAGTATGGGACGTCCTGAATAAGAACTGGTGGTTGTTTTTTTCTACTTATTAGAAATGGGGTCTTTAAACCCCTCTAAAGTGCAGTAATATCTTATATATCTTATATATTTTTTTTTTAATTCATATAATGTGTGCACATTACATGGGATAAAAACTGTCCATGGCGTTTTATACTTACTAGAATTTATTTTTTCATAGCTCTCTGGAGTGAAATAAAGGCATTTTATTTAACTTTTTTTTTCCATTGTGAACATTTTTTTATTTGCCCTCTCTTTCAAAGCAGACGTCAAACCGCATTATAGAAAACATTCATTGAAGAATAACTGTTACTTTTGAACAGTAAAACAAATTAAAAATCAATTCTGGTATTTAGAAAGACTAAATACGTTATTTTGTCTGTTTTCTACGAATTCTGCTGTAACTCATCTACATAAAACAATTATTTGAAAGGTGAATATTTAAGAAAAATGTTGTAACAGACAACCGTCAAAGTCACCAATAAATAACAAGGATATTAAAGCAGAAATGCAAATAAATAAGTAAGTAAAAATTCACGAGCATTTTTTATTATCTCTTAGTCCTGGGTGTCTAAATGAAAAGCGCTCTGCAAGCGTGTTCTCTCTGTGATGTTCCTGAAACTACCGTAATCACTGTAATATGTGCGCACCCTAAAAATCAATCGCGGCTGGCTTGACTGTGTTTTTCTGAACCGCGGCTGGCTTTACCGCAGATAATACTTTGGTGATAAGATTCTCTGACCGCTCGCACCACGTTCATCATGGATATAGGCCTTTTTGCCGTATCCGACGAAACAATAATAGCATGAAATCAATAAGAAGATGCCGATCGCGGAAACTAATAGCAGAGTGAGGTAAGCATCTGGTCGTATTGCATATTTCTCGATTGTTAACACAATGTAACTGATGTTAGTTGGCTTATATTCCCAAACCATTCATTCAGTGCTAAAACAAAGACACATTTCTCAAAAAGTTTAACAATAAGTAAGTTAAACATTAAGTACGAAAACTGATGACACACCAATCAGAATCTCTGCATCCAACAACGGAGAGAGAACGAATCATTTACATGGGTATTATACTTACACATACAGTGTAATTATAGTGCAGTACCAGTATATTAGATGATGGAAATTTCACTGTTCTATATGTAGGGTAAACTGTAGTACATGTTGTACACCTACTGCATTTTTGCAGAACTGAGAAATGACTACCCAGAGATATAGTCTTGTGTCAGGAGATCAAATAGTACTGTATACGCTGATGAAATTTAGCCAAATGTGCAGGGGATGCTGAATTTAAGTTTTAATTTTATTTTTTACTGTACTGTATTGTGGTGCATACCAAGTTCATATATTTCTTTGTTATTTGAACTTTTCTAGTGCTTTTCATCTGCTGCAAGATTACTTTACAGTAGCAAAATTAAAATATTTTTTTTTTCCCCCAAAAGTTAATTGCTGAATTAGCAATCTTTAATTTATGTTGTATAATGTAATAGACATTGAGTTGCAAATTGTTGTTACAACAAGTGTTATTGATCTCACGAGTGTTCACTGGACAGGAGAGTCATCGTTGTATTTGAATTGTGTGTAATCATTTAAGAACACCTGTGATAACTGGATTGAAACATTTGAAAGAGAAATTTATGCTGGCCTGTCTTAAGAGTTGTTCAAAAACATAAATAGTTTGGTCAGTTACATGTTCTAGATGTTTGCTAAAGTGTTGCTAGTTGGTTGCTAGGATCTTCTGGGTGGTTGCTAGGCTCTTGCTATGCAGTTGCTGGGGTGTTGCTAGATTAGAAAGTTGATAGTGTGTTGTGGGTGATTACAGACATTCCCACCTCTGTTAATAACATAAAATCAAACATCGTTTCCAAAACTGATCCAGTTTCAGTGCTTTGATATTATATTTCTTTATAATGTTAGGAAATTAACATTAAATCATCGACATTAACAATTAAACTTGCACTAAAACGTGATTTATACCATCTAAGTAGCGATTTAATAGATTTGCATGTCTTCTTTAGTGATACAAGCTCTGAAACATTTACTGTATAACCTGTTGAAGTTTTTTTATATATATATATATATATATATATATATATATATATATATATTGTTTATTGACTTGGTGCCATAATGAACATTGAAATGTTATTTATTTTTCATTCTAAACAGTATAGATGATTACTCAATGGTAATGCAGTATTTGTGAACAACTGTATATGTCAGACTATAAATCCTCAAACACAGTGCATGGGGGCTTTCTTTGGTGTTGCCACCCCTCATAGGCCCCATGCCACCCCTTTGCCACCCTAAAAATTATTTTCTAGATCCGCCCCTGCCTCTGAATACATGTTGAGCAGGTTTAATGGTCACTTTGGCTTGTGGTCTTTCTGTGCAATGACAACAATTCACAATGAAAATAGTGTGCTGATTTTACTCTACAATTGCTGTATTGTTACTTTATTGTGCTTGATTGTAAAACATGCATGCTAAATCAACTTAGACTGAAAAGGTGTCCCCTATAGCTGTTATAGTCACTTATTCAGTGTCTTATTAAATTATATGTGCATAATGTAAGTTAAAATACTTACCGTGTATCGTCATTACTACTGGTTTACTGTAATCTGTGTAATATCCTCTTCTTCGTGCTCTGCACCTGTACTCTCCTCCATCAGAGACTTTCACAGGATTGATTATTTTAGATGCAACTCCAGTAGATTCACTGTTTGAGTCTTTTCTCCAGAGAAACTCCCATTCATTCTGTGACTGAATCAGCTCACATCTCAGAGTAACTGAGTCTCCAGTGAACACTGAACTCTGTGGCTCAACATTCAGAGTTGGAGAAGTCAGAAAAGTTTTTTAGTGAAAGATATCATCCCCTTAATATTAAATAATTTGTGTATCTTGATTTGAAAGAAAATGTAAAAAATAAAGTTGCACGCAGCAATTACTGGAACAAATTAGGTCAACATTCACTGCAATGCAGAGAGTTCAAGGACAACAAAAGTACAAAGACCACCCTAGAACAGGGTTCTAACCCACAACACAACTACTGTCCCAGACCTCAGCTGTGCCACACCACTTACATACAGTATACAATGCAACGATAGTCAAAGAGATATACCAGTTACCAAAGTTTTATGCGGGTACACCAGCTTTGGCAAGGGAATCCACAATGGAAAAATGTGTATTATTTCTGACCAGTGAGTGGAGCCATTACAAAAAAAAAAAATAAAAAAAGGGAAGAAAGACCAATTAATCCTACAAGGTTTATTGAAACAGAAGTGTTGCTGAGGTACATTATGAGTACTTTGTTAGGGTTTAATTTGGTAATAAACAAACAAACAAATAACTGTCTGATGATCAAGACAACTGAATAAGGTCTATATTTTGAAATCAGGATGAGGATCCTCTTTTTAGCCCCAAGTAGCATTGGGGTACTCGGACTTGTACTCTCACTCGAGTCCGGTCTCGAGTACAATTTTTAGGCAACTCGAACTTGTCACGGACTCGGATGCATTACTCATACTTTGTCACGGACTCGGATGCATTACTCATTACTTTACTCATACTTGAATTAATGTTTAATTTTGTAATGAATTAATTAAGAATTAATATTTGTGGATTGTACCAGTTAGGTTTTAATGCTGCATTGCACATCTTAGCTATTTGCACTATTTTAATACTGCTGCAAACTTTTTATAATTGAAAATTTTATATTGCAATTTGAAATAATTTTTATTTTTGAGCTTTAGTATCAATTTGGAAGTTTCAAATTAAATCTTATTCTACTTGTACAATAACAAAGATATTCTATTCAATTGGCTCATGTTTTCTCTGTATGTAACAAGCCATTGTTCAGTCATAAATTCAATATAATAGTTAAAATAAATGATTGACTTTGTCAAAGATTAGAGCTCTAGTGAGGAAATGTTTTGGAGAATTTTTTTTTTTTTTTTTTTTTTTTTTCACACCATTGCTGCCCGAATCTCCTCATTTTCCAACCACTTTTCCTCAATTTGTTATTTTTTTCTTAAAGTGTGTTTACTGTATAAATTAATATAGATTAATCTTTGTCAAAGCTGTTTGTTCTGTTGTTTGCTCTTTCGCCTCTTCTTGCACTGTTTTAAAATAGCGTGAGTTTGTAAACACATACAAATGATAAACTTTTACTCTATCATCTATTAAATAACTGTCAAGTCTCGCGTTGCCAGTAGTCCTGTCTCAGCAGGGCTACAATTGCCATCTAGCGGTTGGGAATTGTAATTTCATAATTATTTAAAAAATTGAAAGACTGTCAAATAATATCTTATAGTGTGTATGAATGTTACATTTAAAAGCTTGTGGGATGCATGACAACATATTATTAAATGCAATTAAACTTTTGAAACATTCAAATTAGCATTATTTTGGCATAATTAATAATGCTATATTTAATCATGCTATAAAATAATTAAATAAAACAGTGCTAATTTAAATGTTTAAAAAGTTTACTTTCATTTAATAATAAGTTGTGTGGGAAAAATGACATGTAAACAATTTCAAGACTATTTTGGCAATGCTTATCGCTGGTCTGATATTGGGCTATCCACCTTATTTTTCAATGCGGAAGTAAGCTGTTTTCTGGTAATGTGTTAGACGTCCAGTTCATAATCCGCCATAGGGAAATAATGAGAAAAATATCGAAGTGCAGTAAACGGTGAAACAGCTTGCTCTACAAACCAGTGTGTTCATAATTAAGATAATACATTAAAATAATATGGTAAGACACACCAGTTTGCAATGTTAAGCAGCAAAACAAGCTTTTTGTGCAGCTAAAAATAGCTGCAAGTGGATGAGACTGGAAGTCAGACACAAAAAATGTACAAATGGCTGCACCCACTCTTATGGGGAAAAAAATAAGGTGGATAGCCAAGTTGTTAAAATTAGACCACTGATTGCCGGTTGGGCTAAAAGCAGACTATATACCATGTCATGAAATAACACTTACATCTTTGTAACATCTTTTATCTCATGCGCTGCCTGGCCAAAAACTACAGTGAATCAGATTTGACTATGAGTGGGCTACAAATAGCCGGTCTGACTACAAGCTAAATCTTGGCTTCAAACAGGCTTCGCTTACAACATGTCAAAGAAATGAAACCAAACACATTGTAAACACTGTTCACTTTGCTTACGTGATGGAATATCATACATCTCACAAGTTATTTTGCCAAAAAAATGACATGTATCCAAATTTAAGGTTTTGGGGCTAGAAGAGGGTTCCACATAGCCAGACTATATCGGGTCTATAGTTAACTGAGATGGTGAAATGATGGCTATTGCTTGCTGGGTTTAGTCAGTCTGCAAATGCCGAGTTCTCTTTCGCTTCTAATAGGTTCTCTTATTGCTACATACATGCTCGTCTTGGAGACTATTCATGTAAATGAAGTCGGTTTTGTCTTAAGTAAACCTGAACAGTTGGGAGAAATACTGATGCGTCAAAATATTTAATCAGATCTTAAAGCGACAGCAGCGTAAATCTGCAGACGCAGGCCACGTCATAAATATTAAACAAAAGACAAAAGAAAAAGAGAACTCACTTTTCTTGACTGAATCACTTATTAACTTTAATAACAATCATCTTTAATGTATACAGAGAAGATTTTGAAGTTTTATTTTAACATTTATTACTTCATGCAATGTCTGTAGTAGTCTATTTCTGTAGTAGCCTTTAGATAGACCTACCTTAAAAACTTAAACTAAAAATTTTATTTTTAAAAACATTCTATTAAAAAAAAAACTTGTCTTCAGTAAGCTTGAGAATGTTTTACTTACATTAGTTCAGTTTTCTCTGTATTTTTTTAAACATGGTGGCAGTTTCTAGCTTCAAAACAAAAATAATTGTCTAACATCTTTGCAGCAATAGTTATAATGGGTCCAAAACCACCTTGGGTGTGCATGATTTTCTAATAATTCAATGGCCCATCATCAATTATTTCTTATATAATGTAATTTATTGTAATTAATGTAACTATAAATGCATTAAAAAATAAAACAGGTGTGAGTTTGCTGTGACTTATGCAAAGTACATGTACACAGCAAAAAGCCCAGTATTAAATTAACTCTCCTCAGAGTTTATTTGGCTCCGCACTCGTGTGTTAAAAGTAACACTGAAGAGTGTCAAATTAACACTGAAGCAGAGTTAAAGTTAATGAGATAATTAGTGATTGATTAAGTGATGATTGATCATTATTGAAGACACCTGATGTTAACAAGCAGAATCACCAAAGGAGAAAAATCACAATTTTATGTCACCATTATAGTGGTCAGTGTTTGTATTAGTTGGGCTCGTGACACATGAATTTTTAATTTTAGATTTTGTTTGGCTGCTATAAATGAGTTATAACAGCCAAATAAACCAAGAGCACATGTCATCAGGTGGTCATGATTATTTGACCTGAATCATTGAACTCATTTATAGTCTGAACAAGTTCAGTGATTCAGATCAAATAATGATTATCTTGAATAATTAATGTCAGCCTGGTGGTTCCATGACAAAAGATCTGAACTATTTATATATATTTTGGAAGGATTTCTTACAAGCAGTTGCAATTAAATAAATAAAAAAAAAACACGTTCTGAAGAAGTCTTTTGTTTAGGCACACACAGACATCAAGAACCAGTGTATGAATCTCAACAATGGTGACAAACAGCATATTCAGATAAAGAGATAAACTCTGAACATCACAAAACAATCTACTAAAAGTTACATAAAAACAGCAAGGTAACACTTTATAATAACGTTCAGTTGTAAGTCATTTATAAGTGATTAGTTAATGATGAAATATTCATCTACAAAACATTCACAAATGATTAATAAGTGATTTGCTAACATTTGTGTATGTTTAGTTAATTAATTTACAAGTCAATTACAAGTTAATGTACATGTAATTATTTAATGATGAACTAATCATTTACAAAACATGACTATGTGTTTATAAATGATTAATAAGTGATATGTTGAAAAGCACAAAAATGCAATAATTCTAAAACTATTTTCTTTTTTTTTAATTTAATAAATTATTTGCTGTTCAGTGAATACGTTTGTAAACCCTTTCTCTCATCAGCACAGACTTGTGTTCCGTGTGGAGTGTGTGGGATCTAGTGATAATGTGAACTAGTTTTACCCTCCACTGAAGATCACATCAGGTGCACAGCGCTAAAATACTCCATCGTGTTTACCATCTTTACCCTGACCAGTCAGCCCATACATTGCAGTACACACAACGAATATTCAAAACATGTTGTGTAAACACATGAATAAATCATATTCATAAATCTTTCTGCATCCCCTAATCTAAAGTGTAAACTACTCATTAGTTGTAAATGTTTTACAAACCTGCCAGCTACAGGTTGTGTGGGTATACACACTGGTGGGGAAAATCTAAGAATGATGAGTTAAACATTTACTTTTAATTTTAGATTAGGGGATGCAGAAAGATTTGTAAATGATTTATTCATGTTGTGATCTTCAATGGAGGGTAAACATTTCAATGATTGCCATTTCAATTATTTATAATTGATTAATAATATATTAACTAGTAACTTATTAACCATTAACTAAGGATCTGTTTGATTATTTCAAGATATTCCATTTATTTAAAGATAACTTATGACAGATTTGTAAATTGTTAGCATATTACTTAATAATTTATGAACATACAGTGATGTTTTGTAAATTATTAGTTCATCATTATCTAATCACTTGTAAAAGATTTATAACTAAACCTACGAAGCATAGCTAAAAATACTAACATATCACTTATTAATCGTTTATAAATGCATAGTCATGTTTTGTAAATGGTTATTTAATTATTTAGTTGGTTAGTTAATTTACAAGTAACTAATTACTTGTAAATTACTTGTAAATGAATTAACACAACATACACAAATTGTTAGCATATCACTTAGTAATCTTTTATAAATGTTTTGTAAATGATTATTTCATCATTAAGTAATTGCTTATAAATGACTTACAACAGAACGTTATTGTAAAGTGTTAACAACAGCAAAAACAAAAGAAAATAGTAGCTCTGTTACAACAACCAAACAAAATCTAATGTTAAAATGTAAGTGTCAAGAGCCCAACTAATGAAAACACTGACCACTATAATGGTGATGTCAAAACTGTGATTTTCTCCTTTGGTGATTCTGCTTGTTTACATCAGGTGTCTTCAATAATGATCAATCATCACTTAATTAACCACTAATTATCTCATTAACTTTAACTCTGCTTCAGTGTTAATTTAACACTCTTCAGTGTTACTTTTAACACTCTTGAGTGTGGAGCCAAATAAACTCCCGGAAGAGTTATTTTAACACAGGGCTTTTTGCTGTGTATAATATATATATTTTTTTATTTTGCAATGTAACAGTTGCTTTTCTTAAATGAGACCTCCCCGATGACGTGTGCAGCCTTCCAAATGAGACGCAGCTATTGGCTCTCGCCTGCATTCTTCACAGATTATGACATGCCATGTTTCTGGTGAGGTGTGTTTTGAATGATGCACGCGCACGTCTTCACATAATCTGCATAATATTTTCAGCGATTAACAACTTAAATTCTGCTCTGCACTTCACACAAACCTTCCATATTCTGCCAGAGAGGACCGTGGCTGCAACGCATCATCATTTGGACTGGGTTTTGGTACTGCGTTTGATATTTTTGCATGCGTTTGACGTTTTTGTATGGGTAGGTTTAGGTTTGGGAGTGGCTTAAGGGGTCTAAAAATCTAAATCGCTTATTGATAAAATGATAAAAATTAAACGCAGCAACAACTGACTGCAGCCTTAGATGAAATCAGGTGAAGATTACTTACTTCTACTTAGATTACTTCACTTATTACTAACCAGATTAACTTTCTTTATTGAGAATTAGCAGGGATTTAAATCTAATGTTTCATTTGAAGTCACCATATTAGTGATTAATGTTTCCATTAATTGGTCTCATAACTTACAACTTCTTTTGTATTTGGGCTCTTAACTTATAGGTTATTTTGTGTCTTATTTTTAATCGTTTATTTATTTATTTATTTTTTTTGGCTGTTATGATAGTGTGTTTAAGAAACATGTTTGCAGTATAGCTTTCTGTTGATGGTTTCTCAATTATCATGTATTGGCCGGATTCAATAAAGACATTTGAACCAAAGACATACATGAACAAAAGTTATAGTAAAAGAAAATAATATGATAATTCAGCTGCATAATTTATTCATGCTGTGATGCTTGCTGGGAGTTTTGTATGCATTGTGACATTACGCTTCTTATTGTCACCATTGTTGAGGTTCATGTGCTGATTTATGAAGACTTTGTGTGTTATTGGAGCAAAAATTTCTGCATTTTTTACGGCAAGTATATTATTGCCACAACACAATTGTGAGAGTCAAATAACATTAGTGAATCAGGTTAATTCATTATGATAGTAGAATCATCACTTGATTTTATCTTGTCCTTATTTGCTACCGCAAATGTGTTTTACAAACACCACTGTAGCAACCAAATAAGCTTATTGTTTAAACAAAAAAAAAGAAAAAACTTATGAGGCCAATTAATAGAAACACTAATCACTATTATGGTGGCTTCAAATTAGAAAAAAAGTTAGATTTAAACCCCAGTTCATTTTTAATAAAGAACTGTTGTAGACCTCTAACAGAAATAAAGTCAATCTGGTTAGTAATAAGTAGTATATTACAGTTTTTCTTGATTGCTTAAAAACATTTGTCCACTCAGACATTACATTTTTAAAACTGTTAAAGGGGTCATCGGATGCCCATTTTCCACAAATTGATATGATTTTTTAGGGTCTTAATGAAAAGTCTATAATATACTTTGGTTAAAGTGCTCCTATTATGCCATTTTAAAGGTTGCTAATATTGTTTTAATAGACTCCCAAAACAGGTTTACATATATGCAAGGTCAAAAAACACTTTAGTTTTCTCCAAAAATAGTGAGATAATAATTCTACCTCATTTTCTAAATGATTCGTAAACGACTTGTACAAAGCAGTTAGAAGAATCAGTCTCTCTAAACCCCTCCTTTCCGTGAGCCCTCACAGCTGTGATTGTTCTACTGCGTACAGCATGTTGGCAAACGAAACGCGCATTGCCATAACTGAATGACAGCCCTGGATACTTGTCAATACCATTGACTGTAAAAAATATGGACGCAGTGTCTGTGACGTCACCCGTAGGTTTCTGAAGAGCATTTTTGAAGCTCTTAGTGGGCGGGAGTCAGTCGCCATCTTGGAATCACATCACTGCACATCAGTCCCACATAATCAAAAATGGGCAAAGGCAAGGCGGGACGCAGGTGGAGCTGGTTGCTGAAACCACACCCGCATAGCATGACGGTGGTGACAGCAGCGGCAATCCACTTGTCACTCAAGTGGCTACGCCCTAAATTATGAAGAACTTCAAGACTTAATATAATATAAATAATATAAATAATAAATATAAAAAAATAATATTATTAAAAAATAATAATATAAATTAAACAGAGTTATAAAAAAAAAAATGTACCCCCCTCACAGTTGACATGAAGGGTAAAATTAGCTATATAGACCAAAACCACTTTTTGTACCAGGCTGTAAACATATTTTTTTCCGCTGTAAAGTTGGGGATTTTAACATGGGGAGTCTATGGGATTGACTCCCTTTTGCAGCCAGTCTCTAGCGACCAGCCGATGAATTGCAGTTTTAGTCACTTCCGTGTTGGTTTCAAGAGGGAGACCGGGAGGTTGCCGCTTGGTCAATACATAGAAAAGATGGCATCAATTTTACCATACCAATTCGAGCCAGAGTCTGACGATGGAACGGCTGAAGTTGCTGATTGACAAGTTAGCACGGACTACCATGGAAAGTGCTCGCAATTTGCTTATGTAAGCGAACCGGGCACACCTCTATGTTGTAAACTTCAACACTGTATAATGCATTAAGGCGGCTTTCACACCGAACACGGAAAGCGCTGCGCTGGCCGCTGTGTTCATTTGAACAACTCATTTTAACTTTGTCCGCGGCATGCGCACTCCCCTGCGCGTGCGCTTTGGTCGAGGCAGAAACAAGTCTTCCTCGCACAGTGGAAGCAATTGAAATGAATGGGTTTCATAGCACAGTGCTTTCTGCATTCGGTGTAAAAGCCGCTTCGTGCGCCATCCTTTATCATTACTCCAACTAATGAGACAGACAGTCAAGCTGCATCAATCACAAATTGTCAGACTACAGTGGGTCCACAGCTGAACAACAGAACTACAGAAGTGTGATTTAGCCGGTTAGCAAGACATGTGGGGGGTTGTTACACAACATAACATACACAACTACGTATTTTGAACGATTGCTAGAAAATACAGTCTTTGTAGATTCATCTTTTGGAAGTGAATATAAAACAGTTTTACTCACAGCATAGGATACAGCGTCTTCTGTATAATGTACGTGTAAATTTCCATGTGACATAAACCACATGGAAATTTTACTGTTTGTGGACGGGCAAGTTGTTCGCGACATAGAACGTGGGCGGACATTATGCAAATGTGTTACTTCATGACATATGGCCATAACAGAAAAAGATTGTGAGCCGACTCTTTTTTTTTTTTTTTGATAGACAACTTTATTTATCGTGCACTGTTGGCTTCACAACTTTGCAGATAGTTTATGTTCACATACAGCTACATGACACACTGCATGAAAGATCATATTTGAAAAGGCATAATAGGAGCACTTTAAAAATTCTCAATGGTCGCGTAAAACAACACCTTTTTACCTTGTCAAAATCAGCTCTGCAAAAATCATCCCATTCTGGTCGAGGCTGCTTTAAATGCAAATGAGCTCTGCTCGCCCCGCCCCTCTCTTCTCTCCGTGGAGTGACGAGCCTGTTTACTTTAGCCGCTAAACTTGCTAACTAGCACATTATTAGGAAAAGCGATTGCAAAGATTCATTAAGAAAAATCCTTATACTCACTTCTGCTGTAAGTGAAGCTGGATCACGAATGATTCACGCGAACATAGATGGATATATGTAGATCGGGAGGTGCATTCCCTTCACAAACAAACATAACCCACTGCAACTTTAGCGGCTCAGTTGTCGGGAGTAAATAATGACCACTATGTTCATTATTACATCCAGCAACACAACACCTCAATCGCTCAATTCCTGTCTAACTTACATCTCTGCTCCGGCATCGTCTGTGGTAAGACGCTCATGTCAGTCAACTTTCGTGGGAGCGGCCTCTGTGGGTGTGACGACAGGCATCTGAGAATGGCTCAATTTGAAAAAGGGGATATTATTTTTACAGATTAATTAAATACCACTGCATGGATTTTTATCATTGTAGGGTAGATTTGTACATACACTGCCAACACGCATTAATGTTCAGACAAAATGTAAAAGTGAACTTAGCATCCGATGACCCCTTTAATGAAAAGTCTATAAAATGCTTTGGTTAAGATATCTCTATGGTAGTGTAAATAATACCTTTTTTACCTTACCAAAACCAGCTCTGCAAAAATCATCCTTTTCTGGTTGATGTTGCTTTTACATGCTAATGAGCTCTGCTCGCCCCGCCCCTCTCTTCTCTCTGTGGAGTGACGAGCCTGTTTACTTTAGCCACATTTAGCAACGTTTAGCCGCTAAACTTGCTAACTAGCACGTTATTAGGATAGGTGATCGCAAAGATTCATAAAAATTTTGGGGTTTAATTATACTTACTTCTGCTGTAAGTAAAGCTGGATCACGAATGATTTGCACGCACATAGATGCATTTATGTAGATCGGGAGGCGCATTCCCTTCACAAACAAATGTAATTCACTGCATCTTCAGAGGCTCAGATGTTGGGAGTAAATGACGACTAATATGTTCATTATTACATCCAGCAACACAACACCTCAATCGCTTAGGAGCCATTCTTGTCTACCCTGCGTCCCAACATGCATACTATCCACCCACTGTCTGCTCTAAATAGTATTGAAAATTACTACTATCACATAGAATTTAGGATGGATAGTATGCACATTGGGATGCAAGCCCAGTCTTTCATTTAGTTCATCAAAAAGTGTGATAAGGCATTCTGTATTGATCTGATAGTTTGTATGTGGCAAAGGACACCATCATTGGAGATGGCAGCGCACATGGTGATATTGGCGCCCCTCTGAACTGGCACTGCAACAGTGACCCTCCGTTCCTCCTTGCGTCTCCTCACTTTCTACATAAATTAATTTGTGATGTGCCCCTTCAGCTTCAGTACATTATTAGCTACATCTAAGGCTGTGGCTGCAGTCAGTTGTTGTTGTTTCTGTCTGTCTTTTTTTTTTTTTTTCCATTTCTCTTCCTTTCCTTCAGTGATTCTGCTTGTTAATGGGCTTATTATGGCTGAGATGACTCCATATTTAATATACACAGATTTTGTGACTCGGATAATGTCCAGTTGTGGTTTATTTCTTTGCTCTTGGCTGACATGTGGCATTTCTATGGCCTGCTTGTGGCATCATTCCACCAGATGTGGGCCAGATCTGGGCAGACACTATGTTGCTATCTGGGCTGCTACTAGTATAGGCCAGAGGTGGGACTTTCAAGTCACAAGCAAGTCTCCCAAGTCTCAAATCCCAAGTCCTTAAACAGTTAAAATTAAAGAGATAATTGAGTAATTAAATGATGATTGTGCATTAGTTATGAACACCTGCGGTTAACAATCAACATCACTGAAGAAAAGAAAAAAATAAGGGCTGTGTCCAAAATGGCATACTTCCCTACATACAGTAGGCAAAAAGCAGTAGGCGAGCAAATAAGTACGTTTGGTTCTTCAGATTCTGACATATGTATACTTAATTTACGTTCTAATATGCCTATTTGCCTACTGTATAATAGGAAAAAAGAGTATGTGAAGAAAGAAGTAAAAGTGTAGGCAAGAAATCCTCAGATGTCTTACTGCTTCAGCCCAGGTTCTGGAGTGTTCATCAATGGATATTTTTCAATCCCAGAGCCCACAGGAGGATCAATACGTCATCACTGAACGTGATGAGGGTGTTTACAGATTACAAACCAAAACCCGATTCCTTCTGTTAAAATCATATTTGTTGAGCTACCGTAGTAATAAACTGTTGATTTGCTTAAGGTGTGAAGACGTTAAATAGTATAGTATATTTGTGGTTTTGCTGTAAAAACACGATTTATTATGTATAGCGAACAGTAGAGCTCCAGTAAGCACACATACATCTGCAAAGTGCATTTACATAAACCATATGTGGATGAACAATTTTGCACTTAAAATTTCTAAAAATAAAATTAATAACACATTCACGAGCTAACGATTTTGGGTTTTCATAATAAAAATATTACCTTTAAGGAGTACCTTCCAGCACACACACACACACACATTCTTGCATTTGTGGTTTACGGTGACATTCCATAGGCGTAATGGTTTTTATACTGTACAAACCGTATTTTCTATCGTCCTACACCTACCCTACACCTAAACCTAGACCTCACAGGAGACTGTGCACACTTTTTAATTTCATAAAACACTGTTTAGTATGTTTTTTAAGCCTTTTGTTTTACGGGGACACAGGAAGTGTCCTCATAAACCATGTTTACGTTGTAGTACCCATGTCATTATACACATTTGTGTCCTCATAAACCACAAATGCCGGAACACACACACACAATACCACCATAATTGGGTTTGCTTTAGTTTGTCTCTTGACCCTTTTTACTAATGCAAAGCAAGTTTCCTTTTAAGCACTTGCAGTATTGTTTTACATCGTACATTTGTGCATTGTTGAGTCAAACCTTGGAGAAGCAGATTATGCTTTCTGCTTATAACTCATGATGAATGAACATCATGAAGTAATCTCTCTCTTTGGTTTATTGACTAACATTCAGTTATTATGGAAAACTAGAGAGCTGTCCATGGAGGTCTGATAGGTATGAAATGTTTATTTATTTATTTATTTATTTATTTATTTTTTAATTAAAAGAGCTCAGTTACTTAATCTCTCTGTCGCCCCCTGCTGTTCACAGTGGAAGCTTGCAGCTATTTTATGTGCTGTATAAACTGCTTTTAAGAGCATTTAAAAAAGGGGGATATAAAATTAAAATCCTAATGAAATAATGTATAATGTTCTTTTGTAAGTGAAGGTGTTGTATGTTCTGAATCCTTACTGTTCCAGTAGTCAACAGAAGTTAAAATATAAAGACGTTGTGAAATCAGCAATCTATTAGTGCTATTTTAGTAACACTGAGATACTACTACAGAGTTTATTAATATTTTAATTTTCAGATTTTCAGTATTAAATTTAAAGTTTTTGTCTTTTTTTATAACTATGTTTTTATAATTATTAGTTTTTATGTCAGTTTTGGTTATTTTAGAACATTAAATTAAACTAAATTAAAATGAGCAATGTTGCCTTGGAAACTGTCTGAAAAATTGAATAACATTTATTTTAAGAAATGTTCATTTTTTTTGTATGGTTTTAATTTTAGTTTCCATTATTATTTTTAGGTAAGTGTAATAACTCTGTACCCCATGCTTTTGCTATATTTGCTATATGATACACACACACACACACACTATATATATATATATATATATATATATATATATATATATATATATATATATATATATATATATATATATATACATATACATACAGTGTTTCCCATTCATTAACTAGAGTGTGGCGGCCCGCCACAGTCTCATCTGTCCCGCCACAGTTTCATAATAAACCGAAAATATTTATACTCGTCATTTTAACATAGATGTCTTTAACGTTGTGTTTCGTGCCATCGCTTTGGAAAAGTGGCTGTCAAACGAACTAAGCGTTATATGGTTTTATCCGTTCATCAAGTCTGTTTCGCTGCTTGTTTGTGAAGCAGCACTTCATTCAGAGTC
>CM070021.1:3365060-3463057 GCA_036247105.1 Cirrhinus mrigala
TGGAGTGGCTGAGTGTTTTGAGAACATTGGGAAAGTGCCCGTTTCCCGTAGGAAAAAAGGGCACTACGGAGATCACAACCTGCCCAGGGGGGGGGTATAAAGTGTACATCATTAGTGAAGGGACCTGAGGTGGGCCCCACCCTAGGGGGGACTACCAAGCTCAGGCCCTAAAGACAGGCATGTCTCAGGGGAAACACTGCACCACAGAGAGATATAGGTGGAAATTACACACATGGGGCCACATGAGGAGCCACTAGATATGGGGCATGAATCCAACCAAGAGTTAGCAAAGTAACCTTACCTTGTGCTGGATTCTTGTAGCAAGTTCCTCCGCTAAACCCAGCTACGTCCAGAAGTGGCAAGTGATGGATTAGATGTTCAGGGTTTACGCCAGGAAACCTGCTGAACTAGAGGAGCGTAATCACCATGAGGGGAAGCGCTTAAGCAAGGTCTACACCAAACCAGAGTGCTAAGTCGAAGAGCTTGCGTTCAAGACTCTAGCAGATACTGGTTCCATGCGCACGTTGTAAAATCTGACGAGTGTATTAGGTGTAGCCCAACCTGCAGTTCTGTAGATGTCTGTTAAAGAGGCCCCATTCATAAGAGCTGCCAAGGCAGCGACGCCCCTGGTTGAGTGGGTTCTCACTCCCAGCGGGCAGGGTAGCCTCTGGCCTGGTAGGCCGTGCGGATCATATCCACAAGCCAGTGGGAGATCCTTCGTTTGGAGACAGCTTTCCCCTTCTCCTGACCTCCATAACAGACAACGAGCTGACCGGAACGTCTGAAGTGCTGAGAACGTTCCAGGTAAATGCTTAGGACACGGAATGGGCTTAGGTCAGGTTGGGGTCTTCCTAGGAAGGAATAGCTTGCAGGGTCGCCACCTGATCTCTGAAGGAGTGGTGGGCACCGTGGGCCGTTATTCAGGCCGGGTTCTCAGAGCCACATGAGAGTTTGCCGGCCTGAATTCCAGGCACGAATGTTGACGGAGAGGGCTTGAAGATTTCCCGCTCTTAACAGAGGGGACATGTCACCGCCTAGTGGAGGGGTCTCAGTCCTGTATAAGGTGCTTACCACTGCAGGAAGAAGGTTTCTGGAGGCTTCCTGGTCGCATCCAGGGACCACAGAAGGAAGTTCCAGAGATCTGGGTGCGGGTGCCAGATTGTGCCCTTCCCCTGAGGAAGGAGGTTCTTTCTCAGGGGGATGTGTCAGGAAGGAAACGATGGTAGGAGCACAAGCTCCGAGACCCAAGTTCCATTGGGCCGAACAGGGCTACCAGGAGAATCTGTTCTGAGCCCTTCCTGACATTGCACCGTCTCTGTGCAATAAGGCTCACTGAAGAATAAGTGCCAATGGATCTGAACCGAGGGAATCCTTGTTCAGGCCGTACCACCACTGACAATGAGTGGATTCTGGTGAGGCAACAGATCTACCATTGCCTGGCTGAATCAACTCCAGAACAGCCGGACCAGAGGCTTGAGTGTGTGCTGGCTCCAGAACAGGAGACGGTGGGTTAGTTGTGACATGCGAAAGTAGCGTACATGATCCTGGTGGTCGATGTACGTCACAGTCGCTGTGTTGTCAGAGCAGACCAACACATGCTCGCCCTGAACAAGGCCTGAATTCCCTTCAGGGCCCTAAGCGTTGTCAACAACTCCAGGTAATTGGATGCCAAAGCAGCCGAGGCACTAACCAGACCCTGAGGTCCCAGCAGCGTGACCGCGGCTGAGGATGCCATATGTCCCAGAAGCCCTGGTACATGAAAGGAGCTGATGTACTGAATCTGAGTGCTCTCACGCATTGCAGTACTGACTATGTACAGTCTTGGCAAGACGTGAAGAACAGTGACCGAGTCCACACAGAGAAAAGAAAAACCCTGTACTGAGGAGAGTTTACTCTTTTCCCAGATGACCTGAAGTCCCAGTTGAGCCACGTGGTTGAGAAACGCATCCCTGAGAGTGCAAACCGAACCTCGTGAGTGTGCTAGAATCAGCCGGTCACCAAGATAACTGAGAATGCATATGCCCACTTCCCCAAGGGGGCAAGGGCAGCCTCCATGACCTTCGTGAAGGTGCGGGGCAACAGGGATAGGCCGCAGGGGGAAACTTGTACTGATAAGCCTGACCTCGAAGACAGAGTCTTGGAAGGATCAAGACATGACAGTACGCATCCTTCAGGTCCAATGCCACAAACCAATCTTGAATCCTGACACACAAAGAAATGTGTGTTTAAGGGTTAACATTTGAATGGGAGCTTGAAAAGGGCCCGATTCAAAAAACCTCAGTTTTAAGACTGGTATGAATCCACCACCCTTCCTGGGTACAATGAAGTAAGGATGACAAACCCCTTTCTTCATTTTGGCTGAGGGGATAGGCTCTATCGCACCCTTTCCAGGAGGGCTGAAATCACTGCTTGAAGAACCACAGCATTCTCGCCCTGAGCCGATTCGTAAGAGAATGCCATAGATCTTGGCTGACGCCTCGCAACCTGAGTCGCGTAGCCAAGTCAGGTAATTCTGAGAAGCTAAGGGGAGGGATTGGGGCCCAAAATCTCAGGACTCTGCTAGCAGTCTCAGGGAAACTATACCCGACGTACCTGGAGTGGGGCTGTCGTGGCTGAATGGAGCAAAGGGTGCCGTGCTTGCAGATGAAAGCCCCAAGAATACGGCGCGTCTTTGCCAACATCTCAGCAGAGAACCAGGTAAGTGCCCAACACAGCACAGCAGGCTCAGCATCTGGCCGTCACATGGAGGGCCATCGCTGTAAGATAACCAAGAGGGGGGGCACCCTTACTGACCAGGCAGTGACTGTCTGCGGGAAGACAGATGGTCGGAAAGGGTTGTGCCGAATCCATCTCTCATCCCCGGGTCGAGAGTGGATCTGGAAAGGTCAGTTAGCCCGCCTCCTCTGGGTAGCTTGTCTGAGTAAAAACTAGAAGCCTAATGAGGGTTCTAGAAAGCCTACTGACGAGCAGATGTTGCCACCTTCCCGTAAGAACTCTAACCGTTGGGCGGGTGAGGCCTCAGGAGTTCTGCAGGGGGCTGTCCGTGGCGACGAGCAGACAGGAATTGTCGGGGGTACAGGGCCAGAGCCCAACCCATGGCTGAGGCCAGATACATGATGGCCTCTGTCCGCTTCCGTGAAGAACTGAGATGCAAATTCTTTCACGGTGTCGCTGAGGGACCGACCTGGGAAATGGGATTTCAAGAAGCGGACTTCTAACTTCCCGCATTTCTGACAGGTTAAGCCACAGGTGGCGCTCCTGGACCAATAAAGTGAACATCGGCCTTCCCAGAGCCTGCGCCGCAACTTCATAGCTGATTACAGATCTCATAACGCCTCGGTCTGAATGGCCACAGGATGGCCGTGGCGTGCAGGGCGGACGCAGCTTGTCCGAAAGGCGTGTAAGCCTTGCCCAGAGAGAACTTGCAGGCTCTGGACGGGAGCCGTGGGAGGAACCCGTCAAGCAGGGGCTTTTTGCGGGGAGTACACCGCAATCGCCGTCTCCACATGGGGAACCTCCAAGCCCCCTCACTGGACCACCACTGAGGGTGGTGAAGGAGGAGGAGTTGGTATATCGCGTTCTGACCGTTTTAAATGGGCTTTCCGCGATTTCATCAACTTCTCATGCACTTCCGGGAAACACGCATTGGAAACGAGCGTACAGGTATCAAACTTCAGTCTGATAATGATTAATCTATGAGAAAACTATGAGAAAACTTCAGCTTCATCCCGAAATCTCTCAATATCTCATTTACAAGCTCAGACAGAGTAAATATGGTTATTGTAAAAGTCATGTTTTTGGAATTACTATTTGTAAACGCAGGAATAAATCACTTTACTGTGTGTGTGTTTGTGGGTGTAATACAGGATTCACTACTGACTTCCATTGATTCTATTCTCATTTGATTTTATCCATCAGAAATTAATTGTAAAATGTGTTACACTTTGTTTTCATATGACTTTTTACAAGCAACACGTATGTTAACTTGTTTAATTAGTTTGGTCTTTGCTATTTTTGACCAATAATGTGTTATTGGTAATATGAACCAACCCCCTCTGCACTTACACTGTCATTGTATGTATAGTAGCATGCAGCATGTATATGTAGCATGTATATTATTTATTTTAGTGTGAGTCTCCTGCTGTAATATTTCATGCTTTTATATGTTTATGTTTATAAAGAAATGTCTCGGTTACGTATGGTAACCTTCGTTCCCTGATGGAGGGAACAGGGGACGTTGTGTCGTGTGTACGACACTAGGGGTTGCTCTCGGGGGCCCAAACACCTCTGACAGTTTTGAGAAAAGGCCAATGAAATTGGGTGTGCAGATTTTGCATAGTTGGCCACGCCCAGGTATAAGTAGGGCAGCGCATGCTCTGCTCACTCGTTCTGTTCTGAGAAGTCGAAGTGTCTCAACTCAGAGGCGGTCCAGAGTCGTGGCATGGAGGACACGATGTCTCCGTTCACACCATCAGGGAATGAGGGTTACCATACGTAACTGAGACGTTCCCTATCTGTCGTACACTCCGCGTTTTGGGGCCCCTATATAAGCACACCACAACTCGGATTGCGCCATGAGTGCTTGGGTGGAGTGGCTGAGTGTTTTGAGAACATTGGGAAAGTGCCCGTTTCCCGTAGGAAAAAAGGGCACTACGGAGATCACAACCTGCCCAGGGGGGGGGTATAAAGTGTACATCATTAGTGAAGGGACCTGAGGTGGGCCCCACCCTAGGGGGGACTACCAAGCTCAGGCCCTAAAGACAGGCATGTCTCAGGGGAAACACTGCACCACAGAGAGATATAGGTGGAAATTACACACATGGGGCCACATGAGGAGCCACTAGATATGGGGCATGAATCCAACCAAGAGTTAGCAAAGTAACCTTACCTTGTGCTGGATTCTTGTAGCAAGTTCCTCCGCTAAACCCAGCTACGTCCAGAAGTGGCAAGTGATGGATTAGATGTTCAGGGTTTACGCCAGGAAACCTGCTGAACTAGAGGAGCGTAATCACCATGAGGGGAAGCGCTTAAGCAAGGTCTACACCAAACCAGAGTGCTAAGTCGAAGAGCTTGCGTTCAAGACTCTAGCAGATACTGGTTCCATGCGCACGTTGTAAAATCTGACGAGTGTATTAGGTGTAGCCCAACCTGCAGTTCTGTAGATGTCTGTTAAAGAGGCCCCATTCATAAGAGCTGCCAAGGCAGCGACGCCCCTGGTTGAGTGGGTTCTCACTCCCAGCGGGCAGGGTAGCCTCTGGCCTGGTAGGCCGTGCGGATCATATCCACAAGCCAGTGGGAGATCCTTCGTTTGGAGACAGCTTTCCCCTTCTCCTGACCTCCATAACAGACAACGAGCTGACCGGAACGTCTGAAGTGCTGAGAACGTTCCAGGTAAATGCTTAGGACACGGAATGGGCTTAGGTCAGGTTGGGGTCTTCCTAGGAAGGAATAGCTTGCAGGGTCGCCACCTGATCTCTGAAGGAGTGGTGGGCACCGTGGGCCGTTATTCAGGCCGGGTTCTCAGAGCCACATGAGAGTTTGCCGGCCTGAATTCCAGGCACGAATGTTGACGGAGAGGGCTTGAAGATTTCCCGCTCTTAACAGAGGGGACATGTCACCGCCTAGTGGAGGGGTCTCAGTCCTGTATAAGGTGCTTACCACTGCAGGAAGAAGGTTTCTGGAGGCTTCCTGGTCGCATCCAGGGACCACAGAAGGAAGTTCCAGAGATCTGGGTGCGGGTGCCAGATTGTGCCCTTCCCCTGAGGAAGGAGGTTCTTTCTCAGGGGGATGTGTCAGGAAGGAAACGATGGTAGGAGCACAAGCTCCGAGACCCAAGTTCCATTGGGCCGAACAGGGCTACCAGGAGAATCTGTTCTGAGCCCTTCCTGACATTGCACCGTCTCTGTGCAATAAGGCTCACTGAAGAATAAGTGCCAATGGATCTGAACCGAGGGAATCCTTGTTCAGGCCGTACCACCACTGACAATGAGTGGATTCTGGTGAGGCAACAGATCTACCATTGCCTGGCTGAATCAACTCCAGAACAGCCGGACCAGAGGCTTGAGTGTGTGCTGGCTCCAGAACAGGAGACGGTGGGTTAGTTGTGACATGCGAAAGTAGCGTACATGATCCTGGTGGTCGATGTACGTCACAGTCGCTGTGTTGTCAGAGCAGACCAACACATGCTCGCCCTGAACAAGGCCTGAATTCCCTTCAGGGCCCTAAGCGTTGTCAACAACTCCAGGTAATTGGATGCCAAAGCAGCCGAGGCACTAACCAGACCCTGAGGTCCCAGCAGCGTGACCGCGGCTGAGGATGCCATATGTCCCAGAAGCCCTGGTACATGAAAGGAGCTGATGTACTGAATCTGAGTGCTCTCACGCATTGCAGTACTGACTATGTACAGTCTTGGCAAGACGTGAAGAACAGTGACCGAGTCCACACAGAGAAAAGAAAAACCCTGTACTGAGGAGAGTTTACTCTTTTCCCAGATGACCTGAAGTCCCAGTTGAGCCACGTGGTTGAGAAACGCATCCCTGAGAGTGCAAACCGAACCTCGTGAGTGTGCTAGAATCAGCCGGTCACCAAGATAACTGAGAATGCATATGCCCACTTCCCCAAGGGGGCAAGGGCAGCCTCCATGACCTTCGTGAAGGTGCGGGGCAACAGGGATAGGCCGCAGGGGGAAACTTGTACTGATAAGCCTGACCTCGAAGACAGAGTCTTGGAAGGATCAAGACATGACAGTACGCATCCTTCAGGTCCAATGCCACAAACCAATCTTGAATCCTGACACACAAAGAAATGTGTGTTTAAGGGTTAACATTTGAATGGGAGCTTGAAAAGGGCCCGATTCAAAAAACCTCAGTTTTAAGACTGGTATGAATCCACCACCCTTCCTGGGTACAATGAAGTAAGGATGACAAACCCCTTTCTTCATTTTGGCTGAGGGGATAGGCTCTATCGCACCCTTTCCAGGAGGGCTGAAATCACTGCTTGAAGAACCACAGCATTCTCGCCCTGAGCCGATTCGTAAGAGAATGCCATAGATCTTGGCTGACGCCTCGCAACCTGAGTCGCGTAGCCAAGTCAGGTAATTCTGAGAAGCTAAGGGGAGGGATTGGGGCCCAAAATCTCAGGACTCTGCTAGCAGTCTCAGGGAAACTATACCCGACGTACCTGGAGTGGGGCTGTCGTGGCTGAATGGAGCAAAGGGTGCCGTGCTTGCAGATGAAAGCCCCAAGAATACGGCGCGTCTTTGCCAACATCTCAGCAGAGAACCAGGTAAGTGCCCAACACAGCACAGCAGGCTCAGCATCTGGCCGTCACATGGAGGGCCATCGCTGTAAGATAACCAAGAGGGGGGGCACCCTTACTGACCAGGCAGTGACTGTCTGTGGGAAGACAGATGGTCGGAAAGGGTTGTGCCGAATCCATCTCTCATCCCCGGGTCGAGAGTGGATCTGGAAAGGTCAGTTAGCCCGCCTCCTCTGGGTAGCTTGTCTGAGTAAAAACTAGAAGCCTAATGAGGGTTCTAGAAAGCCTACTGACGAGCAGATGTTGCCACCTTCCCGTAAGAACTCTAACCGTTGGGCGGGTGAGGCCTCAGGAGTTCTGCAGGGGGCTGTCCGTGGCGACGAGCAGACAGGAATTGTCGGGGGTACAGGGCCAGAGCCCAACCCATGGCTGAGGCCAGATACATGATGGCCTCTGTCCGCTTCCGTGAAGAACTGAGATGCAAATTCTTTCACGGTGTCGCTGAGGGACCGACCTGGGAAATGGGATTTCAAGAAGCGGACTTCTAACTTCCCGCATTTCTGACAGGTTAAGCCACAGGTGGCGCTCCTGGACCAATAAAGTGAACATCGGCCTTCCCAGAGCCTGCGCCGCTCTTTCATAGCTGATTACAGATCTCATAACGCCTCGGTCTGAATGGCCACAGGATGGCCGTGGCGTGCAGGGCGGACGCAGCTTGTCCGAAAGGCGTGTAAGCCTTGCCCAGAGAGAACTTGCAGGCTCTGGACGGGAGCCGTGGGAGGAACCCGTCAAGCAGGGGCTTTTTGCGGGGAGTACACCGCAATCGCCGTCTCCACATGGGGAACCTCCAAGCCCCCTCACTGGACCACCACTGAGGGTGGTGAAGGAGGAGGAGTTGGTATATCGCGTTCTGACCGTTTTAAATGGGCTTTCCGCGATTTCATCAACTTCTCATGCACTTCCGGGAAACACGCATTGGAAACGAGCGTACAGGTTGTTACCCAGATGTCTATTTATCAGCCCCTCCTTGGCCGCCCGTTTTAGCGTCCACCACAAACTGAGAATCAGCCCCCCGCAGAGACTTGCTCAGCTGAAGCTTCAGCTTCAAATGGCTCACGCCTTCCTAGCGATGCTGCCACTGACCATTCCACCCATTTAGGAGCTCCGAATAAGAAAGCCAGCCGTACTGAGACAGACTCATCTGGAAGCTTGATAGAGGGACGCGAGGAGCAAGAGGTTCGTGGGGTTTACCCGGCGGAAACTTCTTCGCTTCATATTGCTCCCCATCAATGCACATCGCAACGGCCTTGTACCCGAAAGTAGAAGGACCGGAGCGGGAAGCAGTCGAGGTGAGCCACGGCTTCACATAAAAGCACACGTCTCGGGAGCAAAGCACGCCCATGATCACATTTTTGAAAGCAAAACATGAATCAACAACAACCACTGCATCAGCGTGAGCATATCCCAACACTGAACACAATGGTCGTGTTGATTGTTCGGGTTAGGTAAGCCGCAACCAGAAGGACACGGAGGGAAAGGCATGTTTAACACACAATCCCAACCGTGCCAGCTCTTTTAGAGAACTTACTCTTTTAGGAGGAAGATTGCTCTTTAAGATCGCCGTTGAAGCACCCAGGGGAACTCTCACAACACTTATCTGTGTTTGAGAAGGGAGAGACCGCTGCTTGCACCATAGATCCAACGACGAAGAGGTGAATGGTGCAGCTTCTCACGGAGAGACACTGCATTCGGCTCTGAAAAACAGAATGAGTGAGCAGAGCATGCGCTGCCTACTTATACCCAGATGTACGGGGCGTGGCCAGCTGTGCAATATCTGCACACCCAATTTCATTGGCCTTTGCTCAAAACTGTCAGAGGTGTTTGGGCTCCCAAGAGCGACCCCTAGTGTCGTACACTCGACACAACTCGGAGTGTACGACCGATAGGGAACTATTTCTTCAGGTGCTTTGTTAAAAAAAAAAAGTCTTCAAAAAAGCATCAATAAAAGCAGAAGAACCAGGACCATTAACCATTTGCTTTAATGAATAAGATTTAATCTCTAAATGTGTATTTTGGTATTATTTGCAGCATAATACTACTGCAATTTACAGACATGATTACAGTTAGTATAGATGAAAAGAATCAATTACTGAACATGCAGGTTTTTTTTTTTTTTTTAACCCACAGCACATAAATTCACATATGCTTTACACATATTGTGTTTCTCACTGTCATGTTCAAATGTTGCACACTAGTGTTAACATGGTGAGAACTTCAGGTTGTGGTGATTGTGATGGTGTTAAGAGCTGAATATGTGTTTAGAGTTGAAACACAACTCAAACAGTGAACAGTGAAACACAAGAATATTGTTAATATTAGTCCTTAGTAGTTCTTTGGGAGATATGAAAAAATAGTAGTAGCTAATAGTGAACTATTACATTCAACTGAGCACTATTACTTACTGATTCATTAATCAGAATTTCTTGTTCGTCAATAAGTAGTTACTAGAATGTTAATAGTCCATTAGTCATTTGTTCCTGTGTAGTTATTCACTAAAGATGGAACTGTATTCTAAAATGTTACCGAATATTGTGAATAGTTTTAGGAAATCTTTAAGTCAATGGTCTGAGGTTGATGATATGTGGCTAATATAATGTTTCTTAATGTCTACGCAATTAAGAAAAACTGTAAGGTTAGAGATTTATGAAAAGCCTTTGACCTCAAGTGTAAGCAAAAGTGATGCTTAGCAAACAACACTTAGATTCTTTTGTGTTGAGTGTCATTCTGCATTAAACAAGAATAAAACAAGATCTGAAAACCACTTATGTGAGCTTATTTTTACACTGTTTTATCTTAATATATTTATATCTCTATAGTACTTCTTCTTTCACTAGTTTCTACAATTCAAGGTAGGCTACATGTCATGTCCATTGATGAATGTCAGTTTTCTTCACAAAAAGGGATATTATAATCTCAGATAAATACTTTGCGCACACAATGTTTGCCATATATTGTTTCTCTCTTTCTCTCTCTCTCTCTCTCTCTCTCTCTCTCTCTCTTGCTTGTTTCTGGTGCAAGTGCTGAGCGTGTGGAGGGGTGTGAGCCTGGAGCAGAGTGGTGTGAGTGAAGCTTTTCTTTTCTCTGTATATTTTCTCTCTTTGATTGTTGTTCGTTTGTTGTTGGTTTTTGCTAGTTTATTTTGAGGGCCGTGTGCTATCTGTTATTCAGAAGCATGTCGTCCCAGTGAGCACAGAGTTTGAGTTTGCTCACGATCAGGGGTATCTGCTTGTAAACAAAAACATTTTATTCTAGCTTCACGCATTATTTTTTTTTTAAATACTTGAATATGGGTAAGTTTCATAAATAAAAAAATAAACATTTTGAATAAAAAAGCTGAACAAAAGACTATGAATTAGATTCAGAATGATATAATCAAAACGTAGATAAAGTCACCCCAAAGCTTGACAATCATTATTACCTCTTCAGTGGTCAGCATTTTATTCTATAACGTTACACAGTTTTAATGCTGTTTTATGTCTGATGATCAAGATTACATGTGGAAGCATCTGTTGTTTCAGTTTCTTCTTCACTTTTTCTTCTTCTGTTTTTTTTGGAAATGTACAGAAGACTGTGCCGTAACAATGAAAACACGTATTCTAGGAGCACAAGTATAGCTTAAATATATTTAGATGTTTTCTAAGTATACGTCAAGTTTACTTAAATGTTATTGTAAGTATATTTCTGAGAAGCACATAAAAAGTAGACTAAAAGTATACTTCCCTATTTTAGTTTAAAAGAAGTACACTAATAGCACACTTAAACTTCTTTTTTTGCAAGGGTAGTGTAGACAAGGCAAATGATTTGGTAGAGTGGGGATTTGGTATTGATGGAGAATTTATTTCAGTTCTCACACTTTCTTTGCCAGCTAAAAAGGTTACTCTTTCTAATGTGCCACCTTCTGTTTGTGTTGAAATTCTAACACAAGCTTTGACACACTATGGAAAATTGGTGTCCCCTATAAAAAACATTCCAATCAGTAGTGAATCACCTTTATTGAAACATGTTGTTTCTTTCAGGTGATTTGTCTACATGATTATTCCAGATGATGCTGATCTAGACTTAACACTGAATTTTTTAACTGATGATTTTAGCTATGCTATTTTCGTCACTACTGGAAAAGTCAAATGTTGTGGATGTGGAAATACGCGACATTTAATTCGGAATTTAGTCTGAATAAAAACACTGAGGGAGAGGAAGGAAATAAGAAGGATCCGAGGTGGAAGTTCAGGAAGCAGACTCAGCTGTGATAAAGAAGAAGTTGAGGCGGCTTCATCTCGAACTGACCAAGTTGAGTCGAATTCTAATGTTTTATCTACAATTACTGATTCAGGTGTCTCTGATACTTTGGTTTCTTCTTCAGAAGGTAAAAAGGAGGGTACAAATGGTGAAAAAATCAATTAAGTGTAATGGATGAGGAAGCACAGTTAACATCAGAGCAAGAGCAGCTTTGTTTTAAGACTCCTCAAAAAAAGAAAGATGAAAAGCAAGTCGTTAGATGCTAAAATAAGTAAGACAGTTGAATTACAAAATGAGTCAATGCAAGATATAGAAAGTGACAGTGACTCGTCTGTAAGCAGTGTGAGTTTTTCACAAGGTGAACCTACTGCTCGCAGTTATGGTCTTGAGGACCTAAAACTCTTCCTCAGGTCAACAAAAATAAAAGGGGTGTATGAGGGTTTTTTCTTGACTTAAAGCAATTTGTTGATCAAGCAAAAAAAATTGATGGCTAGTGGTTCTTTTACCAACAAAGAAGTGTATAGGTTGAAGAAAACTGTGCGTAATGTAAACAGCGCCCTAAATAATGAGGTTGGATAATATGAAGAAAAAGAATGATCTTCTCGTTTTGTGTGGTGAATTCTGTTTGTTCCTCTTTTTTTTTTTTTTTTTTTTGTTATGAGTGAAGTACATATTGCTTCTATGAATGTTAATGCTGCGAATAAATAAAAAGAGCACAGATTTTTGAAGAAATGGAGCAAAGGAGCAAAAGAAAATAGGCATTTTTACAAGAAACTCATCATGGTATGGATAACGTGGTTGACTGGATGAAAGAGTTTAATGGGCTATCTGTTTTAAGTCATTATTCAAATGTGAGTGGTGGGGTTGCTGTTTTATTTAGTAAGAATTTTAAGCCAATATCATATTATGTAGATGAAATTGTGAAAGGCAGAATGTTAGAAGTTAGAGCTGTTTATGAAAATTTTGTGTTTGTTTTTATTTGTGTTATACTCTCACTGCACCTATAGAACGGTTATTGTTTTTAGATACTCTTTCCTCAGCGTTAAAAGGTTGCTGTACTGAGGATTTTCTGTTTGTGGGTGGTGATTTTAATTGTACTGAACTTGACAGACAAAAATCATGTTGAACCTCATATGGCTTCACGCAAGCGTTTAATTAATTTAACTGATAAATATGATTTATGTGACATTTGGAGAGTTGTGAATGCTAATGAAAGACAATACACATGGGCTCATGTACGTGATAATTATTTATTGCTGGCTAGATTATAGGCAGATTTTATGTTTTCAAGCATCATTTGAATATGTTTATTAAATGTTTTATCACACCTTTGTCTTTTACTGATCATAATATGGTAAGTTGTAATTTTATTTTAAATTCAGTAAAACCTAAAAATGCATACTGGCATTTAATAATACAAGTATTTTAAATGACCATTTCTTTATTGAATTGTTTAAATCTTTTAGGAAGGTTTTTAAGGAGACAAAGTCTTCTTCTAAATCTCTACAACTATGATGGGACTATGGCAAGGTTCAGACAAAACCATTTGTACAACAATACACTCAAAATGTCACAAAGAATGAAATCACTCTTTAGATTTGCTTGAAAGACAATTAATGGATTTTCAAAAGTTGAGTCAAAACTCCAATGATAGTAATTTTTTAGAAACCTATTTAAAGAAAATAGTTTAACTGAAAGAGCTTTTGGAACATAAGGCACAAGGAGCATTAGTCCGTGCCCATTTTTAAAGTATTGATCAGATGGATGCACCATCTAAGTACTTCTTTAGTCATGAGAAGAAGAATATGGAAGAATTTGGATGGCTTTACAGTACCACTTGTGATGTTAATTTTTGTTTATCAGCTTAAGCTGATGACCTTCTAATAATGATTAATAAACAAAGTGATATAAATGTTTTATCTAAACTGACAGAGGATTTTGGAAAGTGGTCATCAGCGAAAGTAAACTGGAAAAAAGTGAAGCCTTTTTATTAGGGGATTGGAATGAAGGAAAACCCATTCTTCCTGAAGGTTTATGTTGGAATAGGTGGGGTTTGAAATATCTTGGGGTTTTCTTAGGAGATGATGGTGTTGTACAAAAAAATTAGGACGGATTGTTACAAAAGGTTAAAGGTCGTTTAGACAAATATAAGTGGATTCTACCCAATCTGTCTTATAGGGGTAGAACACTTATTGTAAATAATTTGGCTGCTTCACTTTTATGGTACAGACTGGTTTGTATTGATCCTCCTGTGAAATTGATGGCCGAGATTCAAGATTCAAAGGTTTTTGCTGACTTTTTTTGGGGCAAACATTGGATTCCATGGAGTGTTTTATTTGTACCCAAAGAAGAAGGGGGCCAGGGATTGATTCATCTGCCGAGCAAGATTGCAGCGTTCTGGCTGCATTTTTTACAAAGACTTTTTGATGGAGCAATGGATAAGGGTGATCAGTTGTGAGTTGCTTAGGACTGTTGGAAACCTCGGAATGGATAAACCTCTTTTTAATGGACCCTAAGTGCCTGGATCTTTCAAAGTTATAGTCTTTTTATCAGCATCTTTTAAAGATTTGGAACCATTTTTGTTTTATGTCATTTATTGTGCTTGACGGGGCCTTATTCAAAGAATGTAGAAGCTGTTCATGGAAAACTGGGTTTAAGATCTGTTCGTTCAGTTACTTGTATTTTTTGACTAGGTTAAATGAAGTTTTCAAGGATGAAGAAAAAATGATTTAAAGGGCTTCTTTTTAGGGACCACTGTCCCTGACAGTGAAGATCCTTTTCCTTGTTTGTTAATTCAACCAAATTTTGAAGAGTGTTCGGGTTGTTTTCTTCAACAAAGAATGTTTACATCTGTTTTTTAATTTATTTTTTTATTAATATTATATATATATTTTTTCATGTGTTTCATGCAATGTTTCAGGCTCAAACTTGTGTTTGCACTGGTACAAGGAATGTGTAAGTTTAACAAATGTTATTATCCTGAAACATTTATTTTTGGTTTTAAATATGTGCAAAGAAAGTGTGTAAAGTTTCAGTTATTTAATTTTATTCTTGGGCAAGCCAAACTGGCAATCTACATGCAACACGTTCTCACTCCCAACTTGTCACATATTGACGACTGGTCAGGACTCCTTCAGCATCATTTTTCGACACGCAGGGTCCTCCATTGTTTTCAGTTGTTTGTCTTAATTTAATGGTTTGCATGCATTTGTAAAAATAGAAATTATTTTATATAAATGTATACTTTAATTGGAGCACCTCACCCCACCCCTACTCTAAACCTACCCACTTCTGAACAATATAAAACACGCAACAGGCTAATATAAGTAGAGTCACAGGTATTTATTGCAAAAGCTGACCATAAATAAGCAGTATAAAAGCATTTTTTGAATTTACGCCCAGACAGACTGCAGTATCTGCCTGTTATATTTTGTGTTTTGTAGACAAATGGTTAGGTTTAGGGGCAGGGGTTGGGTTAAATGTGTAAATAGTGTAATATAAATTAAACTGTTTTGACTGCTTGCATTGAAAAAAATAAAAATCACATCCCAACATATATGCATTAATAGCAATATTATTTCCCAATATATAATTCAGTCGTGGTGATAAAATCCCCAGTGCCTTTCACGTCAGCACATTAATGACAAGGGTTTCTTATATACTGGAGGACCCTGCACGTCGAAAAATGATGCTAAAGGGGTACCCTGAGCATCCAGAAGTGATGCCAAAGTGGTCCTGCCCAAGCGTCAATATATGACGAGTTGGTAGTGAGAACGTGTTGCAGAGTAGGAAAAGTCAAATGGAGCAAAGGGGCAATGACGATGTCATTGTTGTCTTTACTTAAGGCAAGAATTTTGATTGACTTTAGATTTTATAAAGTTATGAGTGATCTTTCTACCTTTGATTTGAAATGGTGTAGTCATGATGTTTTGAGTACAGTTGTTTACGGGTAATTATATTTTTGTTTTTAATTTTATGTTTTTTTTTAAACAAATTGTGGTGTGATTTTGTGAAATAATGTGTTTGGCTATTTGTAAATAAAGTTTTTCGTCAAATTCAGTTCTCTCTCTCTCTCTCTCTCTCTCTCTCACACTTCCGGTCCGAGTGTGAGCGCGAGCAGGTGGAGTGCTGTGAGTGCGGGTGGCGACTGTGAGTGAACCCTTTCTCTTTTCTTTTTCTCGCTTCACTGTGCTTGGGCTTGTGTTTTTAAGTATTTTTTACTCAGTTGACTTGTCGGGCCACGTGCTGCTGCTCGCTGTGCAGACAGCATGACGGCCCCACGGTCACGGGGTTTGAGTACTCTCACGCGGCGTCATGGTGAGTGTGGAAGACTGTTCCCTAGCTATAGGTGAGGTCGTGGGGCGTGAACACATCATGTCAGCTTCCAGGATGAACAGAGCCACTGTGGTTTTTCTTAGCTCGGTTGAGAAAGCGAATGAGTTAATTGAGGCTGGTATAGTTATTGATAACCTTTTTATTCCGGTACTCCCGCTTTCCATGCCATCTAAGAAAGTTTTGTTGTCTAATGTTCCTCCTTTTGTAAGTGATGAAACTTTAGTGAGAATCATGTCCCGATATGGTAAACTAGTATCACCTATCAAGATAATACCAATTGGCTGTAAGTCCCCTCTTTTAAAGCATGTGGTATCTTTCCGGCGTTTTCTCTTCATGATCTTAAAAGAAGATGAAGAACTCGACTTATTACTGCATCTTAAAATTGATGATTGTGATTATGTTATTTACGCCACAAAGGAAAAGATGAAATGCTTTAATTGCGGGGATGTGGGTCAGTTAATTGGCACATGCCCTAATAAAGCTAGTGAAAACGGGTCAGTGGCTAATGTCAGCGCAGGCAGTGTTGATGAGTTGGCCGAGGCCGGGCCATCAAACGCTGCCCCTTCTGTGACATAAAATGAAGGAAAGAGTGGACATGAGTCTGCTTGTGAGTGAGAGTGTGACAGCTCAGATAACCAATCCCGAGACCGCGGTTGAAAAATGTAGTTCAGTCGATGCTGGTTTTTCAATTTCTAAATCCGCTGTAGAGACAGACATCCAAAAAGGTGATGGTGCGGCTAATGTTTTGCTGTCCGATTTGCGTTGGTATGGTATTGAAACAGAGGCAGAACAGAGCCAATTTAAAGTTCTAACGAAGAGAAAGAAGCTGTTAAAGCAAAGCAAGCAGGTGTGGATGTCTATTGTGATGATGTAATGGAAAGCGGCAGTGAGTCCTCTGATTCTAGCGTTAGTTTGTCTCAGAGTGACTTTTCTACTCGCAGTTATGAAGTTGAGGATATTAAACTCTTTCTTAGGGCTACTAAGAACAAAAGAGCGGTGCGTGTAAGTGAATATTTTCCCCGACACTAATCAGTTTGTTAACAAAACTAGGCTTTTTATGTCAGAATTAAGGTTTGTTTACAAATAAGGAGATATATCGACTAAAAAAGATAGTGAGAAAACTCTCGTCTGGTGATGCTAATGAAGACACTGAGAAAACTTAATACTGTGAATATGAATGCAGTGGGTGTGTGTGCAGTTTTGCTATGCTTGTTTTTTTTTTTTTTTTTTCCAATCATGTGTGAGGCGAATATTGCAACAACGAATGTAAATGGTTTGAGAGAATTTAAAAAAAGAGCTGAAGTGTTTGAGGTGATTAAACAAAAAAAAAGATGTTGCTATGTTGCAAGAAACCCATAGTGATTTAAGAAATGCTGCTGATTGGGCAGAGGAGTGGGATGGAGTCTCAGTTTTGAGTCACAACACCTCACTTAGCGGAGGGGTTGCCATTCTTTTTGCTAAAGGTTTTACTCCACATACATATCAGGTTGAAGAAGTTGTTAAAGGCAGACTTTTAAAAGTAAGAGCCACTTTTGAAAAATGTATTTTTGTTTTTATTTGTGTGTATGTCCCAACTTCAGCAGTGGAAAGAATGGTGTTTTTAAATGCGCTTTGTTCCATTATGCAAAAATGTTGTACGGATGAATACCTCTTGTTGAGTGGTGATTTTAATTGTACAGTGTCAAATTTGGATAGAAATCATATAGAACCCCATTTGCCCTCTCGTAATCATTTAATTCAACTTGTTAAGGCACATGAATTATGTGACATTTGGAGGCAATTGAATGGTACACAAAGGCAGTATACCTGGACTCATGTTCGTGACTTTGTTATCTCCCTGGCTAGGTTGGATCGGTTTTATGTCTATAAGCACCACTGCAATATTGTTAGAAGATGTTTAATCACCCTGTTGAGTTTTTCTGATCACAGTATGGTACAGTGTTTTGTGTTTGTAAATTCTGTTAAACCAAAGAGTGCATATTGGCAACTAAATGTAAACTTATTAAATGACACATATTTTAAAGACATGTTTAAAGTGTTTTGGGGTAACTTTAGTTATGAACACCTTGGAGGCCGATATTCTAAAACTTCAAGAATTGGCTGAGTCAACTGGTGTCCAGAGCTATTTTGACTCTTTGATAAATAAGAAGACACAGTTGGCTGATCTGCTGGGTTTCAAAACACAGGGGGCTCTGGTCAGATCACGGTTCCAGAGTGTGAACCAGATGGATGCTCCTTCCAGATTTTTCTTCAGCTTGGAGAGGAAGAATGGCCAGAGCAGGGCCATTCATGCCTTGCGCTCTGAATCTGGTAGATTCTTGACAGATCCTGCAGAAACCCGTAAGAGAGCAGCTTTTTTCTATGAGAATTTGTATAAAAATGAACTTGGAGCAGGATATGAGAGTGGAAGTGTTTTTTTTAAAGGTCTTCCTTAGGTACCAGAGAAGGCAAATGCTGAAATCTCAGGTGCTTTGAGTGAGGGGGAGCTGTATAAGGCCCTCCAAGAAATGGAGTCTGGAAAGGCCCCGGGAATCGATGGTCTGCCAGTTGATTTGTATAATCGAAATGAAAGCTTGGCTGAAGGCCAGCTGCCACTGAGCTGCCGCAGAGCAGTTTTAACCCTCTTGCCTAAAAAAGGTGATCTTACTGACATCAAGTGTTGCCGACCTGTATCACTGCTCTGTACTGACTACAAGCTGCTCTCCAAAGCTTTGGCTAATCGGTTAGCGGGGGTCATGAATTGTCATCCATCCTGATCAGACCTACTGTGTTCCCGGTAGGTCGATATTTGACAATGTTTCTTTAGTTTGTGATATTTTTGAGGTCTCCAAGATGCTTAATCTGAATTGCGGTTTAATTTTATTGGATCAGGAGAAAGCTTTTGACCGTGTGGAACATTGTTATCTTTGGAGAGTTTTAGAGTCTTTCGTTTTTTTTTGAAAAGTTTATTGACTATATCAAAGTTCTTTATAGTGACGTTGAGAGTATTCTTAAGATCAATGGTGGTTTATGTGCTGCTTTTAAAATTTATAGAGGTGTTAGGCAGGGGTGTTCACTATCTGGCATGCTCTATTCTTTAGCGATTGAACCTCTTTTAAATCAAATAAGAGCCAAGTTACACGGTATAGGTTTGCCAAATTGCAAAGACAATATCATATCAGCTTATCCTGATGATGTGATAGTTATGATTAGTAGGCAAAGTGATATACAGGTTTTCGTAAAACTCCTTTTGGACTTTAAAGGTTTATCTTCTGCAAGCGTAAACTGGAGGAAAAGCGAAGCATTATTATTGGGTAAATGGATGGTAGGCAAACCGGACCTTCCAGAGGGCCTAGTTTGGGGAACATCAGGTTTTAAATATTTAGGTGTGTTTTTGGGTGATGATTTAACAGCGCAATAAATTGGGAAGGGGTCCTTGAGAAAATTAAATGCCGCTTGGAAAAATGGAAATGTCTATGTCCAAAGATGTCGTATAGAGGGCGCATTTTAATAGTTAATAATTTAGTTGCATCTTCTTTATGGCACAAGTTTGCTTGTGTTGATCCTCCCTCTTACCTGTTATCTAAAATTCAGACTACTTTGGTAGATTTCTTCTGGGATAAACTGCATTGGGTCCCGTAGAGTGTGTTATTCTTGCCAAAGAGGAGGGTGGACAAGGCTTAATACATTTGCAAAGCAGGATAGCAGCCTTTCGGTTGCAGCGTATCCAAAGACTACTAGTTGGTTCACTTGATTTTAAATGGTGTGCTGTTGCATATGTGATTTTACACAAGCTTGAGAATCTGGAGCTGGACAAAACTCTTTTTCTGTTGGACTCTTCAAAACTGAACACTTCTGGCTTGCCGGTTTTTTACAGGAACATTTTCAAGGTTTGGGGTCTCTTTGTTTTTAAACAAACAGAAGACCCACAGTCTTTGTTTTGGCTCTTGGAGGAACCTTTAGTTCGTGGAGCATGTCTGGATTTATCTGCCAGTGGACTTTTCCCAGGACCTAACAAGGCACTCGTCGACAACAAAGTCATCACCTTGGGACATTTACTGGAGTTTGCAGGACTTGATTTTAAAAATGATGAAGCAATTGCCCAACGATTGGGGTTCAGATCTGCTGGTCTAGTTGTACAATTATTGTTGAAGTGGCAGGCTGCCCTCAAACCAACGGAATGGTCTTTGCTGTCTAGCTTTCGTGATGGCCTTAGTAAGCCCAATCCAGCCAGGGGCGGATCTACCGGGGTGGCACGGGGTGGCAACTGCCACCCTAAGAAAAAGCTGTGCCACCCCACCTGCCACCCCAGAATTATCACAGAATAAAATATAAATGTAAGCAGTGTTTCATGTGCTGCTTCCAGTCGCAGCGATGACAGCGTAACGCAAAATAATGGCCAAAAAAACACGTCTTTCAATAAAATGTACACGATAGTTGCACGCGCACGCAGCGGGCCCAGTGTGTTTGACGTCATTAACAAATGACTCTTATGAACCGGTTCGTTTTGAATCAAAAAAACAAAGCGCGGCCCAGTTCACTAACAAACTGTTTTACCTTTGTTCGTGAATCAGATAATTACTGCTTCTTGGCTAACTCAGAAGTCCTCTGAGACATCCAATCCCGTCCGGATATGTCTGAGATTCATCGCGTAATTGTTTGGTGATCCGATTCTCTGACCGCTCGCTCCACTTTCATCATGGATAAAGGCCTTTTTGCCGTATCCGACGAAACAATAATAGCATGAAATCAATAAGAAGATGCTGATCACGGAAACTAATAACAGAGTTAGGTAAGCATCCGGTCGTATTGCAGCTTTCTCGATTGTTAACACAATGTAACTGATGTTAGTTGGCTTATATTCCCAAACCATTCATTCAGTGCCAAAAACAAAAACACATTTCTCAACAAAGTTTCACGTTTAAGTTTAACAATAAGTTAAACATTAAGTTGCAAAACTGATGACACACCAATCAGAATCTCTGCATCCAACAACGGAGAGAGGAGAGAAATGAACAAATCATTTACATTATACTTACACATACAGTATAATTATAGTACAGTACCAGTATATTTGATGATGGAAATTTCACTATTCTATATGTACAGTAAACTCTAGTACATGTTGTACACCTTCAGACATGTGACTGTCAAATTTTATTTGTAACCATTTTTTAGGTGTAGCCTACTGCATTTTTGCAGAACTGAGAAATGACTACCTAGAGATATAGTCTTGTGTCAGGAGACCAAATAGTACTGTATATTCTAATGAAATTTAGCCAAATGTGCAGAGGATGCTGAATTACATTTTTAATTTTTTTTTTTTACTGTACTGTATTGTGGTGAATACCAAGTTCATATACAGTTCTTTGTTATTTGAACTTTTCTAGTGCTTTTCATCTACTGCAAGATTATTTTACAGTAGTAAAATGAAAATATTGTTTCCCGAAAGTTAATTGCTGAATTAGCAATCTGTAATTTAATTTATGTTGTATACTGTAATAGACATTGAGTTGCAAATTAATTCCTAATAAGACTTTTTTGTTAGTGTTATTGATCTCATGAGTGTTCACTGGGCAGGAGAGTCATCGTTGTATTTAAATTGTGTGTAATCATTTAAGAACACCTGTGATAACTAGATTGAAACGTTTGAAAGACAAATTTATGTTGGCTTGTCTTAAGACTTGTTTAAAAACATAAATAGTTTGGTCAGTTACATGTTCTAGATGTTTGCTAAAGTATTGCTAGTTGGTTGCTAGGATACTCTGGGTGGTTGCTAGGCTCTTGCTTTGCAGTTGCTGGGGTGTTGCTGTATTTTATGGTTGATAGTGTGTTGTGGGTGATTACAGACATTCCCACCTCTGTTAATAAGAGAAAACCAAACATTGTTTCCAAAACTGATCCAGTTTCAGTGCTTTGATATTATACTATTTCTTTCTAATGTTAGGAAATTAACATGAAATCATTGACATTAACATCTTAAACTTGTGCTAAAACGTGATTTATACCATCTAAGTAGTGATTTAATAGAATCGCATGTCTTCTTTAGTGATACAAGCTCAGAAACATTTACTGTATAACCTGTTGAAGTTTTTTTTTTTTTTTCTTATTGTTTATTGACTTGTTGCCATGATGGACATTGAAATGTTGTTATTTATTTTTCATTTTAAACAGTATAGATGATTACTTAATGGTAATGCAATATTAGTGAACACAACTAATATGTCAGACTATAAATCCTCAAACACGATGCATGGGTGTTGCCACCCCTCATAGACCCCATGCCACCCCTTTGCCACCCTAAAAATTATTTTCTAGATCCGCCCCTGAATCCAGCAGACCCTTTTTCTCATGTGTTTCTTTCTGTAAATGTAGAAGGTTTTTCTGGATTTTTTTTTAGAGACTGCTGAATCTGTGTTTGTAGAGTTTCTATCTTGTACTGGGAAAACACTGTATAAGTATTATATGATCAGTTTTAACAAAAAAAATGCTAGATAGGAAGGTTGACACCCCATGGCATGACTTTTTCAATTTAGATGCAGTTAAAAAACCTGAGTGGAGGGCACTATATAAACCACCATTGATCAAAAGAGCAGGCGACTTGCAGTTGTTGAATTTTGTAATAGGTCAGGCTAAGCTGGCTGTTTATATGAGCAGGAAGAAGAAAGTTGAACATAATCTTGAACAAGATGTATTTGTTTTATTTTCAAATATGGTACAAGCAAGAATATTGACTGATTTTAATTATTATAAGTATTTGGATGATCTTGATATCTTTGAAAGTATTTGGTGCTGTAACAATGCTTTGTGTTGTTTGATCGAAGCTGACGTGTTTTTTACATTCATGTGATTTGTTTTTGTTTTCATGTAAAATGAAATGAAATGTTTTTTATTGTACTGTGAATTTTTTTACTTGTATTAAAGTTTTGTTAAAATTCAAATTCTCTCTCTCTCTCTCTCTCTGCGAGTGCATGCTGGGAGTGAGTGTGGATGGAGCTGTTCGGCGTGGGTAAGAGTATCTCTCTGTTGGAGTAAGTTTTCTTGTGTCTTTGAATCCTTTTCCTTTCTGTTATTTATAGGGTTAGTTAGAGGTTTTTTTATCCCTGACTTCGGTCAGTGAGCGGGGATAATGGGGTTGGAAGCGGGGGATTTCTAACGAGTAGCACTCAGGCATGGTTGTAAATGCATGCCTGATGTCCAGGTGTCAGTGGAGGATTGCCTGATGGCTGTGAGTCCGGTGGTCGGTGGCGCTAATTTTAGATCTGCCTCCCGTATGAACAAAGCCATCGTGTTCTTTCTCAGTGAAAGCCAAATGGTGGATGACTTGATTGAAACTGGGTTGATAATCAATGATACTTTTGTGCCTGTTTTGCCTTTGTCAAGCCCGTCCAAAAAAGTTGTTTTATCGAACGTACCTCTGTTTGCTAAAAATGAAAAACTAGAGCAAATACTCCAGAAGTATGGCAAAATAGTAAGTCCTATTAAAATGATTCCACTCTGAATTTTTCCGAGTCCTTTCGGCGTCAGGCGTTTATTCTCAGAGTGATCCGTTAAATCTGTCGGCAAAACTAAGCATTGATGGCAAAGATTACACTATTTCTATCAGTTCAGACTCGATGAGATGCTTTGTTTGGACATGTAAGACAAACTTGCCCAAATCGAGACAGGCTGGCAAGCAATTCCCGCGGCTCCGGCTGCAGATGCGGAGAACAGCGAGAGGGCGGCCGGCGCGGATGTTGCTTCGGCCACCAGGGTATCAGAACCCCGGTTGGGCAAGACGTTTTTGGCGCCGGGTGAATTGCCCGAGAGACTGGTGCTGGTTGCCTCTAAAAACAGCCTGGTGGAGGCTGCTGAGGAGGCGGCCGGAGTCATATTCCCGCTGTACTGCTGGCAGAAACGAGCCTGGAGCAGGTGTGCTTGCAGCCTGCGCCTGAGACTGATTCGCCTTCTTTTGGAAAGAGTCAAGATGACTTTTCATCTCAAGAACTTGTGGATTTAAAGCTACAAATGGATGATTCCGATAAGGAATGTGAAGAAGACACAGCGTTATTGGAAAACGACGCAATGGATTCAGAGCCTCTGGAGGCATGGCTAAACTTTATTCTGTTGAGCAGATTAAAAACTTTCTTGCTATTACAAAGGGGCTTCGCAATCCCAAAATTGAGTCATATTTTCCTAATTTAAAAGTGTTTTTGCTATCTGGTACAATGGCTATGAGAAAAGCTTCCTTTGATGAGCTTGACAAACCCAAACGGTAGTGTCTTAAAAAGCTTCTTAGTAATGTTAGAAGTTCCTTAAACGTACAAGGTAAAAAATGAGTATGGCTTGGTTATCTGGAAAATATTCTTGTGGATTGGTGTTACTGAGTGTCTATTTTATGCTTATTTTTATGGCACCTTTGCAACTTTGTTCACTGAACATGAATGGGTGTCGTGATGCTATGAAAAGGGCTAGTTTTTTGATTATATTATGATGTAGAGTGCCGGCGTGGCATTTTTACCGGAAACACATACAGATGTGAATAATCAGATACAAGCTGTGTCCCAAAGTGGAGTGCGTGGACTCCGAAGTGCGCATTTGAAATGCGAATGCATCACAGCGGCGCGACAAAGGCTGTCCCAAACTGAAGTGCATGGACTCTGAAGTACGAATTTGAAGGGCGATTGCGTCACAGTGTCACAACGTAAGTTGTCCCAATTCAGGATGCACCCTCCGAAGTGCGCATTCCAAGGCTGAATGCGCCACTGCGGCGCGATGAAGGCTGCCGTAATTTGAAAGCGACTTCAAATGCAGTCTCCGATTCCCAGGAAAATGAAGTGTACATCTGATGGACACTTTGCACCATATCCCAGAATCACTTGCGCACAGATGACGATGGAATTTATATTCAAAGAACATGACGGGTGAGACTGTAGGGGAATTCACACTGAAATGTAAGTATTGTGTTTTCATTTACTGAAATACCTAGCGAAAACAAGTGTTAAAACAAGTTTTTTTTTTTTTTTTTCAAAGCCCACAAACAATAAGACAACCACTATATAAGGCAATAGTATTTCCCTTTGTTGTGTTTTTGTAGTGCTGTCGTGAAAGGCATGGTTTATTTGCTCTGATTTAGGATTGCAAGTGTCCTGGGACAGGTGAGGGAGTGAGTGGAAGCTGGTGGAGCTACTCAGGGAGGACATCAAACTCCAGAGAGAGACACAGGAGAGCAGGGAGAGACTGTTTTCTCTTCTTGAGAGAATGGTTAACAAATAAATTATTAGCCATTCTCTATTAGGTGAGCGAAAACAGTGGAAAAAATATGTACATTACAAATTTTTAATATCTTTTTTTTGTCACTTTGTCAATGAAACAACCTAATTTATGTAGTTTATTTTTGTGATGTAAGTTAAGAATGAAATGAATAATTTTTGTACATTTTGTATTGTATATTCACATGTGTAAATAAAAGAGAAGTAATTATGTACAATTTGTAAATTACAAAGTGTACATTTTTGTAATGCAGCTTATATTTTTTTCACAACACTCTTCTATATATGTTTATTTTATTTTTTGTCCTGTAAATATATATTTTTTTTTTTTCACGTTTTTTTCAACAAATTGTTCTATACGTTACTGAAAATACTTTTTACAACTATTTACAACATAGCTTAGCTTTAACAGTAGACAAACAACATCAATTTTAAGTCCAGCCCTGCCTCCATGTGTTCTGGGGTCTTCGGGGAGGTGAATCTCTTGGTGGCGAATGGCCACCAACTCCTCAGTGACAATGTGCTGGACAGTGGAACGAGGCATGTCAAACACTCTGCTGGAACTGTTAGGGTCCTCTACCTAAACGATCTGGAAATTTGCAGTGGAGGCTACTACACTGTGCATTGCCCACCGATTCTCATATCTCTAAATTTAACTTGAATATTTCGCCATCTTGTATCTTCTGTTCTTTACCAGAATCTGTTTTTCATGTTTTCACTGAATGCTTTAGATTGGCTCTGTTATTTACATTGATAGAAGGTTTACTTGGGAACTTGGGTTTTGTTTTTAACAAAACACTTTTTATCTATGGATCTAAGTATTCAAAAGTGCACAGACAACAGTGCACTGTCTTATAGATTGACTGCTGAAGGGTGATATAAATATTCTTCAGCTTTTTACTGCTTTGGTGGAATCCAGAATAAGAGTGGAGCATAGATTCTTTCAAATGACAAACAACTTGCTTGAGTTTGAGTTCAAATGATTTGTAAATGGAGCTTTATTGTCACTTTGTGAGGATGGGGAAATAATGTTTAATAATTGGTTATATGGTTGTCATTTTGAGTGGGACTGTTTGTTATTATTAATTTTATTTATTTGTTTATTTATTTATTTATTTATTTCCCCAATATATATGCCTCTTGAACACATTGCAATGTGATTTGTGTGGGGTATAATGTAGCGTTTGGTTTTAGATGTTTTAATAAAGTGTGTTAAAAGTCAAAGTCACGGTTGACTGTTCTGTGGAGGAATGTAGAAACAATGAAATGTTTCAATTGCGAAAGGGAAGGACATTTAGTTAGAGCTTGTCCTGAAAAAGTAAGGGAAGAAGAGTCAAACTTGAATGAAACTCAAGAGTAGTAACACAATTACAGAAAATTAAGCAATTGAAAGTGAACAAAATGAAGGTAGAATCGAGAAGAACATTGTAGAACCAAATACACAGCAAAAGAAAAATGAAGGAAAAACAGTAAAAGAGGTTGAAGAAATTGTTTCAGGACAAGAATTAATGGAAATGGCTGAATCCACTTTTAAGTTGCCAAACACAAAATGTAAAGCAACAAAGAGTGCACAGAGTGAGAAAAATTCAAGAAGGGGTCATGTTAGAGAGCAAGTTGAGATGAAAGACATGAATAAAACTGATGCCAGTAGTGAGATGGAGTACTCATCAGAATCTGATATTGAAAGAGAAATTTCTACACAAACAATGATAAATGTAAGAAAGGAGGAGAAGTACGACTTGGATAAGTTTCGTAGCTTCTTACAAATAACAAAAGGAAAAATAAATGTGGTTGTTAATGATTTGTTTCCAAATCGGGCTAATTTCATTGAATGTGCAAGAGAGGTGATAAAGAATGTGGGAGGAGATGGTCTTGCTGAAACTGAAATATGTTGTCTTAAGAAATTAGTACAAAAGACAAGAGCACAAATGAAAAAAGATGACTTGGAAGGATCACAATAATAGATGGAATTATTATGTAGTGAGGTTTGTCTTATTAGTCATATATATATATATTATGGCTGAGTTTAAGATTTCCTCACTAAATTTAAATGGCGCACGAGATGTAAAAAAGAGGACTTCTTTTTTGAATTGATCAAATTAAAGAATATTGATATATCGATCATGGTGTAGCCATTCTATTTTCATAACTTTTCTACCTTGAAGTGGTAGAAAGATGAAGTGGAGGAGGTTATAGCAGGTAGATTAATTAAAGTTACAGCAAAATATGAAAGAAAAACATTGATTCTGATCAATGTATATGTTCCTGTCAGTGCAAGAGAAAGAATGCCTTTTTTTTTTTTTTTTTTTGAAAAATTAGCTAGTGCACTGACGGGATGCAATCCAGGGGATTTTCTTTTTTTGGCTGGAGAGTTCAATTGTACAATTCATAATTTAGATTGAAATCATGTTAAACCACATATGGCTTCAAGAAATAAGTTTTCAAGTATTGTGGAAACTTTTGATTTAGCAGATGTATGGCGGGAGAAACATGGAGAATTTTTATATTTTTACAGAGAAAATTATATTTCTACGGCTAGGATTGATAGAATATATGGTTATAAACATCATTCGCAGATTTTTAAATCATGTGCTATCACTCCAGTTAGCTTTTCAGATCATGCACTGGTTTGTGGGGTGTTTTTATTAACTCTCTCAGAGTAAAGAGTGCATACTGGCATTTTAATGTTTCTTTGTTAAATGATAATTATTTTAAAAAAAAGTTTTAATGGATTTTTTGGGAACAATGGAAAACGAATGTAAAGAATTTTGAATCAATTCAGCAGTGGTGGGATGTGGGGAAAGTTAATATTCAACAATTTTGTAAACAGTACACTCTAATAACTCCAGAAATTTTGCTAAATTAATTGAAGATGTTGAGTCTGATATAATAGAACTTCAACTGTTAAGTGATTCAACTCAAGATCAAAGCCTTATACAATCTATTAAAAAGAAAAAAAAGATATTTTAGAAGAACTGCTTGGAATTAAGGGACAAGGATCACTAGTGAGATCACGTTTTCAGAATTTTAATGAAATGGACACCAACTATTTTTTATTTTTTGGTCTGGAGAAAAAAGAATGGACAAAGTAGATTAATTCATTCATTGTGGGATAATAATGGAGATGTTTTGATAGCGCCTGCTGAAATACGGAGGAGAACTGTTGAATTTTATTCAGCTTTATATGCCTCTGATTATCAAGAAGATCCTAATATTGCACATAAGTTTTTTGAAGGTCTTCCAAAAGTGCCAGCTGAAATGAATACGATACTTGAGCAGCCATTGTCATTGCCTCAGCTGTATTCAGCTGTGATGAACATGGCCAATGGTAAAGCTCTGGGAATTGATGGAATCCCCATAGAGTTTTATAAAACTTTTTGGAGCATAATGGGGTCAGATCTGCTAGCAGTTTTTAATGAGAGCTTTGCTGAAGAGCGACTCCCGTTAAGCTGCAGAAGAGCAGTACTGATGTTGCTACCAAAAAAGAGGGATTTGAGAGATATTGCCAATTGGAGACCTGTCTCTTTATTATATGCAGACTACAAGGCTCTATCTAAAACATTAGCAAATAGGTGGAAGAATGCAATGAATTATGTGATACACAGTGATCAGTCCTACTGTGTTCCAGGGAGATCAATCTTTGATAATATATCTTTTATAAGAGATTTACTTCACACTTCTAACTTATTTGATTTTAAATTTGGTCTTTTTTTTGATGGATCAAGAGAAGGCTTTTGGTCGAGTGGAACACAAATATTTATGGAGTACAATGGAGGCTTTTAATTTTTCTTCAGTTTTTTTTAAACATGGTTAAAGTTCTTTATGGAGGTATTGAGAGTGTGTTGAAAGTTAATGGTGGCTTAAGTGCATCTTGTCATGTAGATAGGGGGATAAGACAAGGTTGCTTCCTATCGGGTATAAGGGGATAATTCAATTCAATTCAATTCAAATTTATTTGTATAGCGCTTTTCACGATACATATCGTTGCAAAGCAGCTTTACACCAAACTGACATTTTTACAATATATGTAGTAGTAGCTTGATGTACATATGGCAGAGATGTGTGGTAAAGATCAATTAATGACGTAATCAAACAGACAAAGAACACTATAAATTATAGCAGAATTCGGTAGTGCTGTATGTTTTCAGGGTTGGCATCATCTGAAGTCCTCTGAGGGGTTGGCATCATCTCTTCTTAAGTGTTTTGGATCCACACTGGAGCTTGTGAATTCCTAGTTACCATGGGACTTCAATCCCATGGCAAAAACAGAGAACAAATAGGAACATAATTAGCGTAGCTGTTGTTCAAACTAAGAAAAGGAAGGTTTGTTAAACCAGAGCTAAAAGATTGATAATGAACATTTGATCAGATATAGCTGCAGGAAAAGTTTATGAGATGCATTATTTGAATGCTTGGCTAAAAAGATGTGTCTTTAATCTAGATTTAAACAGAGAGAGTGTGTCTAAACCCCGAACGTTATCAGGAAGGCTGTTCCAGAGTTTGGGTGCCAAATGTGAAAAAGCTCTACCTCCTTTAGTGGACTTTGCTATCCTAGGAACTACCAACAGTCCAGAGTTTTGCGACCTTAGGGACCGTGATGGATTGTAGCGTGGTAGAATACTAGTTAGGTACGCAGGAGCTAAACCCTTAAGTGCCTTATAGGTAAGAAGTGCTATTTTGTAGCTGATGCGGAACCTAATAGGTAGCCAGTGCAGAGACTTTAAAATCGGGGTAATATGATCATATTTTCTTGACCTGGTAAGGACTCTAGCAGCTGCATTTTGGACTATCTGTAGCTTGTTTATTGAAGATGCAGGACAACCACCTAGTAGTGCATTACAATAGTCCAGTCTAGAGGTCATGAATGCATGAACTAGCTTTTCTGCATCAGAAACAGGTAACATGTTTCGCAGCTTGGCAATGTTTCTAAGATGGAAGAATGCTGTTTTTGTAACATGAGAAATATGATTTTCAAAAGACAAGTTGCTGTCTAATATAACACCCAGGCTTTTGACTGTAGTGGAAGTAACAGTACATCCGTCTAGTTGTAAATTGTAAGTCAAAAGATTCTGTGTATTGTTTTTAGGTCCAATAAGTAATATCTCTGTCTTATCTGAATTTAATAGCAGAAAATTGTTGGTCATCCAATCTTTTACATTTTTAACACACTCTGTTAACTTCGATAATTCAGAAGTGTCATCTGGTCTTGTTGAGATATATAGTTGAGTATCATCAGCATAACAATGGAAACCAATCCCGTGTTTTCTAATAATATTACCAAGGGGCAGCAAGTATATTGAAAATAGTAGAGGACCTAGAACAGATCCTTGTGGCACTCCATACTTTACTGGTAATAACTGAGATGACTCCCCATTTAAATAAACAAAGTGGTAGCGATCAGACAGGTAGGATCTAAACCATTTTAAAGCCTGCCCTTGGATACCTGCATAATTTTGTAGTCGATCTATTAGTATGTCATGATCTATAGTGTCGAACGCAGCACTAAGATCAAATAAAACTAGCAGTGAGATGCAGCCTTGGTCTGATGCAAGAAGCAAGTCATTAGTGATTTTAACAAGTGCAGTTTCTGTGCTGTGATGGGGCCTGAAACCTGACTGAAATTCTTCATAGATATCATTTTTTTGCAAGAATGAGCACAGTTGAGCAGATATAACTTTCTCTAAAATTTTAGAGATAAATGGAAGATTAGAAATGGGTCTATAATTTGCCAGTTCACTAGGGTCTAGTTGTGGTTTCTTAATAAGAGGCTTAATAACTGCCAGCTTGAATGGTTTAGGGACGTGACCTAAATATAACGATGAGTTGATAATATTGAGAAGCGGTTCTTCTGCCACAGGTAACAATTCTTTCAGTAATTTAGCGGGTACAAGATATGGTTGCTCCCTATCGGGTGTGCTGTACACTTTAGCTATTGAACATTTATTGAACAGATTTCGTAATGAGTTGGTGGGATTAAAAAATTGATGATAATTTTATACCTGTGTGTACTTCTGCATATGCAGATGATGTTCTTGTTATTATTAAAAATTAAGGTGATGTCAATAAAATAACTTCAATAGTATATGAATTTGGAAAAATTTAATCTGCTAAAGTTAATTGGAAAAAGAGTTCAGGTTTATTAGTAGGAGATTGGAGGGATGAAAAACCTCAATTACCAGGTGGTCTAAGTTGGATTAATGGGGGTTTTAAATATTTAGGTGTTTATTTAGGGAATAATTTTATAGAAAGAGAAAATTGGAATAGAATTTTAGAAATGGTTGAAGGAAGATTAAAAAAAAGTGGCTCCACTCATGTATGCCTTATAGAGGTAGAGTACTAATTATTAACAATTTAATAGCCTCTGTGTTGTGGCATAAGTTAGCAGTTTTAGAACCTCCAGTTGATTTGTTGACAAAAGTACAAAGAATGCTTGTTGACTTTTTTTGGGACCAAATGCACTGGTTACACACAGAGTATTTTATATTTATCAGAAGAATTTGTAGGTCAAGGATTGATTCATTTGGCAAGCAGGAAAGCTGCTTTTAGAATACAATTTGTGCACAAGTTTTTATATGGTAAATTGGAAACTCCATAGCGAGTGTTATCTGGACGTATTTTAAAGCATGTTGTAAATTTATGTTTAAAACAAACAATATTTCTTCTGGATACCAATGTTTTGTATGTGAGAGATTTTTTTTTCCTTTTTATTGTAGTGTGTTCAAAGCATGGAGTATTGTAGAAAGAAGAAAGATGTTAACAGAAAAATCCTCTTTGTTTTGGTTATTGGAAGAACCAATTGTGCATGGGTCAAGAATTGTTTTAAAAAAAGATGAGTTTCCAGGTATGAATGATGCTTTTATTAAAGCTGGAGTTGTAACAGTGAAAGATCTGGTAATGTTAGCAGGTCCGAATTTAAATAATGCAGAGGCTGTGGCAAAAAGACTTGATATGCATACTCATTTTGAAAAGTTGGACAGATTCTACAAGTTTTTCGAGACTTATTAACAGAAGAAGAAATGTTGTGACTCAAAAACTGGATAAAAGGATGTGAATTACCTGAATGTACTGATTTTTTTTCCAGAGTATGTGTGTGAGACCAAAAATGGATGAAGAGGACTTTCAGTTTTTATCTTGGATTTTTAAAAATAATGTTCGTTTTACTCTTTTTAATTCTGTAGGAGGAAACACTGTTTATTCTTTTTGTGTTAAAGTGTTGAATAAAAATAAATTCAAAAATAGGATTGATACACCATGGAGGAAATATTTAGAAGTAAAAGATGAGATCATGCCAGTATGGGAAGCAATTGTATAAGCCACCACTGACAAAAAGGGTTGGAGATATTCAGTGGAGGATACTGCACAATATTATTGCAGTAAATGCTTTTGTGTCTATTTTAAACTCTGAAGTTACTGATATCTGTCCTTTTTGTAATTAAAGAGATACTGTGTTTCATTGTTTTCTTAGATGTCAACGATTGATTTCATTTTTTGATTTTTTTGAAAGAATTGTTTGATTTGTTGGGAGAAATTTTCTCTGATGTTTGTTTCATTTTTGGAGTGAAGATTGGGAAAAATAAGAAGAATGTTTGTAAAATTTTAAATTATTTGTTGGGAAAAGCTAAAGTAGCAATTTATGTAACAAGAAAAAGGAAAATGGAACAAAATAATACTCTATGTTCTTGTTTTTTTAAATGTATAATGAGAGCTAGAATACATTTAGAATTTAATTATTATAGTTTAATGGATAATCTTGAAGGGTTTAAAGAAATTTGGAGCTTAGAGGGAAAAATATGCAATGTTATTGGTGAAAGATTGTCTTTCTCTGAAAAATTTCTATTATATGTGTTTTTAATAATATGTATTTATTATTTTAATATGTAAACAATTGTACTTGTTTTATTTGCCTTTCAAAAAGACATCATAAAGTTTTGTGAAAATTAAAAAAATTCTCTCTCTCTCTCTCTCTGGATTGCATGCTAGGAGCAGAAGTGTGGTGTAGGGTGTGAGAGCAGTACGCTTGATTTGGTTTCAAGTTTAAATCTTTTTTCCTTTTTTCTGTTTATGTTTTTTGGGGTTTAATTGATCACATTTTGGTATATTATTTGGAAGCAAGAAAAAAAAATAAAACACCGGTGTGATTCCTTCACTGATAAGGGAAGCCATGGCGTCTCTCTCAGGTGAGGGAATGCCTGGTTTCTCTATCAAGAATGGATGTAAAGTTTTGTCGGATCAATCGTTTATGGTAGAAAGCGTGCTTCTAGCAATGGGCGAGGTTGTAGGGAACAAAAGTATAGTTTCGGCTTCCAGAATGAACAAGGCTGTGGTGGTGTTTTTTAAAGATGAGAAACTCGTAAACAGCCTTGTTAAAAAGGGAATTTTGTTTCCGACACTCTGCTGCAAGTAATGCCTTTGCATGCACCTGCTACTAAGGTAACCATTTCAAATGTGCCTCCGTTTATTTCCAGTGAGCAAATTTTGAAAGAACTGAGTCACTTTGGAAAGTTTGCTGGATCCATTAAAATGGTTCCCCTCTGGTATAAAAACGCCGCTTTAAAATATGTGCTGTCTTTTTGAAGAAAAATTTTAATTTAATTTTAATTTTAAATGTGCAATCTGAGTTGTTGGATATTTCATTTCGCATTCAACATGGGGACAGTTCCTATATGATTTTTGAAATGACAGATAGTTTGTGTTGTTTCGAATGCAGTGATTTGGGACATAAGAAGTTTATGTGTCTGCATAAGAAACAATCAGAAAATGGACGGAAAGCTAGAATTAATGATGAGCAAACTGATCAAAGCAAAAATAATGAAAGTACAGTCAAGGAAAAACGGCCTATAGCTGTGAAGGATGTAATGATTTCAGAAAAACAAAAACAAACAACAAGTGGGGCTAATGATGAGGAATCAGAGGCTTTGGTTTTGGCTTCGGCTGTGGAAGGTGAATTCAGCGTTATTCCCCAGGCTGGTTCTTCAGCCGAGCAAAGTGCTATAGATAGAGGTGAGTGAGTTTACTTCATCTATGCGAGCTGGTGATAATGATGTTGCTGCTGTTAAAGATAATGAATGTGTTCATGGTAGTGTGGTTCCAAGTGTAAGTGGGTTACAGTCTAATGTGTCTGTGGAGAATGAAAATAGTGATGGAGAACTGATGGAGGATTGTGATAATTCTTCAGAGTTTTCAGAGATCGATTGCAGTCAGTCGTCAGATGACGTCTATTCTGTTGAAAAATTAAATGAGGTTCTGGATTTAACTAAAGGGAAGAAGGTTGATGTTGTAAACTTCTTCCCTGATGTTAAAAAGTTTATTAAATCAGTGGTGATCGCTCAGAAAAAGGTGGGTTATGACGTCATTTCAAAACAAAAAAGATTTTGGCTGAGAACGTTGAGCTTTACTAACAACCGTACGTAAAGCTTAAAGAGGTTGTGTAAATTTGTCAAAATTTTAAGCACATGGGTGTGGGATCTATCTTTATTTTTGTTTTGCTTTTCTATCATTTTCTGTGTCTCCTTTCTCTCTGCAATGCAGATACTTCCAAGAAAAGCAAAACAAAAATAAAGATAGATCCCACACCCATGTGCTTAAAATTTTGACAAATTTACACAAATTTTTTTGACAAATTTACAGGATTTTTAAATGTAAATGGGTTGAGGGTTGAGGGAAGGGGACGGGGGGGGGGGGGGGGGGGGGGGGCTTTACTATCTCAATTTCTTACGCTTAAAGATACTCAAGTAACATTTTTACAAGAAACTCATAGTGACATAAAAAAAATGAATCTGATTTAAAGTGTTTAAGCCATGGCACAAATGTTAGTGCAGGTGTAGCGATTTTATTTTCAACTCACCTTAATGTTAATATTTTATCAGAAATAGAAATAGAGAAGGGACGCATTTTTATGGTGAACACTAAAATTTGATAATCAGTTATTTGTTTTTATAAATATTTATGCTCCAAACAAAGCATCAGATAGAATCTTCATGTTTAGAAAGTTAGGAGATTTTTTAAGAAGTTATACTTTGGAAGGTTTTTTAATTGTTGGCAGGGATTGGAATTGTTTTTTTTAATTTTCTTCTAGATAGAAATAATGAGGAGCCACATCCTGTATCAGCTTCTTTTTAAAAAAAAGTATTATAATTCAGAATGATTTGGTAGATGTATGGAGAGATAGGAATAAGGATTTGAAACAATATACATGGACAAAAGTTTCACAGGGAATGATAAGTGTAGCAAGACTTGACAGGTTTTATGTCAAACACGCTGAAAATAATAGAATAATGGAGTGTAATATTTTTCCATGTTGTCTATCAGATCCCAATTTTATTACAGTCAGTATTGTTTTGACACAATCTAAATTTAAAAGTCCTTATTGGAAGTTCAGTGTTGCATTGTTGAAAGAGAAAGAATTTCATGAGAAATTTGAAATGTTTTGGAATGAACAGGGTTGTTCGAAAAATGAATTTGATAATTTGACACAGTGGTGGGAAATAGGAAAGACACAAATTAAAAAAAAATAAAATAAAATTGTCAGCAGTATACATGTTTTTTTTTTTTTTTTAGTGTTATTTCTAGTGTACTATGCACTGCTCTCAAGGCAGGAGTACTGAATATATTCGTATTACTGTTATTTTTACTTAACTATGCGCTGCTCTCAGGGCAGGAGTTAAAATAACAGTACTAAACTGAATTATGCACTGCTCTCGGGGCAGGAGTACTCAATAGGTCCGTATTACTGTTATTTTGACTAAACAATGCGCTGCCCTCAGGGCAACAGTACTCAGTAGGTTCATATCTTTATTTCATTATCATTCATTATCGTTCGTATCATTATCATTATACATGTTATTTTTAGTGTACTATGAATTGCTAAGCTATGCGCTGCTCTCAGGGTAGGAGTTAAAATAACAGCACTAAAGCTATGTGCTGCTCTCAGGGAGTTAATAGGCAAGTATTACTGTTATTTTTACTAAACAATGCCCTGCTCTCAGGGCAGGAGCACTCAATAGGTTTGTATTACTGTTATTTTTAGTGTACTCTGCATTGACCTTAAAGCGAAGTACTAAATATATTCGTATTACTGTTATTTTTACTTAACTATGCACTGCTTTCAGGGCAGGAGTACTGGATAGGTTCATATTACTGTTATTTGTCATGTACTATGCGATATTCACGTCAAAGTATTTCTGTATGACTATACTTTGGAATTTAAGGATTTTAAGACTGACCTTAACATTTTAGATACTGTGCAACATGATTGGTCCTCTGGTTAGTCAGGTTATGCTGTCACAGGTTATTCACTGAATGCTGAATCAAGAATCTGCATTTTTTTTTTTCCATTTTCACATGATGTGCTTATAATGATGACAAACCAGTCATTGACTGACTGTTTCATGTAGTTTTTCTTCTCTTTGCAGAAAAACAGCAGAAGCCATCACTGGTCCATACATGGAGAAAGGGAATCTCTGGACTTTCTTTGTAAGTTCATCTAGTTTTAGTTGAGAATCTTGTTGATTTTTGAAGTGCCCATATTAAGTGTCAGAAACTCCAGTCTCACTTCCTGTTACCAATTACTTGTTAGGGTTGTTTGCATAATTCCGGCCTATGGACTTCATTAGCTCTGCCTCAAACGTCTACTCTGATCTGATTTCAATCATTATGGTTGTTGCTGAGGCCACACAGAGTATAGTAGGCTCTAAGAATGGCAGGGTTTAAGGATGAATTACATGTCCTTAAGATATTGTCAATTTTGAGGGAGTTGTAAGTTTTTTTTTTTTTTTAATCTTTGATCTTCTGATTTTGCCAGGAATTCTGTTTGTTTACATTGCTATATTTCAAATGCTGTGCAGTGAGATGGTCAGTGATGTGGTGTTCCCAGCATGGAAGTTTCCTCCACAAAAGAAAGAGGTCCAGGAAATCAACCCATTCTCATCAATTTGTGTATAAATAACACGACTTTACACTTTCCAATTGCTTGTAATACATACGCCAAAGTCCATTTTTGCGTGCATATGATACGCCAATCCTTCCCATTAACTTCTGTGGAGAGCAGATGCATACAAATACCACGCAGCATCTTCTAGGCAGTGACGTCACTAGCGAGGCTCGGTTTGCCCAGTTCACCTGATGCGTGTACACCTTCAAACAGGTAAGTAAGGGCAACAATCTTTTCTTTTGTAATGAGATCATTATTTTAAGTATTTCGGTGCTTCTGCATCTCCTTACGTGGGGTCATGTGTTAAAATGGAAGTGTATGCATTCAAATTAGTTAGTAGAACAGTCGGCTGCTGCGTTAGCACAGCTGCTAACATTAGCCTTACATTGACATTAGCCTAAGCTAACTTCTAACTGTTGCAGTTTTGAAATAGATATAAAACCGTTTTTAGTCATGTTCACGTGGCTGATGACAGCTCTACAAATCAACCAACCCAGCATTACGTGATCAGTGTGATCATGTAAAAGTTCGCACATTTACCATATTTTTTTACCATAGTAACTGTTGCTTGACCATATTATGTGTAGCCAATGCACAATAACCACAATGCTTACCATAGTTTTACCTCAGTGACCATAGTTTTTCTGTGGTATTTGTAGTTAAAACTCAACCGCCACAACATTTACCATGGTTTTACCTCAGTAAACATAGTTTTACTGTGGTATATGTTTTTAAAGCACAATAACCACAACGCTTACCATGGTTTTTACCTCAGTATCCATAGTTTTACTGTGGTATTTGTATTTAAAGCACAATAACCATAACGTTTACCATAGTTTTACCTCAGCAATCATAGTTTTACTGTGGTATTCAGCCGCCACAACGTTTACCATGGTTTTACCTCAGTAACCATAGTTTTACTGTGGTATTAGTTAAAGCACAATAACCACATTGCTTACCATGGTTGTTACCACTGTAACCATAGTTTTACTGTGGTATTTGTATTTAAAGCACAAATAACCACAATGTTTACAATAGTTTTGCCTCAGTATCCATAGTTTTACTGTGGTATTTGTAGTTAAAGCACAACAACCACAACGTTTACCATGGTTTTACCACTGTAAGCATAGTTTTACTGTGGTATTTGTTTTTAAAGCACAATAACCACAATGTTTACCATAGTTTTACCTCAGCAATTACAGTTTCACTGTGGTATTTGTAGTTAAAGCACAACAACTACAACATTTACCATGGTTTTACCTCAGTAATCATAGTTTTACTGTGGTATTTTTATTTAAAGCACAATAACCACAATGCTTACCATGGTTTTTACCACTGTAACCGTAGTTTTACTGTGGTATTTGTATTTAAAGCACAAATAACCACAATGTTTACAATAGTTTTGCCTCAGTATCCATAGTTTTACTGTGGTATTTGTATTTAAAGCACAAATAACTACAATGTTTACAATAGTTTTGCCTCAGTATCCATAGTTTTACTGTGGTATTTGTAGTTAAAGCACAACAACCACAACGTTTACCATGGTTTTACCACTGTAAGCATAGTTTTACTGTGGTATCTGTTTTTAAAGCACAATAACCACAATGTTTACCATAGTTTTACCTCAGCAATTACAGTTTCACTGTGGTATTTGTAGTTAAAGCACAACAACTACAACATTTACCATGGTTTTACCTCAGTAATCATAGTTTTACTGTGGTATTTTTATTTAAAGCACAATAACCACAATGCTTACCATGGTTTTTACCACTGTAACCGTAGTTTTACTGTGGTATTTGTATTTAAAGCACAAATAACCACAATGTTTACAATAGTTTTGCCTCAGTATCCATAGTTTTACTGTGGTATTTGTATTTAAAGCACAAATAACCACAATGTTTACAATAGTTTTGCCTCAGTATCCATAGTTTTACTGTGGTATTTGTAATTAAAGCACAACAACCACAACATTTACCATGGTTTTACCACTGTAAGCATAGTTTTACTGTGGTATCTGTTTTTAAAGCACAATAACCACAATGTTTACCATAGTTTTACCTCAGCAATTACAGTTTCACTGTGGTATTTGTAGTTAAAGCACAACAACTACAACATTTACCATGGTTTTACCTCAGTAATCATAGTTTTACTGTGGTATTTTTATTTAAAGCACAATAACCACAATGCTTACCATGGTTTTTACCACTGTAACCGTAGTTTTACTGTGGTATTTGTCTTTAAAGCACAACAACCACAATGTTTACCATAGTTTTACCTCAGTATCCATAGTTTTACTGTGGTATTTGTAGTTAAAGCACAACAACCACAACGTTTACCATGGTTTTTCCACTGTAAACATAGTTTTACCAGTAACTGTGATTTTACGCTAAACTATTTGTGAAGCACAGCAACTACAATGCTTGCCACACCTTTAATACGTTTTTTTTTTAAGTAATTGTAATTTAATATTTTTTTCTGTCTTGCAGTTACGTCAGATCACGTACTCCAGCAGCTCTTTAAAGAAACCATCTCTTTTAAATGCCATCATTTACGGAAAAGACCAAAGGCAAACATTTCCAAAGGTATGTCAATGTCGGTCTGAGCATCTTGACTGAACTGTACTGCAGTTACATCTTGCACAGCTTGCTCCACGGCCCCATCAGAAAGAACAACCAACAAAGTGTCATGTCAAAGTCATTTATACAATTAACAGCAAATCAGCAAATTTATATACTATTGTACAAGCGTACTTATGCAAAATTCTATGACTTTCACTCCTACTTTTGTCATTGGCCATTGCCTGAACTCTCATGCTAATTTTGCCCATTGTAAGTAGTCAGAGTGTTTGTATCATAAAGTTTATATTAAGTTATATTAAAAAATTATTACCTTTACAAATTGCCGCTGTCTCTTCCCGTTCTAACAGTACATGATATCTTAAACTTAAAGCTGTTCACTCCATGAACAAGAACTATGATAATAACTATTTTAGCATCTACACCAACAGGCGATAACATTCTGCAACGGACAGGAACAGCAGGGAAATAAACACAAAAACTACATAAAACTATAAACTAAACGGAGCAGGAGTAACAATAAACAAAATGACTTCAAGAACTGACGATCTGAACTGGAACACAACCAAACTTATATACACGGAACATCCAATAGGAAACGGGACAGGTGAAAGATCAAACAGTGACGGCATAATTACTAACGGAACAGGAAGGACCAAATAAGGGCATACACTAGGAAAGCACACTAAATAGTCCACAGGGGTCTGACAGTTGCATGGTAGAAACAAAGTTCACATGATGGCCTTTTTTCAGACTCTGAATCTGATGTGTACAGATGAACTCAGGAGCCTGCTGGAGTTGCCAGGGGACGAGCCTGCTTTGTTGTTTTTTTCAAAAAACGTCATAGCCGATTCCTGCAGAGATTCCGCTGCAGTTCAGATCCCGCGAGCCGGCTGCCTAGCATCAAGAGATCGCGCCGGCATTCTCGCACGCCAGCGAGCAACTGAGCACAGATTGTGCCGCGTCCTCCCTGGGCGAACCGGGATTTAAAAGAGCAATTTCCTTACGGTCGTTGAGAGTCATTGTCCCGGTATGGCTTTCCGACCGTGCGTTTCTGGGTGCGGTAGTTTCCTCACCTCCGTAGACGGTCATGATCGCTGTCTCAAGTGCCTGGGCAGAGCGCACGCTGAGGCAGCGTTTGTGGATGGTTCATGCGCTCATTGCGAGTGTATGTCCATGGCCACGTTGAGGTCCCGCCTCTCGTTCGCGAGACGGCTCCCCTCGTCATCTTCCCGTGGCAGTTCGTCGAGCTTTTAAAGGCTTTACGGCTGCTGCGGCGAGGCACTTGGGGGACCTCCAGGTGACGGTGCAGAATGTTCCGCCGGGCAAAACCCCGCGGGCTTCCGCTCCACCGCGTGGTCCCGTGGTGATGCCCAAACAGACCGCTCCCCCATTTAAAAGCGGGCCCAGCGTCTCTTTTGGTGCTCCCCCGGAGGAAGAAATGTCTATCTCTGCATCAGAGGGTGAACAGTTGGCAGGTGAAGCTGGAGCTTCGGCGGAGCAGCGCCTCCCCGCGGACGCTGAACTGTCGGCTATGCTCCTCCGGGCCGCCGAGGGGATCGGGCTGGAGGTCCCGAAGGTGCCTCCTCCCGATCCTTCGAGGCTGGATGATTAGCTTCTGGGGACGAGGTCTGCGGCACCGCCGCGCTTGCCCCCGGTGCCTTCTTCCCGGAGGTGCATGATGAGCTGGTTAGGGCGTGGCGGGCCCCTTATTCGGCTCATTCACGTCCTACCTCCTCAGCCCTCGCTACCCTTGACGGCGGGGCGGCCAGGGGGTACGAGGGGGCCAACATTCGCCAGCGCGGGAACCTGGGATGAAGGTAAGTGCCGCCCAGCGCGGTCAGACTGCTCTCCAGGACGTTCATCCTTCTGGGATCAGTCCCCTTCCCCTTCCCGCAGGCTGCCCCACCGTGGTCACGTCGGTCAAAGCTCCGCTGATCCCACTGGTGACCAGGCTGGCGGCCTGGCTAGAGCTGCCCAGCCCGTCCCGGTGGTTGATCCGGACGGTACGTTTCGGCTACGCGATTCAATTCGCCAGGCGCCCGCCCAAGTTCAGGGGCGTCCTTTTCACTTCTGTCTGCTCGGACACGTATGCCTCTGTTCTGCGTGCGGAGATTGCTGTCTTGCTGGCGGAGGACGCAGTCGAGCCTGTCCCTCCAGCCGAGATGAAGTTGGGGTTTTACAGCCCCTACTTCATCGTGCCCAAGAAGAGCGGTGGGTTATGACCAATCCTGGATCTTCGAGTGTTGAATCGGTCCCTTCTCAGGCTGCCGTTCAAAATGCTCACTTCGAAACGCATCCTTTCGTGCGTTCGACACCAGGATTGGTTTGCAGCCATAGACCTGAAGGACGCCTACTTTCACGTCTCGATTTTGCCTCGACACAGACCCTTTCTACGGTTTGCTTTTGAAGGTTGAGCGTATCAGTACAAGGTGCTCCCATTTGGCCTGTCCCTGTCTCCCCGCGTCTTTACGAAGGTCGCGGAGGGTGCCCTGAACCCGCTATGGCGGAAGGGCATTCGCATCCTCAACTATCTCGACGACTGGCTCATCATGGCTCACTCGCGAGATCTGTTGTGCGAACACAGGGACCTGGTGCTCCAGCACCTCAGCCATCTGGGCCTTCGGGTCAACCGAGAAAAGAGCAAACTCTCCCCAGTGCAGAGGATCTCTTTTCTCGGCATGGAGCTGGACTCGGTCAACATGACAGCCTGCCTTACCAACGAGTGCACGCAGTCAGTGCTGAGCTGCCTGAAATCATTCTGGCACAAAACAGCGGTCCCTCTCAAAACTTTTCAGAGGCTCCTGGGGCATATGGCAGCCGCAGCCGCAGTAAGCCGCTCGGCTTGCTTCATATGAGACCGCTTCAGTGCTGGCTACACGATCGAGTCCCGAGATGGGCATGGCACCGTGGCACACTCCGGATTGGCGTTTCCCCGCAGTGTCGCCGCCTATTCAGCCCGTGGTCAGACCCTGCTTTCCTACAGGCCGGAGTCCACTTAGGACAGGTCTCCAGGCATGTTGTGGTTCACACAGATGCCTCCACCACGGGTCGGGGTGCTGTATGCAACGGGCAAGCAGCCTCGGGCTCCTGGACGGGACCTCGACTGCTTTGGCACATCAATTGCCTGGAGTTGCTAGCAGTGCTTCTTGCGCTGCGTCGCTTTCTTCCGATGCTCTGCCACAAGCACGTGCTTGTCCGCACGGACAACACTGCGACCGTAGCGTACATCAACCGTCAAGGTGGTTTACGCTCTCGTCGTATGCCGCAACTCGCCCGCCATCTGCTCCTGTGGAGTCAGACGCGGCTGAAATCGCTGCGCGCCGTTCACATACCAGGGGAGCTCAACCGTGCAGCCGATCAGCTCTCACGGCAGCCCACCCACCCTGGAGAATGGCGACTCCACCCCCAGACAATCCAGCTGATTTGGAGTCGATTCGGCGAGGCCCCAATAGATCTGTTTGCCTCCCCAGAATCCTCCCATTGCCAGCTCTACTACTCCCTCAGCGAGGCTCCCCTCGGCAGGGACGCACTGGCACACAGCTGGCCTCCGGGGCCCAAGTACGCCTTTCCCCCAGTGAGCCTCCTTGCACAGACCCTGTGCAAGATCAGGGAGGACGGGGAGCAGGTTCTGCTGGTTGCGCCGTACTGGCCCACCCGGACCTGGTTTGTCGACCTCACGCTCCTCGCGACAGCCCCTCCCTGGAAGATCCCCTTGAGGAAGGACCTTCTTTCTCAGGGGATGGGCACAATTTGGCACCCGCATCCCGATCTATGGAACCTACACGGGTAGGTGGCTTCTGGACGGGACACGGTAGACCTCTTCGGCCTTCCACGGGCTGTGATAGAAACTATCACTCAGTCTAGAGCCCCCTCCACGAGGCAGGCCTATGCGCTGAGGTGGGGTCTCTTCGTTGACTGGTGTGCCTCCCGTGGGGAGGACCCACACAGATGTCCGATCGCAGTGGTGCTTTCCTTTCTGCAAGAGAAGTTGGAGCGTAGGCTGTCCCCTTCAACTCTCAAAGTGTATGTCGCGGCCATCGCGGCATATCACGATGCAGTAGATGGAGCATCCATCGGGAAGCATCAACTGGTCGTGAGGTTCCTCAGAGGTGCGAGAAGGGTTAATCCCCCTAGACCGCACATCGTACCCTCTTGGGATCTCTCCGTCGCCCTTCGGAGCCTGCGGGGACCTCCCTTCGAGCCGCTGGTTTCAGTCGAGCTTAAGTTCCTGTCGCTTAAGACAGCGCTCCTGACCGCGCTCGCCTCCATCAAGAGGGTTGGGGACCTACAAGCCTTCTCTGTCAACGAAGCGTGCCTGGAGTTCGGGCCGGCTGATTCTCACGTTGTCCTGAGACCCCGGCCCAGCTATGTGCCCAAGGTTCCCACCACACCCTTTCGGGATCAGGTGGTGAACCTGCAAGCTCTGCCCCCGGAGGAGGCAGACCCAGCCTTAGCGTTGCTGTGTCCCGTTCGTGCCTTACGGGTTTACGTGGACCACACCTGGAGCTTTAGACGCTCCGAGCAGCTCTTTGTTTGCTTCGGAGGACAGCAGAAGGGAAATGCTGTCTCCAAGCAGAGGTTGGCCCATTGGGTGGTAGATGCCATCTCCCTAGCCTATGAAAGCCAGGGAGAGCCGTGCCCCCTAGGAGTTCGAGCTCACTCCACTCGGAGTGTTGCCTCCTCCTATGCGCTGGCGCACAGTGCCTCGCTAGCAGACATCTGCAGAGCTGCGGGCTGGGCGGCACCTAACACCTTCGCGAGATTTTATAATCTCCGCGTAGAGCCCGTGTCCTCCCGTGTGTTAAGGTAACATCAGGTAATTTGCGGGAGGCCGGCAGGTGTCGGCTTGCTGCGCCATTCACACGGGATCCGTGCGCTATTTCCCAAAATGTTCCCTCCGGCGAACCCTGGGTCCTCCATGCCCCTCAGTCAGGACTAGATGCGGAGTAGTCCGCGACTGTGCTCCGACTGGGTCTCTTTCGCCCAGAAGGTTGTGCCAAATGTCTCAGTATTTTTCCACAGTCAGCCAGAAGGCTGTGTTTTCCCTCATGTATCTATAACCAAAATAGATATATTCAATTTCTTTATTCCACATGCCTAAACCACATGTGCTCCGCCCCCCCAACCCATGCTTCAGTACATCTGGCACCCCTATGGGGCCCCTCTCTTGGTCCCTAGGGTGTTGGGAAGGTTACGTATTGACTCCACTTCTGACACGTCCGCCTGTCAGCACTTGGTCTCTTGCGTAACGCGGCTCTAGGGTTGTGGCCTTTTCCATGGGTCTGTTCCCATATGTAACGTCGTAGTGAAACGACTGAAGGGGAACGTCTAGGTTACGTATGTAACCCTCGTTCCCTGAAGGAGGGAACGGAGACGTTACATCCCCTGCCACAACCCTAGGTTGCGCTGACGCCGGGCTGCGGCTCGGCTCCTCAGCAACAACCTGAATGAGTGGATGCACGCCGCCACCTTATATACCCGTATGTTCGGGGGAGTGGCGTTGCGTGCAAACCCCACTCGCCAATTTCATTGGCCTTTTCTATAAAGCTCAGAGGTGATTGGTCACTCAAGCGAGTTCCCATATGTAACGTCTCCGTTCCCTCCTTCAGGGAACGAGGGTTATGTACGTAACCTAGACGTTTCTTTTGTTCATCACTTGTACTGTAGTGTGCTGGATAACAACTGCAAATTGTTTATGACATGGAAGAAGTTTATGGATAAACAAGTAAGGAAATCAGGAGAGCTCAGATGATGAGCAGGAAACTGAATGTGATTCCATGATGCTCAAGAAATTTTACCATGCATGTAATTGGGTGGCTTCATCTGATTAAAATATGGTTTTAACATAACCCATTTTTATTTCTCTTGAATATCATTTGTCTTTATAATCTACTTTAGCTGTCTTTATGATGTATTCTCCAGTAAAGTATTGCACATGATGTTGGATAATAAAGTATTGTGAATATTCTGTATTAGGGATGGTGTTTGGTGAAAACACCATTTTTTTTTTTTTTAAACAATACACCTGACTACCATGAGTTTTTTAATTAAGACATGAAGATTTAATCTTATTAATGACATTCATTTACCTGAAGGGAAGGCTGAAAGATGAATTAGAAGAGACTACATGGACCATTTTGCTACAGACACTTAATGCACAACTGAGGGTGATGGACCAGGGAAAGATCAATACTCAGTACATAGATATAAATCTAATACTGTATTATAAGCAAGATGCATGCACATTACTGATGTTTAACATCAGAGAAAGAATAAAATAAGGAATATTTGACACAGAGACACAAATTAGGTGTTTTATATTATGATTCTTTGCATTGCATGAATTGTATGGCTTTTGCATCATAAAGCACACACTGTCTGTACCTTGTCTTACTGAATGACACATTGAAATTGTGTGATAGTGCAATGAAGGATCACAATATGGATTGTTTTATTTTACATTTGTGTCTTCATTTACTGTCATTGCTGTATTCTTGCTCCTGATCTAATGAAATCAGTGGAGCCCATTTCAAATGGGAACTGTCTAATTCTTATTCTTAGATAACCATGACTTGCAACTTACATATTGGCAAGCTGCTGAAAAGACAATCTTAAAAATGTGACTCAGCACAGTATGTTGTTGATGATGAGAAGAGATTTGTGTACATTTTACTGCCCTTCCATCTCTAGGGGCCCAGTAGAGTGCCCTGGAAGAGCAAAATAAATAAATAAATAAAATAAAAAATATAATTTCAAATTTCAAATGGCTATAAATCAGTGTCTGATTATAATGACAAAGAGAAAAAACTGACAGGACGACTACTTATGCTATGCTAATTACATAATGCTTAGAACAATGAACATGTTTATACATAAACATTTATACATATACATAAACATTTACATAAGCTTTGTTCAAAAAAAAGATTGTATTTTTCCTCATTTTATAATTAAACATTCTAAACTACCAAAAGCCTCTGCCATTCCATCGATAGAACGCGAAAAAAGATGGCACTGTTATGTGTAGTTCAATGAAGCTATGCTTAGTGTTAGGGTTACAGTCTCTGTAAAGTGGCAATTACTTACCACATAGCAACACTGTATTGGTAACTGAGGGTTTTATAGACATAATAATAACTGCAAAACGGACTTTGCAACATCAAGCGTTTTTTAATTTGGTTTAAAAGATGGTCCAATAACAGCGAGTTCTGGAGTGCCATGGGAACTTCAAAGCCAAGGGCAACCACTTACTTATCCATATATGGTCATTTATGACAGGATCTTCTGGGTTCATATAATATACAATACAACAATAATAATAATAAAATAAATAAATAAATAAATAAATAAATAAATAAACAAAAAAATCATGAATCACACATTTTGTAGTCATTTCCCAATGTTTATTGATATTTCAAACTTTTCCCAGATAAACAGTGCTCAGAACAGCATTCTCTCTACCGTTTGTACCATTATGAAAAAAAAAAGAAAAAGAAAAAAACAAAAAAAAAAAAAAACAACTTTTGATTATAAAAATGTACAATATTCCAAAAATAAAAAGAGAATTGGTTTACAGAACATGCTACAAAATGCCAAATAATATTCAAGGCTCCAGTTGAAAATATATTTTCTTCCCTTTAACAAACAATTATGCAAAAATGATTAAGAACAATACTTCAATATTTTACAATTATTACCTTAAATTATATATTTCGTGTTTCCTGTGATCATTGTTTGCTTCTATTGTGACTAAATGCACGACAAATTAATGATTAATAACAATATTCATTTTATAGTTAGTTGTTAGTGGTAGTTATAAATCACTATATATTGACAGGAGTACCCACAATAGAGATGGGAGTGAGTGTTGACTGTAGAGGAGAAATTAAAAAAAAAAGTAAACATGCAAAAACTGGAAGACGGCAATAAAGTACTGAGAGCAGATGTGCCACACGAGAGAAAGTGATGTGGAAGCTGTTGGAAGGGCTGATATTGTGGAGAGCTGATGAAGAAGGACTTAGTAGTCTGTGAGAAATCCTGCAGAGTATTGATCACATGATGCACAACAAAAACATCATACAACAACATACTGTAACTGCAGCATGTATAACAGTAAACAGAAAGTTATGGTCTGTTGGTGTAGATGCTAAAATAGTTATAAAAAAAAAAATACTGTCCTATCCTAAAAAAAAATAAAAAAATAAATAAAAATAAAATAGTTATTATAGTTCTTGTTCATGGTGTGAACAGCTTTAAGTTTAAGATATCATGTACTGTTAGAACGGGAAGAGACAGTGGCAATTTGTAAAGGTTAATAAAGAAAGAACACAATGGACTTAATATAAACTTTATGATACAAACACTCTGACTACTTACAATGGGCAAAATTAGCATGAGAGTTCAGGCAATGGCCAATGACAGAAGTACAAGTGAAAGTTGTAGAATTTTGCATAACTACGCTTGTACAATATTATATAAATTTGCTGATTTGCTGTTAATTGTATAAATGACTTTGACATGACACTTTGTTGGTTGTTCTTTCTGATGGGGCCATGGAGCAAGCTGTGCAAAATGTAACTGCAGCACAGTTCAGTCAAGATGCTCAGACCGACATTGACATACCTTTGGAAATGTTTACCTTTGGTCTTTTCCGTAAATGCACAATATGGCCCAATTCAGATCCCATGACTGGCCTTCCTTTGGTCTTCCCTTTCAGTGAAAGAGGAACGACTGTAAGGAAAGTTATTATTAACAGATAAAATAAGGATGTGTGCATTAAAGCAAATCAGTTATAGCTAAATGTCTTCAACATTACTGTGAAAGGTTGAATCACTGAAGGACTTGTTCAGCCTCCTTAGCAGCTTCTTCAAGATCAGCACTGGGAGCTTCGAGTTCAAGCTCCCTGTTAATTCTAGCAGCTTTCTGACAGAATTAGACAGAATTTCTGTCAAAATTATGAGATTATAAAAATGTCATGATGGACCACAGAAAGAGAGAGCAAAACTAATTAGTTATGCAGTTTGGGAAAAAATAGGAACAAGTGATGTCATTTACAAGAGATGGCTTCTTTAAAGACTAAGTGATCTGACATACATATATATATATATATATATATATATATATATATATATATATATATATATATATATATATATATATATATATATATATATAATTAAATTACAATTACTTAAAAAAAAAGTATTAAAGGTGTGGCAAGCATTGTAGGCAAGGCAAGACAAGGCAAGTTTATTTATATAGCACATTTCATACACAAAGGTAATTCAAAGTGCTTTACATAAAAGGAAGTAGAATAATCATAAAAACAATAATCACAACAATAAAACAAAAAAAAATAATAAAAACTTTTAAAATGATTTAAAAAGTGGTTTAAAATAAATTTAAGACAGTTAAAAATAGAAAAGAATTATACATAGTGCAATCAGTTCGGACGTAGCACAGTGCTCATTCAGTAAATGCACAGCTAAACAGATGAGTTTTGAGTCTAGATTTAAATGTAGCTAATGTTTTAGCACATTTGATCTCTTCTGGAAGCTGATTCCAACTGCTGGCAGCATAATGGCTAAAAGCAGATTCCCCTTGTTTTTTGTGAACCCTTGATATTTCTAACTGACTTGATCCTAATGATCTGAGTGGTCTGTTAAGTTTATATTCAGTGAGCATATCTGCAGTGTATTTAGGTCCTAGGCCATTGAGTGATTTATAAATGAGTAAAAGTACTTTAAAATCAATTCTAAATATAACTGGAAGCCAGTGTAGGGACCTGAGGACTGGTGTGATATGCTCAGATTTTCTGGTTCTGGTCAGAATCCTGGCAGCAGCGTTCTGGATGAACTGCAGCTGTCTAATGGATTTCTTGGGAAGGCCAGTGAGGAGACCATTACAATAATCCACCCTGCTGGTGATAAAGGCATGAACAAGTTTCTCCAAGTCTTGACTGGAAACAAAACATCTAATTCTTGCAATGTTTTTGAGATGATAGTATGCTGATTTAGTTACTGCTTTGACATGACTACTGAAACTAAGGTCTGACTCCAGAATCACACCGAGATTCCGGACTTGACTTTTAGTTGTTTGACCCCTCGAGTCAAGGTATGCGTTCACCTTAAACTGATTTTTATGATTTGAAATAAAATATTAAAATGTAACTTGAACTTGAGCTTATGGTTTTGAAAATGATATTGCTGTCAATATAAAATAAAGTAACATGTCATTTTAAGATAATAATATGTTTTAAACATTTTTTTGTAATTATTCTATGGGCTCCCTGCAGTTACATCATGGGCCACTAGTGCTCTGTATATCCCCAGTTGAGAAACTGTTTTAGTGTAAGGCTACATTCACACTGCGAGCCTTAGAGCTCAATTTCTTTTGTATAGATGTTCACATTGTTGTTTTAAAGAGGTCATAAACTGAGAAACCAAAATGTCCTTGATGTTTCGACATATAAGAGGTCATTGTACTATAGAAACATCAGAACTCAGAGGGAAGTTTCAGAACTCAAAACTTTGTCGTTGCTCTGGAAACAGCTTATATTGATTTCAGTCTGCCAAAACGACAGCTTTTGGAATCTTCTACTCTATGATGTAATAGTGTGGATAAGCACTGTCTGTTAAGCCCCACCCACTGATTCACGCATAGTGTTTGCGATAGAGGCACACGCGCAGGTCTACACAGAAACCAAATGATTAAGATGGCTCCGAAGACAACACGACACTGTGCAGTGCCATGTTGTGAAAAACAACAACAAAATAAATAAATAAATAAATAAACAGTATTAGCATTGCCTTTCTTCCGTTCCCAACGTTAGGAAAGAGTGCATGAACTTTATTCATGCAAATGTAACCCAACCAGAGTACCAGGAAGGGGTTAATGTAAGTGTGGGTGTGGTTATGGGTATGGCCTGTAGGTGCACAGATGAGCAGCTTTTAAAGAGAGCAGAGACAGCGTGTTTAGAATTCTTCTGTGGAAAAAGGTTTACGTGAAGCATGACATGCTCAGAGGAAATCGAGTTCTTCATTCAAGTTATTTTCTTTTTTTTCCTTTGTAGTCACAAACTCTGGTAAGTTTAAGATATTTCTGTTTTATTTCAGTGTTTGTGGTGATCATTGTTAGTAGATTTACTTTTGAAACCAATCAGAATGATGTTGGTGATATGATTTATTGTTTTTATTGAAAGTATGTGTTGAAATTATATAATGTGGAACTGCGTCACCCACTTGATTTGCTAAGTGCTTTCTGCTTAGTCACACAAACAAAACATCGCAAAGTTCATGGTTATGTTGCTTTATTCATCAATATTTCTGCATGAATGAGTTTATGAGAGATTTCATATGTAGAACTTATAAATTAATCTGGTATGTGTAAATACAGGGAGAAAATTATTTATTATGAACATTATTCATGGTATAACGGAGTGAAAATCACTTCAATAGATGCAGATCTGAGGGGGGAGGGAGCGTAAAGGAGGAGGCTGGGCCACTCATGGGCCAACGCATCCTTGTTTTTCGAGAAATAGATTGGGCAATGAGAGCTGTCTTCTGAGGCAAATAGGTTGACCTCTGCCTTGCCAAAGATCTCCCAAATTCTCTGAACTGTCTCGGGGGGAAAGCATCCACCTTTCTGAGGGGACATTGCTTCGAGATGGCATGTCTGCTTCCTGGTTCAACCTGCCCGGCACATGTGTCGCTCTCAGCGAACGCAAATTCAGCTGAGCCCATTCCAAGAGACGCTCTACCAGAATAAAGAGGCGCTTCGAGGAGAGACCGCCCTGGAGATTTATGTAGGACACTACCATCATGCTGTCCGATCGGACTAAGACATGGTGCCCCCTCAGGTCTGGCAGAAAAGAGTGAAGACCTAAACATACTGCCAACATTTCCGGGCAGTTGATGTGAAGGCGGCTTTCTCTCTTCAACCAGTGGCCAAAAGCAGGTTTGTCGTTGCACAGAGCTCCCCAACCTGAGTTGGAAGCATCTGTTGAGACCACCTTCCTTCTGCAGGCAATGTCCAGGGGTACGCCGCACTCCATCCACTGATGGTCCCTCCAAGGAGCTAGGGCTGCTACGCCTTCACACGAAGGCGTCCGTGATGCCAGCCATGGGGTGGAAGTCTCGGTTTCAGCCAGTGCTGAAGGGGCCACATTTGAATGGACCCAGGGTTCACAATGCGCTCATAGCTTTCACTGCTTGCTTCTCGTGAGGGATATGCATGAATAGAATGTGCTCGACTCATGAGGAGATGGCTTGTGCTCATTGTGATGCATTCGCAGGACTACTGAGATGGGAGGTGAGTGCTTCACTATTTACACTGAAAAAAGGCAATGGGGAGGTTGTTGAATTTTTAAATATGCATTTCACATTTCTTACATGATTAATTTATGCTTCTCATCTAAACATATTTAAATCATGTACCATGTATTTATTCTGTAAGGATGTTCAAGCGTATAGAATTAATCATGTTGAAGCTAAATGAAGTACACTGTGTGCAGAATTATTAGGCATGTTGATATTCTGGTCATATTTTTTTTCCAAACACATTTTACCAATTCCAAACCACATCAGTCTTAATAACTACTATTAATTTTGTATTTAATCATTTGTAAGTGATATATAATTGTCCGTGAAGGCTGGAAGTGAAAAACTCCTTATATTCAGGTGTGCAGAATTATTAGGCATGTTTTCGTTTACAGCTAAAATGAGCCAAAAAAGAGATTTAACCCAGACTGAAAAGTCCAAATTATTAAATGCCCATGAGAAGAATGCAATACTAATGCATTACAAGAATTTGCAAAGTTAAGGCTTGACCATTGGACAGTGAAATGCTTGTTGAGTCTGCATGGTCAGAAAAAACAGGTGGAGAAGAAAAGATGCATGTTAACTGCAAAAGAATTAGGAATTAAGGTGAAGAATTAGGTGTGACACCATCAGGAACCGTTTCCAGTTCTCCAGCGCCACCATTTTCCAGAACTGCAACCTACCTGGAGTCTTCAGAAGTGCAATGTGTCAGGTTCTCAGAGACTTTGCTTGGTAAAAAATCCTAAAAAATGCCCCTGACTTAATAAGAATAACAAGCTGACGTCTTGTGAAATACATGAAGACAGTTTTTTTTTATAGGCGTTATAGACAGATAAGTTGAGAGTGACTCTTGAAGGACAAGCATCACATCCTCTTGTGCCTCTGATTCAAAAATGTATCTTCCAAAATCTGGCAGTAAGTTTTGGGAGTTCATGTTTAGTCTCCTATCCTGAAAAGTCTGACTTGCAGAGATGGACTAAAATGAACTCCCAAAACTTATTGCCAGATTTTAGAAGATAAATTCTTGAATCAGAGGTACAAGAGGATGTGATGCTTGTCCTTCAAGAGTCACTCTCAACTTATCTGTCTCTAAAGCATATAAAAAAACTGTCTTCATGTATTTCACAAGACGTCAGCTTGTTATTCTTATTAAGTCAGGGGCATTTTTTAGGATTTTTTACCAAGCAAAGTCTCTGAGAACCTGACACATTGCACTTCTGAAGACTCCAGGTAGGTTGCAGTTCTGGAAAATGGTGGCGCTGGAGAACTGGAAACGGTTTCTGATGGTGTCACACCTAATTCTTCATCTTAATTTCTTAATTCTTTTGCAGTTAACATGCATCTTTTCTTCTCCACCTGTTTTTTCTGACCATGCAGACTCAACAAGCATTTCACTGTCCAATGGTCAAGCCTTAACTTTGCAAATTCTTGTAATGCATTAGTATTGCATTCTTCTCATGGGCATTTAATAATTTGGACTTTTCAGTCTGGGTTAAATCTCTTTTTTGGCTCATTTTAGCTGTAAACGAAAACATGCCTAATAATTCTGCACACCTGAATATAAGGAGTTTTTCACTTCCAGCCTTCACGGACAATTATATATCACTTACAAATGATTAAATACAAAATTAATAGTAGTTATTAAGACTGATGTGGTTTGGAATTGGTAAAATGTGTTTGGAAAAAAAATATGACCAGAATATCAACATGCCTAATAATTCTGCACACAGTGTAGTTATGTTTTCTTCATAAACCCCGCCCCTTTGGGAAGGAAACCGATTCTCACCCATCGCCATTTTGTCTCTCGCTGTGGATGGGATCTGAGCTCTGCACTGAGGTAAGTTAATTAAAACTTGAAAATAAGATTTAGTTTAGAGTAGGTATTCAGTATTAGAATGTGCATATTTTCACTCAGGTTTTATGTACTTTTCATTTCAAACAACATTGTTTTTTAAAGTTACGTTTATGCGTTTGTACGTTAGCTAATGTTAACACTAGCTTTAGCCTCTTCTGAAAATGTCGTGTATATTAACGTTTGAATGTTCGAAACGTGTGTAATCTTTTTCTTTGCATGTCGGTGTGTTGACTAGACGAGTCAGAATAATGACGAGAAACTGAACCGTGTACACCGGACGTTACCGTTGCCTTGTCGTGCCGCAGCAGCTTGAAGCTGTGTGCGTTAACGTTACGCGACAAAGTGGCCGTTTCAAAGAGCTTGAACTGTCGGGGATTTGTCGCGCTGTGCCGCATCCAGTGTAGAGGATGGGCTCGTTTGAGATGCTAACGTACTGCATGCTTAGGTGGCTGCAGTCAGGGGACGAGTGGAAAAAAGTGCAGTCTATTACAGACAATCAAAAAGCTAGTACAATGCATGTTGTTGTAAAGAAAATTAACATTGAATATGCTTTCTGCTTAGATGTCTGGTTTCTCCTGTCCTGTGAAGACATCTTATTCTCTTTTTTTTTTGTTTTTTTTTGTTTTTTTTTTGTTTTTTTTTGTTTTTTTTGGGAATGCTGTTTAGTAGTAGTAAGTATTATTAAAAACCTTTACTTTTGTTTTGTTTCACATCCGTACATCTCTGATGACTGCTTTGAATGATATGCATCTTCATGTTATTTGATAACCATAATCCAGTACTCCATATTATAATAAAAACTGATGCATACTTCTGATATTTTACAGATATCTGATATTTCACCAGACGACTGCAAAGTCCAAAGCCTTTACATTAATGGTATGTATGAAACTCACATTTTGGCTACTTTTGAAATCTCTTTGTCTGACGATGTTGCAAATGTTAATATTAATCTATTATTTTTCTCTCTCCCTGTCCGTTGAATGTGTCAGTGTATTAAAGGTGCACAGTAGCAGTTGCAGTTAGAGTGGGGTTACCAAAACATCCAAAACATCCACATTTCTGCCATTATCCATGTACGTATTCGAAGTGTGCTATATAATGTTACAGTTTGTTTTAGGAAGACACTATTGTATGTCTTGGCCTCAATCCTAGGATTGAGGTCTAACAGTTATCTGTAATCAGTCTTTGCTGACCACGACTGGTTCTTATTATATTCAAGTTTATATTTCTTAGAATACTGATGTTACTAAATTATTGAAATTAAGTTATATTAGTTATATTAGATATTTCCAGAGTAGTACTGAATCTCATTTTTAACTGTGCATTTTCCAGGCTGCAGATGAAGCCCTCATCCCAAGATGCATTGAGAAGACAATGCCCATGATAGACCAGGGGACATCAGGATCATCAATGAGGGCCAGATAATCTTAGACTGATTTGGATAACTTGGCATTAGCTACTGCAAAATTCAATTGCCCATCTAACTGGGATCATTCACTCAACCACTAAAAATTCTGAAAATGAAAATGCTGGTATCATTTACATACCCTCAAGTTGTTCAAAACCTGTATGAATTTCTTTGTTCTGCTGAGGAGTATAATGGTGTATCTTTAAAATCAGCACACTTTCAAAGTCCTTCTTAAAAAAAATATAGACATTTTTTCTTACTTTATTTATGTTACGTGGAGTGAGAGGCGAGAGGCGAGCGGATCCACTTGCGAGCTTTTATTAATAGGACGAGACAAAGACATGGTCGTACAGGCAGGGTCGAAAACAGGAGCAGACAGGTATATCACGGGCAAGACGTAGAGAATAATCCAATAACACGAGCAGAGTCCAGAAGGCAGGCGGCGAACAGTCAAAACGGGGAAGCCAGGCGAGAGAACTAGGAACTAGGAACTAGGAAAACGCTAACGAGAATAAACACAACAATAACTCACAATACTCCGTGGCTTGCAAAGGGAAAGACCGGGGTTTTTATAGCGCCACTGATTGGTCACAGGAATCGACGCAATAGGCGCGATGGGTGATGGGAGTAGTAGTCCGGGGTGCAAAGCAACAGTCTGTGAGAAGTGACAGGGTGAGAGCGACATCTGGCGGTGAGCGGACCGCAAGACACCGACCAGATTCGTAACATAGCCCCCCCCCCAAGGAGCGGCTTCCAGACGCTCCAACCGAAAAACAGTCCAGGGGAGCGGTGGGAGGGCCAGGAGACTGAGGCAGAACCGGCGAGGCGGAGGCCTTCCAGGGTGGAGCCGGAGGCGGAGCAGGAGGCGCAGGAGGCCTGCAGGGCGGAGGCGGAGCAGGAGGCGCAGGAGCCCTCCAGGGCGGAGCAGGAGCAGGAGCCCTCCAGGGCGGAGCCGGAGGCGCAGAAGCCCTCCAGGGCGGAGCCGGAGGCGGAGCAGGAGGCGCAGGAGCCCTCCAGGGCGGAGCTGGAGGCGGAGCAGGAGGCGCAGGAGCCCCCCAGGGCGGAGGCGGAGCAGGAGGCGCAGGAGCCCTCCAGGGCGGAGGCGGAGCAGGAGGCGCAGGAGCCCTCCAGGGCGGAGGCGGAGCAGCCCTCCAGGGCGGAACAGGAGGCGGAGCAGGAGCCCTCCAGGGCGGAGGCGGAGCAGGAGGCGCAGGAGCCCTCCAGGGCGGAGGCGGAGGCGGAGCAGCCCTCCAGGGCGGAACAGGAGGCAGAGCAGGAGCTCTCCAGAGCGGAGGCGGAGCAGGAGCCCTCCGGGGTGGAACAGGAGGCGGAGCGGCCCTCCGGGGCGGAACAGGAGGCGGAGCGGCCCTCCGGGGCGGGACAGGAACCTGCATCATAGTCTGGAACCTGGGGAAAGCAGAGATAGAGGGGGCAAACAGAATAGGGGGAGAAGCAGAGAGCTTGTAAGGGGACGCCACCTCCAAGGGAGGATCTACAGCCGTGGCTGACACCTCAGGAGGTATTGGCGCGACTTCTCCAACCAAGGGGAGCTCTGGGGCAGGCTTGTGACCAGGCGGGAGCCCTGAAACAGGCTTGTGACCAGACGGGAGCCCTGGAGCAGGCTTGTGACCAGACGGGAGCTCTGGAGCAGGCTTGTGACCAGACGGGAGCTCTGGAGCAGGCTTGTGACCAGACATGACCGCAGGAGTTGGCTGGCGAACAGATGTGACCTCTGGAGCCGAGTGTGCGGCCCAGATGCTGAGGATGGAGGTTGCCATCACACTGGCAGACATGATGTGACGAGGCTCTGAGCGGTCAGACGAGACGTGACTTGACTCTGGGCGGTCAGACGAGACCTGACCTGACTCTGGGCAGTCAGACGAGACCTGACCTGACTCTGAAACAGCAGCAATAACTTCACTTGGCTCATGAAGATCAGCTGTGGTTTGACTTGGTTCGTGGAGACTGGCTGTGACTTGACCTGCTTTGTGAAGATCGGTTGTGGCTTGGCCTGGCTTGTGAAGACCAGTAGTGAACTGACTTGACTCTTGGAGATCAGCGGTGACTTGACTTGGCTCATGGAGATTCACAATGACTTGATCTGACACGTGAAGACCAGCGGTGACTTGATCTGGCTTGTGAAGGTCATTGACTTTACTTGACTCAGGAACCACGGCTGTGACTTTGCTTGACGCAGGAACGACCGCCTTGACGTTGCTTGACGCAGGAACGACCGCCTTGACGTTGCTGGACTTGGAACCTTGACTGGACTTGGAGGCTTGACTGGACTTGGAGGCTTCAGCTGTAGCCTGACTTGACTCTGGAGCAGCGGCTGAAGCTTGACTTGGCTCTGGAATAACAGCAGCAGCTTGACTTGGCTCATGAGGATCTGCGGTGACCTGGCTTGGCTCATGGAGATCCGCTGTAAAGTGACTTGACTCAGGAACAACATGGCTTGACTCAGGAACAACAGCTGTAACGTGACTTGACTCGTGGGGGACAGCTGTAACTTGGCTTGACTCATGGAGAATGACAGCTTTGGCTTGACTTGACTCTGTGTCTTGACCTGACTCAGGGGTAGCCGCCGCGACATGAAGGAGCGCCACTTTAGCTGCCCATACCGTCATTAGGGGTGTGTCCAGCACGTGGGCCATCATGCCCACAGGTGGTGTCCGGGTGCTGACCACAGGTTCTGGAATGGCAGCCATCTTGTGGAGTGGCTTGGAGATGGCGGCCATCTTGTGCAGTGGCTCTGGCGTGGCAGCCATCTTGTGCAGTGGCTCTGGCGTGGCAGCCATCTTGTGCAGTGGCTCCGGCGTGGCAGGCATCTTGTGCAATGGCTCAGGAAAGATGGCTGTAACTTGATCTGAGACAGGGGCGACAGCTGTAATTTGACTTGACACAGGAACAATAGCCGTAGCTTGACTTGACTTGGAAAATTGACTTAACTCAGGAAATACAGCTGCAACTTGACTTGACTTGGAGACTTGACTTGACTCAGGAAACACAGTAGCAACTTGCCTTGACTCGGAAACTAGACTTGACTCAGGAAATACAGCTGCAGCTTTATATGGCTCTGGTATGGCAGCTGTGACGTGACGGGGCTCTGTTCTCGCCGCCATCTTGTGAACGGGCACCGCAGTTGCCGCCATTTTGTGCACGGGCTCTGTTGTCACATCTGGCGGTGAGCGGACCGCAAGACACCGACCAGATTCGTAACAATTTATGCTCTTATTGTTCTTATTGTGTAACATTGTATTACGTTAAGCAAGATTTGTATTATGTTAAGCAAAAAAGTGTACTTTTTTTTTTTTTTTTTGATTTTGCTTTTATATGGGGTTATATTATATTTTAACAGATGCATTTCAAGCAAATGAGCTATGTCTGTAACATGCTTCTCTGTAAATTTGTAATCTGTATGGATTGTTGTGTACTATTAAAAAAAAAAAATGTTGTTTTTTTTCCAAAAAATGTTTTTGCTTATTTCCTTGCTTAAAAATCTACAATATTAAGGTTGCTAAAATGCTATTATTTATTTAAAAATGTAATACTTATAGTTTACCAAAGTTTTTTTTTATTCTGTTATTAGTTTTATCTGGATTTATCGTACATTTTATCATAGTTTTATGTAATTTATTAAAGCACCACTGCATATTGTGGATAAAGATTTAATTTAAAAAAAAATCATGTTAAATCAACAAGGTAACATGGCATAAAAAGCACAAAAACAACATAACAAAAATCATGTTCATTTGACAAACACAAGTTACGTAACATAAACGGAGATAAATTATGTTGAGAGAACATAATAAAAATACACGCAACCGATGTACATATTTTTTTTATGTTAATCCAACAGATTTTTGTTTTCAGTGTACCCGAGTTTGGATGAGTGCGTTTGCCTCGCGCGGGAATAGCGACGCATCCGCGGCGGCGGCGGCTCCATTCTTGCTTGATTTCTGAGGAATCTAGTGTGTGGGCACAGCATGTTTGGCTCTTGTGTAATTTCGTGTAATCGTGTCATCACTGTAATTTTCTGCCCCTTTGCCCGCGATTTGCGATTTATAGAGCAGTTCATGGAAAGGATCTGATGGGATATCTTTTCCCTTTTCAGTAATTTCCTAGTGAACTGTAGGATGTGGACAATCACATTATATATGGTTGCATATCAAGTGTTGGCTTGCAAGACTCCTTGATGCTTACTGAAGCCATCACCCTTTCTGTCTGACCAGGGTTGGGCAGCACTTGCATTGCGATCTCTTATGTTGGACCTGAGCAGGAGCTGTAATGGCACTATGTGGACCTGTCTTTGTTTTGACTCTGTTACAGGCTAGGACCTCCAAGCACCTCCCCTGTTAAAGTCAGAACCTCTCGATCTGTCGATTGTGGTGATAGTCTCATCCGTCAGTACTTTATCCAGCCTGGATAATAGCCTTCGGCCTCATGCTTTCTGGGTCATGCGGCCAAGTCGCTAGGCTTCTGCGGAAGCCTCCTTGGACTTCAGGTTCCCAGTATAGTGCTGCAACCCCAGCACTCACGGGTCCTCTGCTCGGGCTGAGCTTTTCCGGAGTGTATGATACATGATGTGCTCCCTGACTTCCTGCCTGAGGTTTGCTTTGAGAAGCTGCCCTGGCCAGAATGTGCTACTCATGTCTTGCCTCGGAGAGCTTCCTGAGGTATGAGTCATTCACTTAACCATCATGTACTTTCTCTGAGTTAGAGCTCCTCCTGCTGAGGCGTTGGGGGGCTCCACTCCATAACCCCACACTGCCCTTATGGTCAAACCATTGAATCGCCTCTAGGTGGAGCGGGCTTGAGTACACTCCTTTCCCGGAGGAGTGGTAGTTCTTCAGACATGTATAGACTGCCTTCTGGTCGAGCTGAGGTGTGCTCCCCTCACTGCGAGTGCTAGCTATGCACCTCCCGTTCCCAGTTTGAGTCTTAGGGAATGCCTTAGCCCATGGGCTGAGAGCGCTGCTCCCAGGAACTCTTATGCAACCATACCGAGTTGAATAGGCCCGTCCTGTTGCCTCCATGTACCTGGCAATGCTCCCCTCACCTTAAGTCAGCAACCTCAGGCTGTTAGGCCTCTCTCTGCCTCCCTGTTAGGTTGCTTCCTTGCTTCTTGGTCGAGCTAGCATTGCTCTCCTCACTATAGAGGGTCACTTATGAGCATGCTGCTCCCTTCTGAGCATCTGAGTTTCCTCTCATTCTGAGAGTTTATTCTCTGCTCCCCAGAGCTCTGTGAGTCTGAGCGTCTGAGCTTCTCTCCTATTTTAAGAGTTGAGCCGCCGCTTTCTAGAGCTCTGGTTAGCAGTCATGCCAGGTTGTTGGGCCACTTTCTGCTACTTGGTAGAGCTAACATTGCTCCCCTCACCATGGCAGGTCACCTATGAGCATGCTGCTCCCTTTTGAGCATCTGAGTTTCTCTCTCATCCTGAGAGTTGGATTCTCTGCTCTGTGGGATCCACCGTGCAGCCATGCAATCTCTTCCTCTGATTCTAAGCCTTTAAGTTCTACTCTGGGTCCAGGATATCTGACTCCTAACAGGTAAGTCTTTGGGAATGCAGCTCAGGCCTTTGGCTGAAGGGGATAATGTCACTGACAGCCATCTAGGTGTCCTTTGGGCAACTCTTAGCTTGGTAGAGTTGGTAGTTAGTGCTCGCCTTGTGCTTGGCATGCACTCCCCTCACCGTGGCGGGTCACCTATGAGCATGCTGCTCCCTTTTGAGCATTTGAGTTTCTCTCTCATCCTGAGAGTTGGATTCTCTGCTCTGTGGGATCCACCATGGAGCCATGCAATCTCTTCCTCTGATTCTAAGCCTTTAAGTTCTACCCTGGGTCCAGGATATCTGACCCCTAACAGGTAAGTCTTTGGGGATGCAGCTCAGGCCTTTGGTTGAGGGGGATAATGTCACTGACAACCGTCTAGGTGTCCTTTGGGCAACTCTTAGCTTGGTAGAGTTGGTACTTAGTGCCTGCCTTGTGCTTGGCATGCACTCCCCTCAGCATGGCAGCGTGGGTATAACTTTTCCCATAGCAACCTCTAGAGGACGCAGTTTGAATTCCCTTGAAAAGGAACATCTCAGGTTATGTATGTAAGCATGGTTGCCTGAGAAGGGAACGAGACACTGCATCCTCTAGAATCCTCGCCATTCTTCGGACGCAAGCTTCAGACGAAGAAGCGGATGACGTGTTCTCTCAGCACCCTTTTATACTGTGGTCGCGCTGGTAGTGACGTCCTAGGCTGTCGCCAGCCAATGTTATTGTCGTGTTAAGTCATGTATGCTTCAAGACATCGGTCATGCTGAGGCATTCCCCATAGTGACCACTAGAGGATGCAGTGTCTCGTTCTCATCTCAGGGAACCATGGTTACATACTTAACCTGAGATGGCTTATTTACTATTATCTACTGTAGTTGTATTTTCCTTTTAATTAGTTCAATTGCATGTTAATATTCTAAAAGAATGGTGCAATAAAAATGTGCAGTTGTTGCGGTCGCATTGTCAAACACCTGACCTGTTCACACTGTCATGACAAAAACAGATCTGAGTCACATGTGAGCAAAAAAATCAGATTTGGGCCACATTGCCTGCAGTGTAAACATAGCCTTGGTCTCCTGCTGCTTGATTTTATGTTTCCTTTTTTATTATAAAAATAAATAAATTAATTAAATAAAATAAAAAAAAAAAAAAAACAGAGGCTTTTAATATTTTATTAAGCAGCTCGTGCTTTGTGATTTTATACACACACACACACACACACAAAAAGTAGAATAACCAGAATATGCTACTTTAATGAATAAGACTTAACTCTAAATGTCTATTTTGGACAGCATAATACTACTGTAGTAGTTCTAAAGAAGGTTTAAACAATTCTTGAACATGCCTTTTGTGGTATCCACAGGCACTGAATTCACACATGACTATTTTTACACATCCTGTGGTTCTGGCTGGCATGTGAAAATGTTGCACACTAGTGTTCACATGGTGAGAATCGACAGTTGTGGTGACATTGTGATGAGGTCAAGAGCTGAATATGTGTTTAGATTTGTAAAACACAAGAAGAGTGCTAATAGATCTGAGAAATCTTTTAGACAATGGTCTTATGTTGATGATTTCATGATGTGGCTAATATAATGCTTTTTATTGTCTAAATAATTGATGAAATCTGTTAGAGATTTATGAAAAACCATTAACCACATGTATGAGCAACAGTAACACTGATGCTTAGCAAGCAACACTAAATAAGATTCTTATGTGTTGAGTGTCAGATTATTGTGCCAAGTGGATACTGATTGCAGCTTCCAAAAGACAAAGATTAAATAAATAAATAAATAGTTATATTTGATACAATCACACCAGCGTGATTAGATCATTCAATAGGCCACATCACCAGCTGCCAAATTCAAAACTGCAGGTGTTTTTACAGCACTGTGCATGCTTTCTGACTGAATTCTGCTCCCTGGCAAATTCTCCCATCAGAGACAACAAAGTGCAGATGTGCGTACGAATGTAAGAAAGATATTCATTTCACAGTGTAAACAGCTTAAGTGACTATAATGGGAGTTTTTGAGAATGCTTGGCTAGACTGACGTGCACAGAGATTTAGCTTGTGCACTTACCATAACATGGATTTTAGCAATACCAATACTAAGGGGTCATAGAGGTTGTTTGCTAGACAGGCCTAGAGACTGTGGCACTCTAAGGGGGCAGTCCATTAGCGAGATTCTGTATGTACAGAGCGCTTATCACGGAGCTCTGGGGAGCAGAGAATTTAACCCTGAAGAAGAGGGGGAATTCTAAATGACCTTCTGAAGTGGGGGAGTCTAAATATTTATTTATATTTTGACACAGTATCTTTGCATTTGTGCAATGATCAACTTCAGTATTATTTAGTATTAGTATTCTTAGTATTAATATTAGCATTCTTATTTCTCAAATTTATAACAGCTTGACACCCACCAAAGTAATCTACTTATTTTTAAAACATCTCTTTCTTTTTTAGAGCGTAAGTGTTTATAATGAAACACTATTGTAAGCACAGAAAGAGAATTAACTTACTGAAAACCTTTTGGTTTGTTAGGAGACCCAGGGTCACACCTAGCTGAAGATTCTCACCCAACCCTAAGGGGAAAACACACCCCTCAGCAGCAAAACACAATTCTACAAAAGTTTTCAATTTTACTCATAATATAAGTGACCGCTGTGAAATTGAGACCAATTGCACAGAGACCTTTAGAACGATACCAAACATGAAGTGTTGAAAACAATTACATATTCACAAGATATAACACACATGGTATATGGATATTCTTGCTTTTGTGTAAGAAGAGTGAGAAAAATGAGCTAGGTGGGTGGTGTTGTTTGCTCTCTTTGGAGATCTCTTCTCCGGATTAGTTTTATTGTTTTGTTGCATGGCATCTGTTTTTGTGAGAGTTTCTGGACTTTAATTTCATGAGGAAATAATTTCACCCCTAGTATGACCATACTAGCCCAGTTCTGTCAATACTGCACTGGTTCCCTGTTGAACATTGTATACATTTTAAAATCTTAATAATTACTTATAAAGCCCTGAATGGTTTAACTCCTCTGTACTTGAGCAAGCTCTTGTCACACTATAGTCCTTCACGTCTGCTGCAATCTCAAAACTTTGGCCATTTCATAATACCTAGAATATCAAAAACAGCTGTGGGTGGCAGATCCTTTTCCTATTTAGAACCCAAACTCCTGTTCCTAGTGTTGTTTGAGAAGAAGACACACTGTCATTTTAAATGTAGATTAACCCTCTGGGGTCTGAGGGTGTTTTGGGGCCCTAGAGGAGATTTTACATGCCCTGACATTTGTTTTGTTTTGTTTTTTTCAGTATCTTAAAAACATATTAATGTCTAAAGTCTGAAATACACGGTATTCATCACAAACTGGGCTACAATAAAATGTGAGCAGCATGAATGTACATGTTTTGAGAACAGGATGTGGTAGACTACAGTTTTTGCTACAAAATGATGTGACAATCATCTTTTTCATTCATTCACAAAAAACAAATATTGATTTAACTTTTGTATGACATGTTTTGTGGTAGAAAACTGTATGTGAGGGAGTGGCAATGGCCATGAATATTTAGTGATTCACACCTGAGAGACAAAGGGCCCTCCCCTAATGACCCACCTGTGTGACTGTTACTTTGAAGCAGGTAAGAAAGAACACGAGGGGATGAAAAAATGGCGTTTTTCATTATTTGTATTTTATTTATGAGACAGTAAACTCAAAAATACATAATAAAGGTCAAAAACACATTATTGAGCACACTGATCTAAATACAGAGATGTGAACAGACTTGTGTCATTCCTGAAAACAGATCCTGTTCAACAAGTGAAACAAATAAAACATGATATGTCCAGTGTTTGTTGCTTCTTTCCATGAATTCAAGGAGAAAAAAAAAAAAAAAAGCCACATCATCAGTAGTCATGGAGGTTATTTTACCATATTTTATTTAAAACATCAGCCCAATCAATGTAGTTGAGCATCTGATGTTGATACAGCAATGTCAGAGAAGTGAAGTCCTCAAAGTCTTCAAGGTATCTGGTCAAATAAATAAATAAATAAATAAATAAATATCTGTTAGCATGTTGATATAGGAGAAACTATATGTGATGTGATCTAGGAAAACCCAACATATGTTGAAATTTTACCCTTTTTAGGGTTTGATATCATATTGAAGGATTACAAATTTATGCTAGGTTCCAATATAACAACATGAACTAAAAAAAGTTATGTATATTGTGACATTCTAAGAGCAGACAGCTCAGCTGAACATCTGCCAGGTTTCCCAAGTTAAGTGTGAATTCTAAGCTCAAGGTACAGTTGTGCCTTTTGCTTTAGCACCTATGCATTTGAATGACACTTGTATGCTAAATAGATCAAGGCTGGGAAAAACCTTTTACTGGGCTGATTTCCTGTGCCACATTTGCATGCTTTGTTTAGATTAATTCCACCTCTATGTACTCCTCCCCCTTGAAACCTATGTACTCTGCTGTGCTGAGATTTTGTTAGACGACTTTTTGACGACTACAGCGCCACGCAGCGAGTATCTGAATAAAGAGAAACTTCTGCTTCAAGATATCCAAAACGTCTCCTGGTCTCTAAGAAAAATTTCCAACAATATGAAAGTTCAAGCCCTTTCTGAAACTATTTTTATTTTGTCCATAGCTTGAGCCTATCAAAAAATATTATCTTAAGTTGGCTAATAGCGATGAATGGAATTTTGAGAAAAACTGATTTAAATTAAGCCGGGTTACACTTTAACGGGTTTAACGAGAGCTGTCAGGAGCACGCACTGCATCATTACACAAACAGACTAACGTCACCCTGAACAGGGCAGTTTTCAGTTGCTTATCATGGGCATAGTCTCTGAACTTTTGATCACCCCCTGTATGTTTAAATAGCACAAATAGTCTACTTTTTAGTTTACATTTAGAAAAGCGAGCACAGCGCAACTGTTTACGCACTGTGCATAAAACAGACTGTCATCGGACCCCTCCTCTTCAGTAAGGTCATCATCAGATCCTTCTTCTCTTGATGTGAAATAGTCTATTATAACATTGTTTAGGGCACGGACATCAAGATTGAGCAGTTTGAGACGAATAAGATCTTTAAATGAGCAGCTGCTTCAGACTGCATTGATCTCTTGTGCTCCGATATCTCACAATATAAATACATAAATAAATAAATAAATAAATAAAAACACTGTGTGCTGTAGTTTACACAGGACTGGCAGAGAATGTGCATTGATACACCGTTATTAAATATGTTACCTGGTTTATTTTGATTTTCACTGTTTTTGTGGTGTTCAGAGAAAGCACCTTCACCATGCGTTCTTAAAGTAAGAGAAAGACACAAAGTCATTTGTGCTTGCTGCAATAAATCACTATATTCCTGCACTAAACAAGTGAATTTTGCCAAGATATTTTAATAGTTGACAGACAAGATATTATAGAATTATAATAAAATGCCCCCCAGTGTAATGCCACGCCAGCAGAGGGAGCCCTCACCCATGGACTGTCTGTTACCGCTCCCTCTGCTGCTTCTATGGTTACTTCCTGTTTGGCAGCCATATAAGGAGGGCCATGCCAAACAGGCTTTGTGAAGTATTGTTTTGCCTGTGTGGACTCTACCAAGCGTTTTTCCTGTTTCCTTTCCTCATAGTCATAGTTTTACCTTGTTTCTTTGCCATAGTTTTTGCCTTGTTTCATTGCCTTGTTTATTTTGCTAATTTGGACTGCTCTCTGGTATTTTGACCTTCTGCCTGTTTATTGGATCATGCTTTTGTCTTGCCCTTGATGTTACTGTTTGCTGATGCTGACCCTGCCTGTCTTGACTACGATCTGTGTTTATTAAAGCTCGCATTTGGATCTATCAAACTTCTGAGGAGTTCCGTTACAGAATACTTCACCGCCCCACAGATCCAGCAGCTTTTGGACACAAATCAACCATGGATCCAGCATCACGCCTCTTCCGTCTCCGCCAAGGTAACCAACCCATTGAAGATTATGTTGTTGATTTTTGTGAGCTGGGCCATTTGGTGGGATTTAATGACATTGCCCTAAAAGACATCTTCCGACATGGACTCAAAGACTCACTCAATTACCTCATGCCTCGCCACACCCTTCACTGGACTCAATAACAATACATTGATTTCGCCTTGATGCTGGCTGGTTCACCTTTTACTGTGGGTGTTGCTGATGACCAACCATGTAATCCCACATTCCCCACCACAACAAAGCCTGGACAAGTCATGTCCACCAAGCCACAGCCTTCTCATGTCATTCCTGCCAAGCCAAGGCCTGCTCATGTCACGTCTTCTGCTCCAAGGCCTGCTCACGCCATGCCTGCCCTTCCAGAGTCTGTACCTGTCATGGCTGCCATCCCCAAGCCTGTCCACAAGATGGCCACCATCCCCAATTCTGTTCACAAGATGACAACCCCATCTGAGTCCCCAGCCAAGATGGCTGCCACACCTGAGCCTCATCATGCCAAAATCATCTCAACCGAATCTCATCCCATCATGTCTGCCATACCCAAAGAAAGTCAAGTGATGGCTGATCCTCTGGTGTCAAGTCAGGTCAGAGCTGCACTTTCAGTGCCAAGTCAAGTTACAGCTGTGTTTCCTGAGCCACATCAAGTTACAGCTGTTCACCATGAGTCAAGCCAAGTCACAGCTGTTCACCATGAGTCAAGTCACGTTACAGCTGTTGTTCCTGAGTCAAGTCACGTTACAGCTGTTGTTCCTGAGTCAAGTCACGTTACAGCTGTTGTTCCTGAGTCAAGTCACGTTACAGCTGTTGTTCCTGAGTCAAGTCAAGTTACAGCTGTGTTTCCTGAGCCACATCAAGTTACAGCTGTTCACCATGAGTCAAGCCAAGTCACAGCTGTTCACCATGAGTCAAGTCACGTTACAGCTGTTGTTCCTGAGTCAAGTCACGTTACAGCTGTTGTTCCTGAGTCAAGTCAAGTTACAGCTGGGTTGTCTGTTAAGCCAAACCACAGTTGATCTCCATGAGCAAAGCCAAGTTACAGCAGATCTTCATGAGCCAAGTCAAGTTACTGCTGTTGTTCCTGAGCCAAGTCAAGCCACAGCTGATCTTCATGAGCTAGGTCAAGTCACAGCTGTTCTTCATCAGTGTTGGGCAAGTTACTCTGAAAATGTAATTAAATTACTGATTACTCCTTTGAAAAGTAATCAAATAACTGTTCTGATTACTTTATTTCAAAAGTAATTAGTTACATTACTCGTTGCGTTACTTTTTTTTTCCTGTACATCCACGAGATTTACATGAAACAGTGAACTTGTGTGTTGCCTACCATCCCAGCATAAACACTCCGATAAAATATTTATTAAAGCATCATCATTCACAAACCACTGTTATTTTAACTGAAAGCAATAGGCTGCTGCATGTGTGGTTGCAGAATGCATGGCATTTCAAGTGGTGAGTGGATTCTCTGATTGTCCATTGCATTTCAGAAATCAACATTGTTCAACGCTGCAAACACGTTATAAATAGAAACTCTGCCTATGCTTATGCCTGTTAATCATTTTTGTTTTATATATTGTTCTTGTTGCTTTTGTGCAATACATGAATAGCAATTAATTTGTTTTAGACATTTTATGTTTAGACAGTTCTATTTTGCTACGTACGTAGTATCCGCCTCACAGGTGCTTTCCAGTCATAGTTCTCTGGTTAAGGACATTGCGTGTGCTAGCCAACACCCTTTTTACAATCTACATGATAAATCACATTCTATCGGCAATGATGTAACGCAGCAGTAACGCATGCTTGTAACTATACTCTAATTACTAATTTGGAAATTATAACGTGTTAAATTACTCTATTACTAAAAAAATACTCAAATTACAGTAACACGTTACAAAGTAATGCGTTACTGCCCAACACTGTTCTTCACGAGTCGATTGTTGATTTTTCTGAGTCAAGTCAGGTCACGGCAGACCTCCCTGAGTCAAGTCAAGTCACGACAGACCTTCCTGAATCAAGTCAAGGAACAGCTGCGTTCCTAACAGAGCCTCTTTACGACATGGCTGCTAGTATAGAGCCTCGCCAATCCACGGCCATCATGCCAGAACCTCACCAGGTCCCGTCTGACCTTCCAAAGCCACGTTACGTCTCAGCTGACATCCCAGAGCCTTGTCAGGTCTTAGCCGTCCTTCCAAAGCCTCGCCAGGTCTCGTCTCTTCTCCCAAGCCACACAGAGCCCACGCTCTCTAACCTCACAGCCTCCACACCCTCAAGCCCGGCAGGCATCCCACTATCTACTGTGCTGCTGTCATGGTGATCGCCATTTTTAGCGTGTGGGCTACACATTGTACACATTGGATGTTATTGGTTCCACTGTGGGTGTCTTTGCTCCTGTCTGCCCCACAATGGCTCCCTGCTCTGCCTGCCCCGCCATGGCTCCAGGCTCCTCAGAATCCAACATGGTGGACTTCTGCTCCAGTGCTCCACGGCCCAGGTCCTCCAGTGTTTCACGGACTGCTACTGTTCCAGGGCCCATGTCCTCCAGTGCTTCACTGTCCGTCCCTGCTCCACGATCCAGGCCCACCTCCTCTGCACGGACCTGGCCCTCCGTCCCACCCCCAGTTTTCCCTCTATTCCCCCACCCTCCTGGACTGTTGTAGTTTTGAGTTCCAGGAGTTGCTCCTAGAGGGGGGGATTCTGTAATGTCACAGCAGCAGAGGGAGCCCTCACCCATGGACTGTCTGTTTCCACTCCCTCTGCTGCTTCTATGGTTACTTCCTGTTTGGTAGCCATATAAGGAGGGCCATGCCAAACAGGCTTTGCGAAGTATTGTTTCGCCTGTGCGGACTCTACCAAGCGTTTTTCCTGTTTCATTGCCTTGTTTTATTATTGCCACGGTTTTGTTTCATAGTCATAGTTTTGTCTAGTCTCAGCTATAGTTTTTGCCTTGTTTCATTGCCTTGTTTATTTTGCTACTTTGGACTGCTCTCTGGTATTTTGACCTTCTGCCTGTTTATTGGATCACTGGTGTCTGACCCTGCCTGTTTTGACTATGATCTGTTTAATAAAGCTTGCATTTGGATCTATCACGCTTCTGAAGAGTTCCGTTACCCAGCTAGGTGGGGTAAAACGCCCCCAGGGGACAATGGGCAATTACTGTAATCACTCTGTACTTCAAATCCTTTGTTTTTCCATCAAAAGTATTCTAACTAATTGGTTGAATAAAATATTTGAATTTTATATTTAAAAATGACCTCAAATTAGAAAACCAGTTAGCATCAGCTATATATATATATATATATATATATATAAACTATTATTTTGTAATTCATAATTATTGATTATATTATTTTTTTAAATTTTAAGCTAAAACTGCCTGTACTCTGATTTTGCTATAAAAGTTTTAAGCAAATTGCTTCTTGGACTGGGGTGCATTTTACCCCACCCATGGGGGCATTTTACCCCTCCTGTGGGGGTAAATATGATATAAATATGATATGGAGGCTATTGGCGCTGACTCAAAGTGACCATTTTTATATCTCTTACAACATGCAGAGTGACTAAAATAATTATTTTACCACAGTAAAGTGAATTTTACTTGAGTTCCTTGAATGTTGTGCTTGTATTTTCATTGGCTGTCTTTAAACCTGTTTGTCAAAATTCCATTCCTAAAAAATCATAGTGATCGACCAACTTCAGATAACCATAACTTTTGTTGAAGACAAGCTATGAAAGGTGATATCAAAACCTGTAACAGATACAATTTCACCATGTGATATCGCATCAGATATGCTGTCAATAAATTAAATATTTAATCTGATTAATCACACATTTATCATGAAATTTACATATACTATTTATCTTGTTTAACACTTTCATTTTGTCATTATTTGCTATATCAAAAAAAAAAAAAAAAAAAAAAAAAAGGTTTACCCTGGAGGCAGTGTATATACAAATGTTTGTGCCCTTGTGGCGTAACAGGCCACCGCAGATTGAAACAAGCTGTTTTTGGAGCTTGATTAAATAAATGGTTTGTTTATAATATGGAGGATGTTTTAAGCTGTGAAACTTGCAGGATGTTTTAATGGTACAAAGACCTCTTATATGCCAAAAGATCAAGGCTAATTTAATTTCTCATGCCGTGACCCCTGAAATCCTGGAATCTCCCCATACAAATGTATCAGAGCCAACCTGTGTCAGAGAATAGAAACAGAAAGACATGAGCTCACAGTTGTGGTTTGGTTTGTTCTGTTTCAGCTTGGTGATATCAACCAGTGTGAGAGCATCCGTTTCTTCTTTACTTCCAAAGAGTTATAATATAGCTAATACCATATTACAATAAAGACCCATCAAAGTATTGTTTAATTTCCCTTGTATAATAAACACAAGAATATTACCTCTTATAATTACAGAATGATGCTGTTCAGTTTGATACTGAATCGTGACAACATTTCTGTCAAAACTTTTTTTTTTCTAAAAAAAAAAAAAAAGAAAAAAAAAGACAAAATTATCCACTTTTTTTCTCTGTAATACATGAGATACATTGGTATGTCCTTTAATGTGTCGTCGTGTTAGACCTGACTGTAGGTATCAGGAAGTCTTGAGGCTTTAACTCAGTCTGTGTCTTTAACCGTGTGTTATTATTTGGTCAGTATGGAGCTCAGTCAACTTCTTCTTGTGCTCGGTGAGTATTGTTACATCAAATACACAATACACAGTATCAACTGAGTGTTCACATTATAATGATTTTTTTCTTCTTTGTGTTTTAGTGCTAATTTCAAACATCCACTCTGGACACAATGAAGGTGAATACATTTCATAACATATTCACATGAGAGTGATTCGGCACTCTTAAAAACTACCTGTGAATAGGAGTTCAACTATGATTATAAAAGCTTTTAAATTTATACAATTTATATTTGTTTAAAGTTACAAATACAGCTTTTTAGTTATTTGTTTGTTATGACTAGAGGAAGAAGTTACAGTGAACAAATAGTAGTAAAAGTACACAGAAAATATATTTCCTTACATTACATTAACTGCACTGAGAAATTAGTGAAAATTATTCATGACGCTAAATAAGTGCTAAATAACAGCTATAGAGATCAACACTTCAGTTTAACCCAATTCAACATGTGTGCTTTTGTAATCACAGTAAAAACTGCTTGTTTTATTACTTATTATATAATATGTATATATTATATATTATATACTTATTGTATTATTAAACCATCACATTATTTTCATTGTTAGTTGTTGTTGTTTTACAGAAATACAAAAACCAAAAGTGACCGTTAAACCTGCTCAACATGTATTCAGAGGAGACACAGTCACTCTCAGATGTGACATAAATGGTGAAGGAGTCACTAGCTGGAGCTACATCTGGTATAAGGATGGTTCAGTTGTTGTTTTCAGTGAACTACAGGAACACACAATCAGGTCTGTTAGTGAGTCTGACGCAGGTAAATACTCCTGTTATGGATTAGAGACAGAAGGATCACGCTGGTCACAAATGAGTGATGCTGTTAAACTGACAGTGTCAGGTGAGTTTGATCATTTCTTTACACAAGCATATATATGGCCTTAATATTTTAACCTTTTCACACTTGAGCTGAAAATATTCTAGCTGACCCTCCAAGCGTTTTAGGTGGTATTTTAGAATGGTGATGTGTCGTGCTTGTTATGTGGCACACAGCAGCCACAGTAGCTGTGGATGAGTGATCGTTTTATGTAATTTTTCCTTTTTTATTTAAAATGTTCACAAACATGTTAATTATATTATGAAATATTTTATATCCTAATTCTCAAATATGTGCAAGTAAATGCATTTGGTGGTTTAAACAACTTTATGATGACCATAGTTGATTCATAATGGGTAATGAGCGCCGCCATGTTAGTTCATGATGAAACCGAGCTGTGGGATTGACAACATGTAAATTCATCCTCTCCTCCCAAAAGACATTAAAGTAAGTTTCTGGTGAACTGGGAGAAGAATAGAGTAAACTTTACTGTTACCTACACTATGTGTATATGATATCAATTAAAAAAATTAATAACCCATGTGACCCACACAAACGTGTAAATGCCCACATCACCTTGATAAGCAGAGCATCAAAAATAAGCATCAAACTTATCTTGGCTACTTTTCGTTTTTGGAAGATGTGCTGTGAAGAATTATCCTTGTACTTACCTCAGAAAACAAATGCAAGGCAACATGCAGCTTAATCCAGCAGAAGATATAATTTCTGATGAATAAGTAATTTCTTTTTCTTACTTGCATTAGTTTATATAAGGCAAAAGGTGTGCTGTGGAAAACCAACAAAAGCAAGTTGTGCATCCAGTTGAAGAGGCTTGTTGTAAGCTTTGGAATCCAGACAAAAAAAAAGGGCAAAACCAGAAAGTATGAGATCCACCACCTTACGCCAAGCTGCATAAAATTTGGTGAAACAGAGGGAAAACTTTTATGCAGTTTGGTTTTAGTGCAATGCAAGAGGTGAACAACATTGAACTGGATCAGTTGGTGCCTGCTGCTAACTGAGCAGGCCTGTATTGAAGCCAAACACTTATCCCATGTAATCTCAGAGAGCTCAACTCCCAGGTCTTTCTCCAAGGCTGCTTTAAGGAACCACCTGTCCTGTTTTCCGTTGTACCGCACAGCATTTTCACCCCTTGTCCCACATGTCGCATATTGATAAAATGTCCCGCATTTTCATCAGTCTGTTTCATCAGTCTTAATGATCATATAAGAAAATGTCCATGCGTTCTTTTGCCTTTTTAAGAAAGCTTTTTATGTATTATTTTTGCGGCAGAGCTTCTGCGCAAAAGATTTGCGGACATCATCAAGTGATCTAGAACCACCGACGGAAAATGGTCTAGCACACACATAAAAACACGATATTCTCCATTCATTGTAACCAATTAAAAAAAAAAAAAAAAAACTGATCCAGCTTTCAGACGTGACTTTCTTATTTTAATAGTTCGTTTGAGGCGGTTTCTATGGCTTTATTTTAATGACAAATGTCTGCAGCGCATTATTGTAATGCATCAAAATGCATAAGCACAAATCACTTCTCTCACAGGTAGATTCTCTTCACTCTCATAAAAAAAAGACACACTTTTTCTTGTTTGCATGTGCGCGCTCAGAAACACAGATCAGCGCATATGACAACGTATGTAATCAGTATTTACATAACATAACAATAGAAAATGTATCAGTCTCACACGTGTCCCGCATTGTCCCGCAAAATCACATGAAAGTCCCACAACAGCCCTATTGCCAGGTGGTCACCCTAAGTGGATGCAGGTGACATGGACGGACTGATAAGTCCCTTTGAGAGTTCTTCCTCGATGTACTTGTTAATAGCCTCAGATTCAGGTCGCGATAAAGGACAGTTTCAACCTTTAGGGAGCACTGCACCTGGTAACAGTTTTATGGCAGTGAGAGTGGGACGAAGAGCTGGTTCTTCCTTAACTGCAACAGTCTGAATGGAGATTGGGGTCCAGTCAGCATGACAATGTGACATGATGAATCCCATTGAATGATCCAACCCTCTTTCTACGAGATAAGGGGATTATGTTGACGGAAATCCAAGAATTACTGGCTTATGAGGAGGCCTAACTCCGGATGCTCAAAAACTGTTAGAGGAAGATGTCGAATGATGGGAAACATTGCAGTAGAAATCCATTACATTTCATTGGGACACCATCAAACTTATCAGGAAGATTATCAGGAAGATCAACTGATTGTGGTGATGATGGAGAGGCACTTTCACTCACATTTGGTTAGGAGGTGCTGTGTTGCGAAGGCAACATGTGTAATTGAACCAGGGCTGCTGGATTATGTGATGGCGAAGTCTTCTGGTAACATATATAGGGAACATATTTTATTACTATTTATTAAACTGTTACATTATTTTCATTGTGAATTGTTGCCACTCTCAGATGTAAAATATATGGTAAAGGAGTCACTAGCTGGCAGTACACCTGGTATAAAGTTGGCTCAGTTGTTGTCAGTGAGTAACAGAAACACACATTCAGTTCTGTACTGTACCAAATTTTGACAGTAACATGTTGTTTTCCATTAAAACAGTGCATTCTGGGTAATATTTGTCATTTTCAAGAAAGTAGCCTGCTGCTATATATTGTAAAGTAACAGCGTTCAAATCTGACACTCTGGCTGGCTGTTTCAAATCAAACCCCACACCCTCATTCACTATCCCCTACATGAATTTACTAATACAGTCCACCTGTCAGAGAGAATGAAAACTAATGAGTGAATTCAGCCAATGATGAACAGCTGCTGTTAACAAGCAGAACCACTGAAGAAAAGCGAAACACAAGAACTACAACTGACTTCAACCACAGCCTTAGATGAAATCAACTGAAATAAAACAGAAGAGGATGATTAAATACTCCATCTAACAGCATTCAGAGCTTCACACATTAAAGTTTGACATGATTTCTTTCATATGTCTACAAAACTTATTTGAGAATAAACTGAGGTTTCAATATTTGATTAAAAACATTTTGTTTGACCTATTTTAAACATGTTTAAAACACAAGCTTACAGCAAAAAAAAAAAAAAAAAAAAAAAAAAAAAAAATATTACAAAGACAAGTTTCAAGAGCCCAACTAAAGTAAACACTGATCTCCAACATGTAGTTAAAAAAACGTATTTCTGTGAACATCTGACAGAAATAATGTAATACTGTCAGTCTGGTTAGAAATGTTTGAAGCAGGTAATTTATGTTTCCGTTATTTTTTTTTTCACTTGATGTTTTCCAAGGCTGTGGCTGAAGTCAGTTGTAGTTCTTGTGTTTCTCTTTCATTCAGTGATTCTGCTTGTTAACAGCTGGTGTTCATCACTAGTGCTCAATCATCATTTAATTAATCACATATTTATCTTATTAACTTCAGCACTGCTTCAGTGTTACTTGAACACTCTGTAGTGTGCACACATTACAAGTGTTCATTTAAAACTGAGGATTTTGTTGTGAGGTTTAAACAGTTAAAGATGTATGAAAAAAAAAAAACAGCATGAATTGTAATTAATTCCTGTTATTTCATTAACTAAATGGGAATATATATATATATATATATATAGAGAGAGAGAGAGAGAGAGAGAGAGAGAGAGAGAGAGAGGTTGATGATTGATATATATATATATATATATATATATATATATATATATATATATATATATATATATATATATATATATATATATATAAAGAAGCAAATAAATCCAGCACAATACACAAATTGAACATGGTTTATTTTTACTTCATGTAAACATTCTTAAAAGTGCATTCAATGGCTTTTGTTTGCCTTAAGTGGGTTAGGACTAAACAATATCAAATACTCAATTCATTTAACAATGTGTCAAACTTTGAAAAATGCCTGTATTGTAAAAGACAGTTTAGCTTTAAACAGTAACAGACAGAATTTAAAAAAAAAAAGAAAAAGAAAAAGAAAACATGAGCATCTGGTCCGTGTACCTACGTATAATTGGTTTTCCTGTTTTTGTTTTCAAAACAAACAAACGAATAAATGATTGGTTTATGCAATATTTACATTTTCTCGGGAACACAAAAACGAATTTCATTCATATTTTCAATTTTGTTTTCATTGCACGTCGTTCAAATGCAGATATTAAAAAGTCACCAAAACCAAATCGAAAAATTAATGTTTTTTTGAGCAAAGCGCGTTTTAGTACACCGGAAGCTCTCTGCTGCCGCTGAAGGTTTTCACTTGAGACGGGCGTAAACAGGCTAATCAGGAGAAATGGCATCGGTGCTGGAGAATAGCACCGGTGTTGTGCCGAAATCGGTTACCTGTCGAAAAGTGTGACCAGGTGTCGCTGTTCAGCAAATTTTTGCGCGGGAGCGCGCACGCTTTAGATCAGACGCTGTAGCCGAATGATCTGCGTCAAAGGAGACGAGTGGTGCTGCAAAAGATGGTTCATGTCTACAAAAACAAAAAACAAAACAAAAACAAACAAATGATGTTTCATGTCTTAAGATTAAAGAAAACTACAGTTTCTTACAAAATCTCATAAAATTTCATATAGTTTAGCTAGCAAATATTGCCACTATTTCATAACAGCTGACTAAAAATGTTTAATAAAGTGACTCATGTGATGTGTGACCTCCTTTCTATTTTACATAAATAAACCATATGATCAGATATTGATATATTTATAGATACAGTAGGGTCTGACAGATTACATTTAAATCTACTGAAATGTTACCCCTCTTTATTTAATGCATGTGACTATAATGCTTAATAAAGTGACTTGTGTGATGTGGCAGCTCCTCTTATTTATCTAATTTAAACAAAAGTTGCTTGATCTCTACCCACCATTAATTGTCTTAATCATTTACAAAAAGCAAGAACTATTAAGCTTGTTTTTATATGAGCTTTTTGTTATTCATATGAGAATTTGCACTTCATAAAAAATATTAAATAATATGTGAAGAATTATGTGACATCAAGAGAAAAAGCAGAATTAAAATTAAAACATTTATATGCCTTTTTTGTGGCTTACAGGATTTCCCCCCTGATTTTCTTGTACAAATTCAATGTGAAAAATTGCAGATTGAGAAAAAATTCCTTAACATGCATTTATCTTGTTACTGTTCACCCCCTCCCCCCTTCTGATTTTTTTTTTTTTTTTTTGTTGTTGTTAAAAAACCGCAGCAATGCTGAAAAACTTAGACCTTTCAAATTGTATGTATTTTATCAAGATTAAATTAGTATTTAATTCTGAAAAATAAATAAAAAATAAAGAAATAAAAAATCCTTAAAAGTCATGTATAACATGTATATAATTATATTATATGTTTTGTAAAAGGTTGATCTGTGAGAAGATATGGCAACACTAAGTTATTTACAGTTACATAAATGTCTTATTTAGGCTATTTATTCATACACTTTCTATCCTACTTTTTCAGATTATATTCAACATTTGAACCCAATCATAACTTATCTATAATTTGACTTGTGAAATTAGAATGAAAACTTTTATTCGAGGAATACTCTAGAAGGCAGAAAAAAACAACTCATGAGTCAATCTCAGTAAAATATCTTTTTAATGGTTACAAATTCTTAGTAATATGCAAATCTAAATGTAAAATAAAAATAGTATCATAAAGAAGTCATGAAAACATGTTTTACTTTTCTGTAACTTATCAAAATAAGTTAAGCAATTCTTAACTTTTTAAAATAAGTTAAGCGCATGTTTTTAAATCAGTTTAATGAAATTTAAGTTGAAAATTACCTATACAGCTAAGCTGACTGTACTTACAGTGGAGAAATTTCAACAGTCTTAGAGGTGCAATAACAAATCTTCTGAATGAGAACCTAAAAAGCATCACAAAAATTTGTGAGTTTTTTTATTTATTTTTTTTTTTTCTTCTTCTTCTTCTTCTTCTTCTTCTTCTTCTTCTTCTTCTTCTTCTTCTTCTTCTTCTTCTTCTTCTTCTTCTTCTTCTTTCTGGTAATTATATCTGTACTGTCTAATAATTGGTGACTGTTACTCAGAATAACATCAAGAATAAACAAATTGAAAAAGGAGCAATCTTTACATCAGTTGAGTGAGTTTGAAGAACATAGACTTATAGACTTGCAGTAAAAATGGGTAACATTGTGATATAAATATGTATATATAATTTTGACCTGTCAGACCATACTGTCAATATGTCAGCTGATCAATATGCTTTATAAAATAAAAAGAAGAGAAGCTCAATATCACACTTTGTTAAACATATATAGTCAGTGAAAGAGTGGTTTGATTCAGTGACCCTTGCCAACTACACTCAAAAGCATTTGTAAGGAACAAACTGTAGCTCTTTAACCTTATAGGGTAACTACAGGAACCAGTAATAAGAATAAAGATATACGTTTATCAGATAATCGGAATATGTTAAAGCTTACAAGCGCTAAAACATCTCAAGCGGAAAACATTCTTAGTAGACAACAGCAGCAGCATTGATGTTTCATTTCTTTTACTATATAAACATTTAGTTGCTGGTGACAGTATCTAGATTGTCCAGTTTTGTTTAGTCTTAAGACATGAAACATCTTTGATAGCACCGCTCGTCTCCTCTGACGCAGATCATTCGGCTTCAGCGTCTGATCTAAAGCGTGCGCGCTCCCGCGCAAACATTTGCTAAACAGCGACACCTGGTCACACTTTTCGACAGGTAACCGATTTCGGCACAACACCGGTGCTATTCTCCAGCACCGATGCCATTTCTCCTGATTAGCCTGTTTACGCCCGTCTCAAGTGAAAACCTTCAGCGGCAGCAGAGAGCTTCCGGTGTACTAAAACGCGCTTTGCTCAAAAAAACTAATTTTTCGATTTGGTTTTGGTGACTTTTTAATATCTGCATTTGAACGACGTGTAATGAAAACAAAATTGAAAATATGAATGAAATTCGTTTTTGTGTGCCCGAGAAAATGTAAATATTGCATAAACCAATCATTTATTTGTTTGTTTGTTTTGAAAACAAAAACGAGAAAACCAATTATACGTAGGTACACGGACCGCATCTGTACAATACATGTGTTGCACTAAAAAGTGGTCATAAAATTTAAACTTCAAACTGTAAAACAGTCAAGATTCAAAACTTTTTTTTTTCTTATAAGAGAAAACAATATTGTTTAAAGGGATAGTTCACACAATAATGTTACTTTAGTCAATTACTCACTCTCACACCATTCCAAACCCATAAGACTTTCATTCATTTTTAGAACACAAATTAAGAGTATTTTTAGTTAAATATGGGTACTTTCTGTCCCTCTATTGATAGTCTATGCAACTACCATTTTCAAGGTCCAGAAAGGTATAAAGTATGTGACTCCAGTGACAACAGAATTTTGAAGTTCATTGTAACAGAAATATCATTGAAGTGATGCAATTCATTATAGGGGATGTATTATTTCCCATTTAACTGCATGTTTAATGCAAGTGCCATTTTTTTTTTTTTCAATTAAAAAAATAAAAAAATAAAAAAAACTCAAATATTACATGGATTTTCAAAATTGTTCATGCAAGAGTCTTGGAGGAATGCATAGCCACTTGGTTGCCTTCATCTCAAACCATGTTCAGGATTTCTTCACAGGAAAATTCTAAAAGAAATGGATATGACAAAAAATGAAATGAATTAAACTGAACTACAGAGTAACATGCAGGTTGGAGTGGAAGAGTAGTCATACAGTATTTTAAGTTCATTAAATCAACTGCAATCCATAATACTTTCCAACTGTTTACACATTGCTTAACTTGCATTTCCAATAGTCTCCATTTGCATCGGTCATATGAGCTTGTCAAATCAACTATGTCTTAAAATATACTTCATTATTTTCAACTAAATAAACAGCAACACGACCAAATGCTTCATACACTTTTTATAACATACGTGTTGCTTACTTATGTATGAACTCCAGAGTAAGTGCCGCCTCCTCTGGGTATTTTGTAGCTCACAACCGCAACAGGAAAGAAGATTTGTTCATTAACTTCTCAAACGACAGCAATCTTAAACTGCCCATCACCTTAAATAAAAAAGACGTTACAAAATGACCATATACATAACGACAAGCATCTTTGAACACCTTTGAAGGCGTGTGCAGCAAACAACTTCACATTGTTGTAAAAGTCAGCAGAATAAATGACTCAAAGACTCAATTTCTTTTCAATATTGAACACTAATGTTAAAAGAAACAGAATACAAACCCACTTGGTTGCCTTCATCTCAACCCTCATTTAGGATTTCTTCACAGGAAAACTCTAAAAGAAATGGATATGACAAAAATGAAATGAATGAAACTGAACTAGAGTAACATGCAGGTTGGAGATGGAAAATCAATCATACATTATTTTAAAGTTCATTAAATTAACTGTTAACCCTAATACTTGCCAATTGCCAGCTTGCTAGTAACGTTACCGAATTAGTTTCTGTTTTGCATTTTATCTTCCGTGTGTGTATAAAACAAGACAATAAAAGGTCAAAACTTACCTCATTTGGCAGAAAACTCCATGAGGAAGATGTGTGACGATATGCAGAGAAATGTTGAGTGCGACGGCTCCGACGTTCATTTGCCAAACAAGCCAGACAGCAACTAAGTTAACCTTACGTAAACAATTTATGTGACATTTAACTTGTTTACCATGAAGAGTATATGAAAAAAGTGTTTCCCAAATTCGAAAGCCGACATTAAAATGAAACTTTGACCGAGAAGCTCTCCGCGTCTTCTCTTCACTGTTTTCACGCCTATGTAAGCCACCAAGGTTCTTGTTCCCACAATGCAAAGCGTAATTCAAAAATACGGAAAAACACCTGTAAAAACCAAAAACGGAAAATTTCCTTCAATTATTAGGGTATATTGTACTGTATTTTTATGGATGTTTTTTACAGTGTAGATCACCCTCAGTGCAGTCTGTCAAAATGACGGACGGCCTTCAGATTTTTCCATCACTGATGAAAAAAATTCTGTCAATGGTTATCTCTTTAAGTACTTCAGCACACACGTGTCAAAGTCATGTTTTTAGTTATTTTATTATTACACATAAAGTGTATGCATTTTTATAATAAAAATATTCCTTCTCAGTAGATGCAAATGGAATAAGTTCACAGTACTAACATCATATGAATGCTAGTTCTTAAACTCAAACAGTTTGAAGCATTTGGAGCAGAGTTCATTTCTATGGTGGAATTACGGTAAAATACTGTAAAAAGTAAGAGCTGTAAATTAATGGTTGAAAGCTGTAAACCCTGCTGCCAGTAAATTCCTGTTATTTAACAGCACAGTTTTTTAGAGTGTGTTACTTATTCCGATGCAGGTAAATACTCCTGTAATGGATCAGAGACAGGAGGATCATGCTGGTCACACATCACTGACACAGTTACACTGACAGTGTTAGGTGAGTTTGAGTGGTTTGCTGCTTGCTTCTCATTCACTTTCAATTTCTAATGTGGGGGTTGGGGTCATGTCATTGTTATACTAAGGCTCACAAAGTTATTAGCCCGATCTTTACAGCAATTAGCAAATTAAACCCTAATAAAGTAGCCATGATGTATCTCTATAATGACTTTTCTGTAGGTAAATTAACTTTGCATGCCTCATTGACCTTTTCTTTAGCCACAGCATCACTTACTGGTGAAACATTATGTCGTTTCTTTGTCATCTTTTTTTTTTTTGACTTTTGTCTTTGACTGCTGCAAAAAATATAGGTAGTGTGGCACAGTGGATCAGTATCTGTGCTATTAACCCAAAGTTTGTGGGTTTGAACCCCAACAAAGCCGGTTTTAAACTGACATTTGTTTGTTTATCACATTATTTTCATTGTGAATTGTTGTCATTGTACAGAAATACCAAAACCCGAAGTGACTGTTAAACCTGATCAACATGTATTCAGAGGAGACACAGTCACTCTCAGATGTGACATAAATGGTGAAGGAGTCACTAGCTGGAGCTACATCTGGTATAAAGAAGGTTCAACCAGTGTTTTCAGTGATCAACAGGAACACACATTCAGGTCTGTTGCTGAGTCTGACGCAGGTAAATACTCCTGTAGAGGATCAGAGACAGAAGGATCACGCTGGTCACAAATGAGTGATGCAGTTACACTGACAGTATCAGGTGAGTTTGATCATCTCTTCATACACACACAAACACGTTTAACAAATCTGTGTATCATTTTTTATATATATATATATATATATATATATATATATATATATATATATATATATATATATATATATATATATATATATATATATATATATATATATATATATATATATTGAAAGTAGAAAAAAAACAAAAACTTTTGAATATTCAGTTTCTACACATGGGTGGGAATTAAACATCCCTTTCTGCTAATTGGTCAGCTAAAGATTAAACTGTGTTGTCATCAGTTTTTCTGCAGTTTTATGCAGCAGAATAATACTCCTCTATTGCAGCTGTACAGATTCTTAATGTGTTTATTGCAACTGCATTTCATCTTTTCCTCATCAAACAACCAGACTAACAAATAGCTCTACACAAACCATACCAGGGAAGAGCCTAGACAGAGCTTTTTGCTGTGCAGACATGGTACATGCTGTGATTTATTCCAAAGAGACTTATAAAGTATTTAATGTGAAATAATCTAAATGTAGACTTTTAAAAGTTGACGTGTCAAGTATTCGCTGTGTATTGGTTCCTGTTTGTGGCGTGCGCCAGAATAATGTTCAAGGAAAACGAGACGTGCTAAAGCAGCACATTCTGTTGTTTTATTTTTTAAAGGCATGATTTTTTTTTTTTTTTTCCAAAAAATCATTTTGAATGTACACAAAATATTAATTATAAAACAGATAGTTCAGGCCTTTGATTCTGAATAGTTGAGCCGTGTTCAAAGATATTGTAAATTACACTAAAAACATACACCTTAGTTTACGTTTGTGTGTTGCTCTGCAACCACTTTGTTGTAACCACAACCATTTCTGAGGAACTACATTGTTTGGTGGAAGAATATTGGCTGCGTCCGAAAGCTCTAAAATTCTGCCTTCGGAGGCAGCATTCCAAGACAGGAAGGCATCAAGGCACGTATACCAAATTCTGCTTCACTTCCTGTCTCCGGAGGTACCTTCTTCTGATGGAATTTTGAAGGCAGCATAGATGTATCCTTCGCTGCCTTCGATTTCCCACAATCCTATGCATGCGCGTCATATAGGCTATATAAATAAAGATATTCTGGTGAAATTAGACTTGTTACTTTATATAATAGATGAGATCTTGACCATGATATACTTCATGAATAGTAATAGTGTAAAAACATAATAAATAATATTGTTTGGAATAATAGTATTTTATAAAAATGTTAAAAGGGTTCAAATGAGTAGTAAATAAGAATAATATTTACAATATACTACCAATAATAACAAAACTGATGCACAGACCTTCAATGACATTGACATTGAGGTCTTTATGTAATTATTAAATAATTTATACATAACTGTTTAAGATCGTTTTTCTACAAAATGTACAACTTAGCCATTAGGTAACCTAGCAATGACTTCACGTTCTGCTGCCTCTGAAGTCTGTCTGAAACTGTTTCTAGAGTTGCCTTCGCAGCCTCTGAAGTCACTGATAGGGCAGCGAGGCAGCAAAACAGCTGACTTCGGATGCAGACATTGTTTTTATTAATATCATTGCACTATATTTGCTCTGTTTTATTTTGGGAAACCTTACTATGTACGGAATAAACGTTTTATACTTAATACTCTGTCATGGTCGTATAGTAAAATAACGCAATAAGCCCCGTGAAGCTGTGATTTACAGTGACTTTACAATAGCTAACAACGCCCCTTAGCTGTTATATATTCACTGTATACCACGGCTTCTTGGGGCTTATTGCTTTATTTTACTATACGACCATGACAGAGTATTGAGTTTTCCCCATGCTGAGAAAAAAAAATAAAAATAATCAACATCAATACTCAATGTTCATTAAATTATCTGTACACTTCAATACTGGTCTGCACTTGACTGAAGTCATGTTTGTCTATTTAGTTTACTGAGATAATTTAACCCATCACAACTGGGGTATAATCACCTTGATGTTGCTCTAAAGGAATATTACCTTCCTTTTTGGAAACACACACACAAAATGTCCTGCTCACTCTTGCTCATAAAATAATTCTTTGCATCTCATGTCATATATTTCAAGCTTACTAAAGGTATACTGTAAGGTCTGGTGAGAAACAGACCAAAATGGCAAATACACTTGAAAATGTTGCGTTGCTGTCACAAGCGCATATAATTAATAATATATAGATATCAATTATAATTTAAAATGTAATAAAACAAAAAACTAAAATTCAGAAGATTATGTATTTGAATACCTTTCTCCGGTTGTCAGATAGTCAGAATGAAAGTCCTTGCGTAAACATTATAGGACTATTGCTGGTCATATAATTAGAATATCTTCAAAAAGTTGATTTATTTCACTAATTCCATTCAAGCAGTGAAACTTGTATAATGCATACATTCATTCCACACAGACTGATATATTTCAAGTGTTTATTTCTTTTAATTTTGATGATTATAACTGACAACTAATTAAAACCCCAAATTCAGTATCTCAGAAAATTAGAATATTGTGAAAAGGTTCAGTATTGAAGACACCTGGTGCCACACTCTAATCAGCTAATTAACTCAAAACACCTGCAAAGGCCCTTAAATGGTCTCTCATTCTAGTTCTGTAGGTTACACAATCATGGGGAAGACTGCTGATTTGACAGTTGTCCAAAAGACGACCATTGACACCTTGCACAAGGAGGGCAAGACACAAAAGGTCATTGCAAAAGAGGCTGGCTGTTCACAGAGCTCTATGTCCAAGCACATTAATAGAGAGGCAAAGGGAAGGAAAAAATGTGGTAGAAAAAAAGTGTACAAGCAATAGGGATAACTGCACCCTGGAGAGAACTGTGAAACAAAACCCATTCAAAAATGTGGGGGAGATTCACAAAAAGTGGACTGCAGCTGGAGTCAGTGCTTCAAGAACCACTACGCACAGACGTATGCAAGACATGGGTTTCAGCTGTCACATTCCTTGTGTCAAGCCACTCTTGAACAACAGATGGCGTCAGAAGCGTCTCACCTGGGCTAAAGACAAAAAGGACTGGACTGCTGCTGAGTGGTCCAAAGTTATGTTCTCTGATGAAAGTAAATTTTGCATTTCCTTTGGAAATCAGGGTCCCAGAGTCTGGAGGAAGAGAGGAGAGGCACAGAATCCACGTTGCTTGAGGTCCAGTGTAAAGTTTCCACAGGCAGTGATGGTTTGGGGTGCTATGTCATCTGCTGGTGCTGATCCACTGTGTTTTCTGAGGTCCAAGGTCAACGCGGCTGTATACCAGGACGTTTTAGAGCACTTCATGCTTCCTGCTGCTGACCAACTTTATGGAGATGCAGATTTCATTTTCCAACAGGACTTGGCACCTGCACACAGTGCCAAAGCTACCAGTACCTGGTTTAAAGACCATGGTATCCCTGTTCTTAATTGGCCAGCAAACTCGCCTGACCTTAACCCCATAGAAAATCTATGGGGTATTGTGAAGAGGAAGATGCGACATGCCAGACCCAACAATGCAGAAGAGCTGAAGGCCACTATCAGAGCAACCTGGGCTCTCATAACACCTGAGCAGTGCCACAGACTGATCGACTCCATGCCATGCCGCATTGCTGCAGTAATTCAGGCAAAAGGAGCCCCAACTAAGTATTGAGTGCTGTACATGCTCATACTTTTCAGTTGGCCAAGATTTCTAAAAATCCTTTCTTTGTATTAGTCTTAAGTAATATTCTAATTTTCTGAGATACTGAATTTGGGGTTTTCGTTAGTTGTCAGTTATATTCATCAAAATTAAAAGAAATAAACACTTGAAATATACCAGTCTGTGTGGAATGAATGTATACATTATACAAGTTTCACTTGTTGAATGGAATTAGTGAAATAAATCAACTTTTTGAAGATATTCTAATTATATGAGCAGCACCTGTACATACCAAAGTCAATGCATTACTTTTTTTTTTTTTTTTTTTTTTTTTTGATTAGTATTTAAAATATTTAAAAGTGATTAATTTATTACACAAACAAACAAACAAACTATCAGGGGGTAGGTACCAGCATAGTCTTTATGTCAGACAGTTAAAATGACATTTTACACAATTTTTTTGCATTTTACCTAATAAACTCCTACACTCACACTCTGCTTTTTTATTTATTTATATCTTTGTAAGAGATTGTTGATGGATTACACAACATTACATTTAAAAACCATCTTCATCATGTTTTTTTTTAACACTTACATGTGCTGTGTTGACAACAACTTTCAGTGGAAAATAGCTAAGGCCTGCTTGAAAAGTTGCTAAACGTCACTAGATGACGTAATGTGCTAATTAGCGTGGTATTGTCTTGCCTCTCTGTGCTCAGATACTATATTTTAATGCAGCCAAATTCTCAATAAAACTGTTTTCATTTTTATATTTTTCTGTTTGCATTGTCAGACAATGGGATGAATATGAAATTGGGTGACATTAAGTCTACATAACCAGCTCCACCTTCCTAGATGTTAATCTGCGCTAAAATTCTGATTTATAATGTAGTCATCGCCTGACGAATAATATACCCATAAGATAAAGACAATAGCTGTGCTGTGATTTCGGCTATACTTGCATGTAAAATTAGAGAAGCAATAGAATATCTATTTTATCTGAAAGCGCTCCTCTCAGCACTCGCTGAACAGAGCAGACACAGATAGAGGTGTGTGTGCGCTGGGAAATCAAGACCTTGTGCTTGTGTGGCAGTACTGGAGAATCTCTGAAACAAAATAAAGTTTGTCCAAAAACTCGCTAGATATGTCGCTAGGTGCTTTTTTTAGGGGAAAAAATGTTAAGGGGTCTGAAAAGTCACAAAATCTTGTTGGCTAAAGGGCAATTTCTCTACTGGAGATCTGTAAACATTTTTTCTCCACAGAATGGGTTGAAACGTAAAAATTACCCAAACGGTACTTGTGTAGCCCTTGTTGTGAACCTTTTGGCTAAAAAGAGGATCATCATCCTGATTTCAAAATGAAGATCTAATTCACTTGTCTTGATCATCAGACATCCGTTATTTGTTTGTTTATTCGACCATTACCAAATTAGGGTTAACAAACCAATAACAAACCTTTGTAGGCTTAATTGGTCTTTTTTTTTTTTTTTTGGTAGCAGCTCTGCTAACTGGTCTGAAATAATACACATTTTTCCATTTTTGATCCGTTTGCCAAAACTGGTGTAACTGCACTTTGGTAACTGGTGCATCTCTTTGACTACCGTTGCATTGTATACTGCAGCGTTTCTCAACTCCAGTCCTCGCGCCCCCCCACTATGCTAGTTTTGAATGTATCTCTTATCACGTACGGCAATTGTTCTATTCGACCATGAAGTGCCCTGCGAAGTGGACATCACCGGATATTCCGCCATGATTCCGGTTCGAAACGAGTACGTTCCATTCAAAGGGCATTAAAGAGTGCGAGAGGTGAATTTAAATTGTATTTATTTACAGAGGTATATGATGTCACATTTCACACTTCTCTAGTAAGTTTCGTCTGTGTGTGAAGACGCTGCAGGCAGCGGCGCAGCGCAAATCCATAAAGGAACGTTCCGAAGTGAAGCAAACTCAGGGAGCAGGGAGCAATGAACACTATGTAGGGATCATGTCAATCGGAACACAGTTCATGCACGTAGCTCATGATAACGAGCTGGTTATCTGAATCAGGTGTGTTAACTAGAAGAGACACGCAAAATAAGCATAGCGGGGGGGGCGCGAGGCCTGGAGTTGAGAAACGCTGGTATACTGTATGTAAGTGGTGTGGCACAGCAGGTTGAGGTCTGGTCGGGTCACTAGTTGTGTTGTGGGTTAGAACTCTGTCCTTGTCAGAAAAGCATGAACAGGACTAGTGCATGAACTTAACCGTCAAAAGAGGTGAACCCAAATGCAGCTATTCAAGTCACAGTTCTGGGGGTATGTCTTCATATCTTTAATTTGATGAAAATTCTAATCAAAAATCCACAAGACAAATCCAGAAGGTCAGCTCAAAGTGTTCCAATAGTGCAAAAAGGTTTAACAGTAGTTCCAAGAAGTAAATCCCACAAAGTTAATCCAGAAAGCATACAAAAAGTTCACAGGAGTCCATTCAAAAAACAAAGTCAATAAAAGTAATTCCCACAGCTCCACCACATAAATCCAGAAGGCATTCAAAAGGTTCACATAGAAAGTCTCTGAGAAACTCCAAACAGTTTCAAAGAGCACATGCCCAAAATCAAAACAAAGGAACTATACCAGATGCACAAAGTCCACTCAACAGAGCATGAGACAGACCTAGACTTGGTCATAGCAAGATAAACACTGAGCAAAGTGCTCAGGAAAAAGGATGACTTAAATACACAAACAGAAACAAGGCACAGGTGACAACTATTAGACCTAATGACAGAGACTGAACACCAACAAAAAAGGCAGTGGGGACCTCTAGTGGCCAGAAATAAAGTCCACAACCCTGACAGTACTAGGGTGGTCTTTGTACTTTTGTTGTCCTTGAACTCTCTGCATTGCAGTGAATGTTGACCTAATTTGTTCCAGTAATTGCTGTGTGCAACTTCATTAAGAGGATGATATCTTTCACTGAAAACCTTCAACAATTCATACTAGTGATGACTTTGTGTTGACAGATTTTCCCACACCAACTCTGAATGTTGAGCCACAGAGTTCAGTGTTCACTGGAGACTCAGTTACTCTGAGATGTGAGCTGATTCAGTCACAGAATGGATGGGAGTTTCTCTGGAGAAAAGACTCAAACAGTGAATCTACCGAAGCTGCATCTAAAATAATCAATCCTGTGAAAGTCTCTGATGGAGGAGAGTACAGGTGCAGAGCACAAAGAGGAGGATATTACACTGATTACAGTGAACCAGTAGTAATGACGATACACGGTAAGTATTTTAACTTACATTATGCACATATAATTTAATAAGACATTGAATAAGTAACTATAACAGCTATAGGGAACAACTTTTCTAATTTGATTTGGCATGCATATTTTACAATCAAGCACAATAAAGTAATTGTAGAGTAAAATCAGCACACTATTTTCATTGTGAACTGTTGTAATTGTACAGAAAGACCAAAAGCCAAAGTGACCATTAAACCTGCTCAACATGTATTCAGAGGAGAAACAGTCACTCTCAGATGTGACATATATGGTGAAGGAGTCACTAGCTGGAGCTACAGATGGTATAAAGAAGGTTCAATCTGGGTTGTCAGTAATCGACAGGAACACACATTCAGTTCTGTTACTGAGTCTGACGCAGGTAAATACTCCTGTAGAGGATCAGAGACAGAAGGATCACGCTGGTCACAAATGAGTGATGCAGTTACACTGACAGTATCAGGTGAGTTTGATCATCACTTTATACACACAAACCAAACATACATTTAACATGTTATTAATGAGTGATTTCTCTATTTCAGATCCCAGAGCAGTTTTAAGTGTTTCTCCACAGAAGTGGTTGACTGAAGGAGATCCAGTGACTCTGATCTGTGAGGTTTACAGTTTCTCTACAGGCTGGACATTCAGCTGGTTCACTTTAACTGTCTCACTGGGTAAGTTATTAGAAATAATTATAAATAAATAAATAAATAAACATAAAAAAGCAAAAAATATATAATTATTTATAATTTTATTTCCTTATTTATGTATTTTTTTCCCACATTTATTTATTAATTTTTTTATTTATACATTTATTTATTTCCACATTTATGTATTTATTTACGTATTTATTTCTTTACTTCCACATTTCTTTGTAAGATGTGAAATTATTTCCTCATGAATTTAAAGTCCAGGAACTCAGACAAAAACAGATGCCATGCAACAAAACAATAAAACTAATCTGGAGAACGGTACTTAAAAGACAGAAAATACTACCACCCCCTTGCTCATTTAAGACCCCCTTCCTCCCTCTACTCTCCCCTCCTGCATCTCACACTTTTCCCCCAAAAGATTTCACTGAAAGTCACTAAGAATGTCTGTATCCTACATGTGTTACATCTTGTGAATATGTTGATTTTTCCCCTTCATGTTTGGTATCATTCTAAAGGTCTTTGTACAATTGGTAAAATTGTCTTAATTTCACAGCGATCACTTATATTATGAGGAAGATTGAACACTTTTGTAGAATTGTGTTTTGCTGCTGAGGGGTGTGTTTTCCGCTTAGGGTCGGGTGAGAATCTCCAGCCAGGTGTGAGCCTGGGTTGCAAGATCTCCTGATAAACCATGTGTGTCTCTCTGTGGTCAGATATGCATCTCCCACTCTTAGATTTATCTTTGAGTAATTGATGTTATGTATTTTTCTGAATTGGAACTGAATATAATTCTGAATTGGATTGTCATTGGTTAATTATGTAATTGGCATGAAGCAAACTGCAGGCTCAGGATTGAATGGAGCAGTTGGCACTCCTGATTTCTGTCTATCACTGATGTTAGCAAGTTGTACGGGAAAAGACTAAAGCAAACTACACTTTTTGTGAAGGCAAGCAGTTGGCGGCTGTCAAAAAGGGTATTAGTCACCTACAGACCTCTGACTAAACATCAGACTGACGAGTTTGTGATCATATGATCCACGGAAAATGGCCAACGTGAGACATTAGGCGGCTTCGGGTCCCTGACGAACGGATAATTAAAAGTATGGGATTTCCAGATTAATCAAATAATTAATAATTCATATATAATCAATATTTGTGATCAGCGTAAACTAGAGTAAGCACCTAAATTTTAACGATCATATGAAATTGGAGTCAGATTAAACATGGAGCAAGATTAAAACTGAAACTAAATCCTGATAAATTAACTGAACTTTGCAGAAGCGCTGTGAAAAGACCGAACATGCATTAAACCTTCAACCAGGTCGCTGGACTCCGCCTTTGGGCCAGCAAATGGATCCTTACATCTTTATTTCTACATTTATTTATTTTCACATTTATTCATTTCTACATTTCTTCATCTGTAGGCTTATGAGAAGGGCGTGTTTTACCTCAGGAATAGCCATCCAGCCAGGCGAGGGGTAGGCTTTTAGGCCACAGTGACATCTTGTGGTGCCCAAACGAAATACAAGAAGTGTCACCAACATGACGCGCCTGTTGATAGTGTGGGACTTAGATGGGCAATATAATGTGGAAATAAATAAATAAATACGTAAATAAATACATAAGTGTGGAAATAAAAAAAATAAATGTATAAATAAAATAAATAAATGTGGGGAAAAATACATAAATAAGGAAATAAAATTAGAAATAATTTATATATATTAGAAATATATATATATATATATATATATATATATATATATATATATATATATATATATATATATATATATATATATATTGCTTTTTTACTTTTCTTTGTACATTTATTTATTTGTTTGTTTGTTTGTTTGTTTATTTACTTCTAATTATGTCATCTTTCATTCCATAATAATGTGCTTCGTGTGAAAATGCCTGAATTGGTTGATTTTATTCAAGTCCAAAGTACCATTTAATACTGAATACATTCTCTGGTTTTACAGAGAACAGCCATCATTATAATCTGCTCTCAGACAGCAGCAGAGGAGCAGGAGGAAACTACACTGTCAGTTCTGCTGCTCTAAATCACACAGGAGTTTATTCGTGCAGAGCAGAGAGAGAGAAACCAGTCTATAAAACACAGCACAGCAACACACAGCTGCTGTGGGTCACTGGTGAGTTCAAACAGAACATAAACTATTGGCTCATATTGAATAAAGAGAGTTTCCAAGCTCAAATCTGAGACTCAGAAGCTGTAATTGTCGTCTCAGGTGTTTCTCCTCCAGTCTCTCTGATCGTCAGTCCCAGCAGAACTCAACACTTCACATCTGTCTCTCTCTCTCTGAGCTGTGAGGACCAGAGTAACTCTACTGGATGGAGAGTGAGAAGATACACAGACGGTGGACGGCTGGAAGATTGTTCATCATTATATCGAGGATCACAAACAGGATCTACATGTACAATCAGCTCCACCAACACATCAGACACTGGAGTGTACTGGTGTGAGTCTGAATCTGGAGAGAAACATCATCCTGTTAATATCACTGTACACTGTGAGTCTGTGTTTCTGTATTTATTCCTTTCACAAGCAGTTTCTAATCAATGCATGAAGTATATTGATTAAACAAGTGCATTAAACATCAGTGGACAAACAAACAGACAAACAAACAAACACTCAATGAGTAAACAGCAGTAAAGAAAAATATAGTTTATATATATGAAGAGTTGCAAAACCAGCTAAATCCATCTGACGTCTTTCTTTAAAAAATGCATTTTTATCAGGCTTCAATGTATAGGTTGCAAGTACATAAATTAAGCATATAGCGTTAGTTCTGGCAGGTCACGTGAGTCGAGCTCGCATCAGCTGACTCTCAGCTGATCACATCTACCTATAGGAATACGACTCCTATCATGACATTCCTATATAAGCTCTATTCAGTATTATTCGGCAGCTTGTCACTTGCTCAGGAGCAAAACAGGTAGTCGGTGATTTCATTCTCTTTAAGCCTTCAGTCAGGATTTCGCAACAGGGGTTCATTCCGCGATGCCTGCAAGTTTCGCTGTTCTGCTAATGTGCCTGCATCAGGAGATCAGCTTTCCCGGCTAGAAGCAAGATATCAAGAAGGGTTAAAAGCATCCACGTAATAACTGGCCATTTCACCCTTTATTTATCTCTGAATATCTTCACGAAGCTAAGCTACTATTTATTTCATTCTCATTGCCTAACGTTATGTTGGTAAATATGCTATCGTTAAATATTGCTCGTATTTTAAGGGTAGATATTCAGTAGCGTTTGTTTGCTAGGCATCCTGTTGCTTAGGCTTATTGGTTGTATTGTGTCACGCCGGTAATATTACTAGTTAAACTTACCATAGCGAGACTTGTTTTTAAATCTGTTGTTAGGGCTGTCGGATGTGAAACAGGCTTGCTGTTTTAGCATTGGGGATGCGGTTTCATTAAATTTATCCAACTATTATTTCCAAAATGCTGTGTTTTAGTCGTGATATGCTGTTGCTTAAAGCTGTGAAGTGTATCAGTAACATGCTTGATATGATACTTAACGCGCTGTATTTAGATTTTGCTACATTTAAAAAAAAAAAAAAAAAAAAAAAACGCTTTATTAAATTACATGCTGTACTGCATTAAAGGGGCATGCTGCTCTTCTCAGCTTCTTATTAAAGAAGAGCACCCCTTTGCTGCTTTTCTTCTTCTGTAAAGGGCATGCTGCCCCAGTCTATGCTATTTCAGAAGGTCTTGCTTTAACGCTGTCACAATATTGGGATTTTGCTTGCTTGTTAAGGCTTATCTAGTGTTCAGTATCATGTTTGTTGCTAGACCTGCTTGTACGTACCTGCTGGTACGCAAACAAAATGCTGAGCTTTGCCATTTGTTTATTTCTCCCCAACTTAAAGCAACAATTAAAAAAAAAAAAAAAAAAAAAAAAAAAAAACTTGAACTCTAGCTTATACAGGTTAGATGTTAAATGCTCCAGGCAGGTACTACATTAAAGGGGGTTGCTGCTCTTAGCTGTTTATGAAGAAGAGCACCCCTTTGCTGCTACACTTCTCTGATAAGGGGCTTGCTGCTCTTCTTAGCTGCTTATAAGAAGAGCACCCCTTCGCTGGTACCCTTCTCGCTAAGAAGTCTCTGTTATTCCGAAGGACATGCTCTTTCAGATATGCCATCAGTTGTGTTGGGGGGGTTCTGGCCTGTCGTTGTGTTGGGGGGTTATTATTGCGGCTCTCCCTGCTCATTCATGACTTGATGCATGAATGGGCAGGGAGTTTTTGCCCAGAACAGAACCATCCCGCCAAACCGACTGTATGCTAACTGTCTATCATTTTGACGACAGTGGTCCTGACAGAAATTAAGCATACAGCGTTAGTTCTGGCAGGTCACGTGAGTCGAGCTCGCATCAGCTGACTCTCAGCTGATCACATCTACCTATAGGAATACGACTCCTATCATGACGTTCCTATATAAGCTCTATTCAGTATTATTCGGCAGCTTGTCGCTTGCTCAGGAGCAAAACACCCTCCTCCATCCCCAGCTCCTCCTTTTGCCACTGTCAGGACTTAGCTTCTGATATTCCTCATTGAATCAGACTCCTTTTATCTGAATAATGTCTTACACTTAAATATCATTAAGTACATTAATGATATCTGCTTGTTCTGTTCTGTTACCCTGGGGGTTATTATTGCGGCTCTCCCTGCTCATTCATGACTTGATGCATGAATGGGCAGGGAGTTTTTGCCCAGAACAGAACCATCCCGCCAAACCAACTGTTTACTAACTGTCTATCATTTTGACGACAGTGGTCCTGACAGATATATATATTTTTATAATTATTTATAGTTTATATAATTATTGTTTATATATTTATTCTATTTATGCAATAAGTCCATGTTTGCTCTGTTTCAGTATCTGGTGTGATTCTGGAGAGTCCTGTTCATCCTGTGACTGAAGGAGATCATCTGATTCTACGGTGTTTATATCAACATACAACCTCACCAAACCTCAGAGCTGATTTCTATAAAGATGGATCACTCATCCAGAATCAAACTACAGAGATGAGCATCACTACTGTCTCAAAGTCACATGAGGGTTTCTACTACTGCAAACACCCAGAGAGAGGAGAGTCACCCAAGAGCTGGATCTCAGTCAGACGAGTCTCAAATGATCACTGCTGTATGTGTGAGCCAGAGGTTGCGTTAACCGAAAATTGTCCGTCATTGACAGATTTTTTTTTTTTTATTTGTGACGGAAAAATCTGAACACCGTCTGTCACTTTGACAGATTATACTGAGAGTGGTCTATTGTAAATTGTAGCTGTAATTCCCATGCCTGTCCAGCTGGTGGCGAGTGCGCTCCAGTCTGGCAGCAGAGCACAGGATCCAGAACAAAAACGAAACTGTCACGAATGTTTTCCTATGCGTGTGATTACGCACAGGCAAGTACGCAAAAGCTACAACGATCTATCACGCCACATTAAAGAGCACCAAAATGGATTTTGAATTTTTTAATGACATGGACAGAATTTGAAAAGTAGCACAAATCCTAGCCTTTTGCCAAAGGAAGGAAGGCGCACTCATAAGCTGAAAACAGCACAGACCAAAAGATCGATTGGGATTTAAGAATCAATATTAGTTCATCATAATAAGGATATATTAAAAATCAAGAAATCGTTGTTGTTTTTTTTTACCCAGCCCTAGCGTATTTTGTTGTTTTTAAACACTGCGCTGTCATCCTGTAGGTTCATGATTAAAAATGAAAATGTTAACAAAAATAAAAGCAATTTAATGTGTTGTTAAAATGACGGATAAAAATAGATTAAGACCCTGTCTGTCAAAATGCCGAACAATGTTAAATTATAGCGCAAACCTCTGGTGTGAGCTAATTTATTTATTCATATTCTCTCATTCAGATACAGTGCATAATAAAGTGCTTATGTGTCTCTTTTTCAGTGTTTCATTCAGAATCTCAGATCTCTGTCCTCAACATACTCAGTTCTGTACTGACAGTTTGTCCATATCTGCTAGTGACAGTCGTGCTGATTTTCAAATGCTGCAGAATGAGAGGTAAAACATTACTTTCTTAATTATATTTATTATAAGTGCATATATTGTGAAAATCACTATACAAATCATGCACTGAATTGAATCTGTCTCTTTAGCACATCTTTGTCTGTACAAATATATATTCATATTCCCTCATGTATGCAAATTACGGACACAGGCATGCAGCTGTTTTACTAGTTAAATTTTATTTAAATTAATATAGCTTAAACATGATGGCTGTTCAGAAAAGCAAGAAACTGATAAATTGGCAAAATTGAAATGTAGTAAACATATGAAGAGTTCAGATGCAAAACCAGCTAAAAGCCATCTCGGTCAAAAATGAGATAATGATACTGAGTGAATGCTCCTGACACATAGTACACGTCCATCAAATACTTTTACTTCAAACTCGCTAAATTCCAGCCTCAGCCCAGTCAAAAGTACCGGTACTTACATAGAAACCTATACAAAGTAGCCAGAAAGAAATGTTTATTTTAAAGAAATACGTCAGATGGATTTAGAGGCTTTTGCATCTGAACTCTTCATATACTAATATATACCAATATTTTTGTAAAATAAGTAAATTATCCAATTTTGTTTAAATGAAGGATTGCAGAAATGAGTACACCCTAGATTTAATTCAGCAAATGTATAATATTCTAGAACTAAGTATGTCCTCCATTACTTTAAGTATACTGCTCTGGCCCTTCTTGGCACTGAGTGTACAAGTTCATGACAAAATGCCACATCTGTCCTGTTTAACTCCTGGAGGACGATCTCCTTAAATGTCCTGGTCTTTAATGAGGAGTGTTGCTTAGCTCATCTCTACAGAATCCCCCACAGCTGCTCAAGAGTGTTAAGATTGAGTGAAATACATGTCCGCTGAAGGATTTTCACCTTGGGAGAATGAATATCTTCATTGTAATGTTGAAAAAATGCCCACAATGCAGGGAATGAGGGGAGGGTAGCATTATCTATTTCAGGTTTTTGTATTACATCACACAGTGTTGTGTCAGTTGAAGACAGCATTGATAAAGCACAACTCCCTCACACCTTCAGCACTCATACATCCTTATATACTACCACTGAATGTCACTGTGGGAACCAGGCACTTCTCACTGTACTCCTCCTCTAGCAACACCAGAACATTTTGGATGCTTTTGGATCCAAAATAATTGACCTAGTCTCTTGAGACCAGAGTATGGATTCCTAGAAGTCTATATTTTGTAAATATGGCCCTCAAAAGAGGTTAAATGAGTTTATTGTGCTTTGGCTACAGTAGGTAATTCTAGTGGTGACAGCAATCATGCATATCACTTCTGCAGGCTGTGTCGTACTCTGTGAGATAAAGTGTCACTCTTTTCATATCTTTTGCCAGCTCTGAGCCACTTGTATAGTTTTTTTTCATGCTCTTTTTCTAGCAAAAACTCACTCATCAGTAATTGAACACTTAAAGTGAAGACCTGATTATTTCAGGAGTCACAAGTCCATTGTTTTTGAATGTCAGTGTTACTTCTGCTATATTTTCAGATTTATAACAATAATTTGATACAAGTCAGATGACAGTTTTCTCTCAAGTGGTTCCATTGCTGCCAGCATTAAGTCTGAGTATGATTCAGTAGGCTATATTACACTTTTAATTGTCAGGAAATAACTTGTGTTTAAAAGTTTTGGTTTAATATACATACCTGTTGATCAAACAATTGCCGTAAACGTACCCTTTTTTTTTTTTTTTTTTTTTTTTTAAGTAGTAATTTTCAGGAGGGTGTACTTATTTTTGCAACACAACATTTTATCACTTTGATGGCTTGTTGGAACATTATACGTTATATCTCCAAAGAACCCTAATATGTCTTCTAAGTAAAGAGCAGGGGTGCAGATGGGATTTTTAACTGTGGGGGGCTAAGCTGTCAGCAAATGAGTTCAACTCAGTTATTTTGTGTAATTTGGGCTTTAACTAATGCTCAAGTAGTTACTTTGGCAAGGCAAGGCAAGTTTATTTATATAGCACATTTCATACACAAAGGTAATTCAAAGTGCTTTACATAAAAGGAAGTA